>LR738711.1:851602058-851672993 GCA_902687465.1 Secale cereale | reverse complement strand
GAATAGGCGATTTTTACGAAAGTCTTCAAACATGATATCTTTTGAAGACAGATAGATGAAAAGAACCTATATGATAAGCAAAGGAAAATAAAAATAGTCAAGTAAGCATCATAGAGAAAGTACGAAGATTATTGATAGCTAGATAACATGGATCAAGATGGAAGATAGAAGTGAACCTAAACAAGGAACATGATTCACACAGTGAAGTCAAATAGATCAGACACACAAGCAATGATTTCACGAAGACAAACTAAAATGTAAATGAGTTGGTATAGCTTGGAGACGATGGGAATTTGGTAGACCAGTTCCAGTTGCTGTGACAAATTGGTAGACCGTGTCTTCACCTTATTACCCTTGAGCTAAGGACACCCAGTCCTCACCCAATCACTCTGGTAAATCTTCAAGGTAGACTTCCAAACCTTCACAGACTTCGTTCACCGGCGATCCACAATGACTATTGGATGCTAAGAATGTGATGCCTAACCGGTTGAAGGATACACAGTCCTCAAGTGTAACAAGTCTTCAGATCACACTGACAGAAAGACTTCAGTGATGCCTAACACTCTTTGGCTCTGGGTGTTTTGGGCTTTGTCCTCGCAAATATATTTTCTCTCAAAGGCTTCGGAGGTGGGTTGCTCTCAAACGACAAAAGTCGTGCACTAACTCTGAGCAACCACAAATTTATGGTGTAGGGGTGGGCTATTTATAGCCAGGAGGCAACCCGACATGATATTTTTGAAAAGACCCTTGGTCACTAAGGAACTGACACGTGTCCAACAGTCGGATTTTGAACATACGCGGCAACTTTGCTTGAGCTCCAAGCAAAGTTGACTTATCCGATTCTGGATAAGATTTGCTCTCATTGTCTTCGCTCGAAGACATAGGATTTTGGTTGAGCATCACATCAGTCATCTGACTATGTTCACTTGGACCCTACTTAACAGTACGGTGATTCCTTTGACTCAAGAAAGAAGAAAAAGAACTACGAAAGAAACTATGTCTTCGCATTCTATAGTCTTCATTGAATGTCTTCATAGGACATTATCTTCACGTGAATGTCTTCATGAGCCACCACTGTCTTCAATGTCTTCACACATTTTTAGGGGTCATCTCTAGAAGTTAAACCGAATCAGTGAGGGACTATTACCCGTGTTATCCTGCAATTCTCACAAACACGTTAGTCCCTCAACCACGTTTGTCGTCAATACCCCAAAACCAACTAGGGGGCACTAGATGCACTTACAATCTCCCCCTTTTTGGTGATTGATGAAAAACAGGTTGAAGTTTTCAATGGGGATAAAATATGTGAAACTATAGATAACACGGTCATTGACTTCATGAGATTGAGAGGGCTCCCCCTGAAGATGTGCATATAGGAAATTTGCTTTTGAATGCAAAGGCACATGGCAGGTTTTGCTTTGTGGAGATCTCCCTCAATCTTATGAAGACAATCCATCATGCATACACAAATGTAGTGAAGATAATGATATGCATAATGAAAAATGGGCGTCTGCTGAATGACTTCATACGCATAGGATAGATATTTAACCAAGCAGAAGAAACATCAGCAAATGTAGCAGACGACCACCAAGTTTAAGTGTTACAACTCAAGAGCCAAATGATTCAAAACGAGAGTTGTAAGAACTTAGCAAACATAAGGCACCCGACCCATATATGGACCCGCTTGAAGACTATCAACTCATATGCTTCTCCCCCTTTTGTCAGTAAGGACCAAAAAGGTTTGAAGACATAGAGGATCTATGCGTTCCCAGGTGGTGAAGATGCTGGTGCAGTCGGGTCGACGTTTGAGTTGGGCGGTGCAGAAGGGCCTGACACAGAGTCGTGATGCAGTGAAGCGATTGCTGGAGAAGTGGCGTCGTCTTCTTCATCGATGACACGAGCAACAACAGTTACAGCCGAAGATGAATACTCAGAATCTTCAATTGAGGGAGTCGGACGCCAAGTCACAGATTGTGGAGGCCTGGAGTCAAACTTGAAGTGCTCGGTGAAGCCATCTGCTTGAAGATCATCTTCAGAGCAGAGCAATGTGAGGCTCTTCCAGGACCACTGACAGGCTTCATGAGCAACGAATGAGTTCTTAGTAGCCAAGTTGCGAATGCGTTTCACTTCAGTTAGAAGACTTTGCATCTGACGCTTCAACCAATCATGGTGCTTATCCTGCTTCTGGTGAAGTGAAACTAGAAGCTCTCGGTCATTGAGGACACCGGGACACTTCTTAGGCCTTTGAGCAATTGTGCTACCAGTGGCATCAGTGTTGGCACGATGCGGTAGGCGCAGATTTCTAGCCAGAGGATAAGCAGAGACATTTGCATTAGGCACATAGATACCTTCAACATGTTGTGAGAAGCTTTGATGATCAGCATTGAGCAGTTGAAGTGGTTGCTTGGCGGGATCAAGAAAGATGGCTTCATAAGACATATCAACCTCAGGCAAAAAGACAACATGATTACGTGCAGATGCTTGATAGTTGATAGTGGAGTGAAGCTTAATGAGCCACATTATCCATGGAGCATAGAACTTGAGGCCAAACAGATTAATACCAGACGAAGCAAGTTAACGAATGAAGAAGTCATGTGTATTAAATCTGATGCTATTGATAATGTAAAATACTAAATTCTTCATGATACCTTCCAGTTTGGCTTCAGAAGAATGTCCCTTAACTGGCCAAAGAGTACGCCTCAGAATATGATAGATGGTACGAGGCAGATACTTGAGGTCCTTGACGAAGATTTCCTTGGGATAATCAACTTCCAGGGGCAATGGCTTCATCATGCTGAGCATTTCACTCATGTTGGACCCAGCCCTTTTGAAGATGCTCTCCAGCTCCTTTTGATAAAGAGAACAACCTGGTTCGTATAACTCACCAGGAGTGGGCAGTGAAGTGAGCTCAAGAAGAGTCTAAGCTTTTGCTTCATGATGAATATCACCTGTCATCCACTCAAGGCCCATGTCTTCGGATCCGTGTTGTAGCCTCTGGTGTGAAGAGTAGCATAGAATTGCAGGAGAAGCTCTTCGTTCCAATGTTCTTTGGTAGTGATAAATTGAAGCAATCCAACATCTCGGAAGCAGTCAAGGGCTTCTTCAAGACATGGCAGTCCAGCAATGGCATCACAATCAAGGCGTTGGTGTGGAAATATCCGGTCTTTATTGTATAGAATGCAAGAGTAATAGCTTCGTTGCTGAAAGCTCCAAAACCTATCAGAAGAGATCCTTGGCTTCTTGTATGGGTTCTTGTCAGAGTGAAAGAAAGTGTTGTTCTCTCTGAAGCTGAGCACACTGAAGGAGCCTTGTGTCGTCGCAGTGCTTGGAAGCCTGGGCAATCTGGGCTTTGGCTTCAGCGTCTGAGGCCTCCGCTCCACATGATATTCGTATTGTGGTCCGGGAGCAGGAGGCATCAATGTTGGCCACCTGACAGTGATGAGCTCTTGCTACTTCTCGAGCTTGCGTTGTATTCCCTCGAAGAGCAAAGGGAGATGCAACACGGTAGCGTAAGTATTTCCCTCAATTTTTGAGAACCAAGGTATCAATCCAGTAGGAGACCACGCGCGAGTCCCTCGCACCTGCACAAACAAATAAGAACTTCGCAGCCAACGCGATAAGGGGTTGTCAATCCCTTTACGGTCACTTATGAAAGTGAGATCTGATAGAGATGATAGATTATATTTTTGGTATTTTTGATTATAAGAACAAAAAGTAAAAGCAGAAAAAGTAAAGTAGGTGTAGATTGATATGTTGAGAATAGACCCGGGGGCCATAGTGTTCTCTAGTGGCTTCTCTCATGATAGCGATATTCTACGGCGGGTAAACCAATTACTGTCGAGCAATTGATAGAAAAGCAAATAATTATGGGACTATCTAGGCATGATCATTATATATAGGCATCACGTCCGAGACAAGTAGACCGAAATGATTCTGCATCTACTACTATTACTCCACACATCGACCGCTATCCAGCATGCATCTAGTGTATTGAGTTCATAAGAACAGAGTAACGCCTTAAGCAAGATGACATGATGTAGAGGGATAAACTCAAGCAATATGATATAAATCCCATCTTTTTATCCTCGGTGGCAACAATACAATACGTGCCTTGTTGCGCCTACTGTCACTGGGAAAGGTCACCACAAGATTGAATCCAAAGCCAAGCACTTCTCCCATTGCAAGAACTATAGATCTAGTAGGCCAAACCAAACCAATAATTCGAAGAGACTTGCAATGATATTATAATCATACATAAAGAGTTCAGAGAAGAACCAAATATTTCTCATAGATAATCTTGATCATAAACCCACAATTCATCGGATCTCGACAAACACACCGTAAAAAGAGATTACATCGAATAGATCTCCTCGAAGACCGAGGAGAAGTTTGTATTGAGATCCAAAGAGAGAGAAGAAGCCATCTAGATACTAGCTATGGACCCGAAGGTATGTGGTAAACTACTCACAACTCATGGTGAGGCGATGATGATGATGTAGAAGCATTCCGTGGTAGACCCCCCCTCCGGCGGAGCTCCGGAACAGGCCCCAAGATGGGATCTCACGGGAACAGAAGGTTACGGCGGTGGAACTAGGGTTTTCTCTCTTCTTCTGATGGTTTCGGGGTACGTAGGCATATATAGGAGGAAGGAGGGCATCGGGGGCCTTACGTGGGACCCACGAGGCAGGGGGCACGCCCTAGGGGGGGGGGGGGCTCCCCCACCCTCGTGGGCACCACGTAAGCCCTACTCCGTGGTTCTCAAGTCTCCCGTGCGTGATTTTCTCCAAAAATATCTCTCCCGAAGGTTTCATTCCGTTTGGACTCCGTTTGATATCCCTTTTCTGTAAAACCCTAAAACAGGCAAAAAATAGCAATCTGGACTGGGCCTTTGGGTTAGTAAGTTAGTCCCAAAAATAATATAAAAGTGTATGACAAAGCCCATTAAACATCCAAAACATCATAAATAATAGCATGGAACAATAAAAAAATTATAGATACGTTGGAGACGTATCAAGCATCCCCAAGCTTAATTCCTGCTCGTCCTCGAGTAGGTAAATGATAAAACATAATTTTTGATGTGGAATGCTAACCAACATAGTTTTTCAATGTAATTCTCTTAATTGTGGCATGAATGTTCAGATCTGAAAGACTCAAGACAAAAGTCTATATTGACATAAGAAATAATAATACTTCAAGCATACTAACAAAGCAATCATGTCTTCTCAAAATACTATGGCTAAAGAAAGTGTTGGGGAACGTTGCATGGAAAACAAAAATTTTTCTCTACGTTCACCAAGATCAATCTAGGAGATGCTACTACGAGAGGAGAGTTGGATCTACGTACCCTTGTAGATCGCTAAGCGGAAGCGTTATGAACGCGGATGATGGAGTCGTACTCGCCGCGATTCAGATCGCCGAAGATCCTAGCACCGAAGCAACGGTGCCTCCGCGTTCTTCACACGTACGGCTCGGGGACGTCTCCTCCTTCTTGATCCAGCAAGGGGTGGAGGAGAGGTTGATGGAGAACCGGCAGCACGACGGCGTGGTGGTGATGGTGGAGAAGAACTCCAGCAGGGCTTCGCCTAAGCTCCGCGGGAGAAGAAGATGTTACGGGAGAGGGAGGGCAGCACCGAGGCACGAACTTATGTTGGCTGCCCTCCCTTTGCCTCACTATATATAGGGGGGGTGGAGAGGTGAGGGCGCCCTAGGGTTTCCCCCTAGGGGCCGGCGGCCAGGGCAAGGAGGGGTGGCGGCCAAGGCAGGGGGGGGGCGGCGGCCAGGGCCAGGCCCTAGGGTTTCCCCCCCTAGGTGCCTTGCCCCCCACTCCAAAGGGGTGCGGCTGCCCTAGGGGGTCCCACCCCCTTAGCCGCATGAGGAGAGGGCCCAGGGGGGGGCGCACAGCCCCTTGAGGGCTGTGGTGTTCCCCCTTGTGGCCCAATAGGCCCAGAACTACTTCCGGAACCCCCGAAACCCCTTCCGGTACTCCGCCGATTTCCCGATGCTCCCCGGAACACTTCCGGACTCCGAAACCTTTCATCCTATATATCAATCTTCGTCTCCGGACCATTCCGGAGACCCTCGTCATGTTCGGGATCTCATCCGGGACTCCGAACAACCTTCGGTAACCATACACTTTTCTCACTAACAACCCTAGCGTCACCGAACGTTAAGTGTGTAGACCCTGCGGGTTCGGAAACCATGTAGACATGACCGAGACACTCCCAGGTCAATAACCAATAGCGGGATCTGGATACCCATATTGGTTCCCACATGTTTCTCGATGATCTCATCGGATGAACCACGATGTCAAGGATTCAGGCAATCCCGTATACAGTTCCCTTTGTCTCGTCGGTATGTTACTTGCCCAAGATTCGATCGTCGGTATCTCTATACCTAGTTCAATCTCGTTACCGGCAAGTCTCTTTACTCGTTACCGTAATACATAATCCCGTGACCAACTACTTAGTCACTTTGAGCTCATTGAGATGACGTATTACCGAGTGGGCCCGGAGATACCTCTCCGTCACACGGAGTGACAAATCCCAGTCTCGATCCATGTCAACTCAGCAGACACCCTCGGAGATACCTGTAGAGTACCTTTATAATCACCCAGTTACGTTGTGACGTTTGGCACACACAAAGCACTCCTACGGTGTCAGTGAGTTACATGATCTCATGGTCATAGGAACTTATACTTGACATGCAGAAAACTATAGCGATAACTGACACGATCAAAAGCTATGTTTACGTTTGGGTCTCGTCCATCACATCATTCTCCTAATGATGTGATCCCGTTATCAAATGACAACTCATGTCTATGACCTGGAAACCGCAGTCATCTTTGATCAACGAGCTAGTCCTGTAGAGGCTCACTAGGGACACAAAGTCTGTCTATTCATCCACACGTGTATTTGAGTTTCCAATCAATACAGTTATAGCATGGATAATAAACGATTATCATGAACAAGGAAATATAATAATAACTCTTTTATTATTGCCTCTAGGGCATATTTCCAACAGTCTCCCACTTGCACTAGAGTCAATAATCTAGCATTACAAAGTAATGAATCTAACACCCATAGAATCTTGGTGTTGATCATGCTTAGCCCGTGGAAGAGGCTTAGTCAACGGATCTGCAACATTCAAATCCGTGTGTACTTTGCAAATATTTATGTCCTCCTCCTTGACCGAATCGCGGATGGAATTGAAGCGTCGCTTTATGTGTCTGGTCCTCTTGTGAAACCTTGGTTCCTTGGCTAGAGCAATGGCACCAGTGTTGTCACAGAACAGAGTCATTGGGTTCAGTGCACTAGGCACAACTCCAAGATCTGTCATGAACTCCTTCATCCAGACACCTTCCTTAGCCGCCTCCGAGGCAGCTATATACTCCGCTTCACATGTAGAATCAGCTACCACGCTCTGCTTGGAACTGCACCAGCTTACCGCTCCCCCGTTGAGAATATATACGTATCCGGTTTGTGACTTAGAGTCATCCGGATCAGTGTCAAAGCTTGCATCGACGTAACCCTTTACGACGAGCTCTTGATCACCTCCATAAACGAGAAACATATCCTTAGTCCTTTTTAGGTACTTCAGGATATTCTTGACCGCTGTCCAGTGATCCATACCAGGATTACTTTGAAACCTTCCGGCCATACTTATGGCAAGGCTGACATCTGGTCTTGTGCACAGCATTGCATACATGATAGAGCCTATGGCTGAAGCATAGGGGACGACACTCATCTTTTCTCTATCTTCCGCAGTCACTGGGCATTGAGTCTTACTCAACTTTGTACCTTGCAATACCGGCAAGAACCCCTTCTTGGATTGATCCATTTTGAACTTCTTCAAAACTTTATCAAGGTATGTGCTTTGTGAAAGTCCTATCAGGCGTCTTGATCTATCTCTATAGATCTTGATGCCCAATATGAAAGCAGCTTCACCGAGATCTTTCATCGAAAAACTCTTGTTCAAATACCCCTTCACGCTATCCAAAAATTCTATATTGTTTCCAATCAGCAATATGTCATCCACATATAATATTAGAAACGCTATAGAGCTCCCACTCACTTTCTTGTAAATACAAGCTTCATTGTAAACTTGTATAAACCCAAACGCTTTGATCACCTCATCAAAGCGAAGATTCCAACTCCGAGATGCCTGCACCAGCCCATAAATGGAACGCTGGAGCTTGCATACTTTGTCAGCATTCTCTGGATCGACAAAACCTTCCGGTTGCATCATATACAACTCTTCCTTAAGAAAACCGTTAAGGAACGCTGTTTTGACATCCATCTGCCAAATTTCATAATCGAAATATGCAGCTATTGCTAACATGATTCGGACGGATTTAAGCATTGCTACGGGTGAGAAAGTCTCATCGTAGTCAATCCCTTGAACTTGTGAAAAACCCTTTGCCACAAGTCGAGCTTTATACACGGTGACATTACCGTCAGCGTCCGTCTTCCTCTTAAAAATCCATTTATTCTGAATGGCCTTCCGCCCTTCAGGTAATACTTCCAAAGTCCATACTTTGTTTTCATACATGGATCCCATCTCGGATTTCATGGCCTCTAACCATTTGTCGGAATCCGGGCCCACCATCGCTTCTCCATAGCTCGTAGGTTCACCGTTGTCTAACAACATGACCTCCAAGACAGGGTTACCATACCACTCAGGTGCAGTGCGTACCCTTGTCGACCTACGAGGTTCGGTAGTAACTTGATCAGAAGCTTCTTGATCATCATCATCGGCTTCCTCTTCAACCTCTGCAGGCTCCACAAAAACATCTTTCTGTGCTGCGCTACTCTCTGGTTGAAGCAGAGGTTCAATAACCTCATCAAGTTCTACCTTCCTCCCACTCAATTCTTTCGAGAGAAACTCTTTCTCGAGAAAGGACCCGTTCTTAGCGACAAACACTTTGCTCTCGGATCTGAGATAGAAGGTGTACCCAACTGTTTCTTTTGGGTATCCTATGAAGACACATTTGTCCGCTTTGGGTTCGAGCTTTTCTGGCTGAAGCCTTTTGACATAAGCATCGCAACCCCAAACCTTGAGAAAAGACAACTTCGGTTTCTTGCCAAACCATAGTTCATACGGTGTTGTCTCAACGGACTTAGATGAAGCCCTATTTAAAGTGAATGCAGCTGTCTCTAACGCATATCCCCAAAACGATAGTGGCAAATCGGCAAGAGACATCATAGAACGTACCATATCTAATAGGGTTCGATTACGACGTTCGGACACACCATTACGCTGTGGTGTTCCAGGTGGCGTCAACTGTGAAACAATTCCACATTTTCTTAAGTGATCACCAAACTCATAACTCAGATATTCTCCCCCTCGATCAGATCGTAGGAACTTGATCTTCTTGTTACGATGATTTTCAACTTCACTCTGAAATTGCTTGAACTTTTCAAAAGTTTCAGACTTATGCTTCATCAAGTAAATATACCCATATCTACTTAAGTCGTCAGTGAAGGTGAGAAAATAACGATATCCACCGCGCGCCGTTACACTCATCGGACCGCACACATCAGTATGTATGATTTCCAATAAGTCACTTGCCCGTTCCATTGTCCCTGAAAACGGGGTCCTTGTCATCTTGCCCATGAGGCACGGCTCGCACGTGTCAAGTGATTCAAAATCAAGAGACTCCAAAAGTCCATCAGCATGGAGCTTCCTCATGCGTTTCACGCCGATATGACCGAGACGGCAGTGCCACAAGAAAGTGGTATCATCATTATCAACTCTACATCTTTTGGCATCAATGTTATGAACATGTGTATCATCACTATCGAGATTCAATAAGAATAAACCCCTAACTTCGGGTGCATGACCATAAAAGATATTACTCATATAAATAGAACAACCATTATTCTCTGACTTAAATGAGTAACCGTCTCGCAATAAACAAGATCCAGATATAATGTTCATGCTTAACGCAGGCACTAAATAACAATTATTCAGGTTCATAACTAATCCCGATGGTAATCGAAGAGCGAGCGTGCCGACGGCGATCACATCAACCTTGGAACCATTTCCCACGCGCATCGTCACTTCGTCCTTCGCCAGCCTCCGTTTATTCCGCAGTTCCTGTTTAGAGTTGCAAATGTGAGCAACCGAACCGGTATCAAATACCCAGGCACTACAACGAGAGTTGGTAAGGTACACATCAATAACATGTATATCACATATACCTTTGTTGTTGTTGGCCCCCTTCTTGTCCGCCAGATACTTGGGGCAGTTCCGCTTCCAGTGGCCGTTCCCCTTGCAATAGAAACACTCAGTCTCTGGCTTGGGCCCAGCCTTGGGTTTCTTCACTGGATTAGCAACTGCTTTGCCACCCTTCTTAGAGTTACCCTTCTTGCCCTTGCCATTCTTCTTGAAACGGGTGGTTTTATTGACCATCAACACTTGATACTCCTTCTGGATGTCTGCCTCAGCGACTTTCAGCATCGAAAACAGCTCGGCGATGGTCTTGTTCATCCCTTGCATGTTATACTGCTACACGAAGCTCTTGTAGCTTGGAGGGAGTGACTGGAGAATTCTGTCAATGATAGCCTCATCCGGGAACACAAGTCCCAGATCAGCTATGCGGGTATAGTACCCAGACATCTTCAGTAAGTGCTCACTGACAGACGAATTCTCCTCCATCTTGCAAGCAAAGAATTTATCGGTGGTCTCATACCTCTCGATCTTAGCATTCTTTTCAAAGATGAACTTCAACTCCTGGTACATCTCATATGCACCATGACGTTCAAAACGCCTTTGAAGTCCTCCTTCCAAGCCGTACAACATGGCACACTGCACTATCGAATAGTCATCCGAACGTGTCTGTCAGACGTTCAAAACGTCTGCAGGGGCTGTAGGAGCGGGGGGGTCACCTAGCGGTGCATTTAGGACATAAACCTTTTGGGCAGCTGTGAGGATGATCCTCAGATTGCGGAGCCAGTCCACAAAGTTGCTCCCATCATCTTTCAGTTTAGCTTTCTCTAGGAACGCATTAAAATTCAGGGGAGCTACTGCGCGAGCCATCTACAACAAAAGATTTGCAAAGACATTTTAGACTATTGTTCATGATAAGTGAGTTATTACCTAATCAAATTATTTATAACTCCCACTCAAATTGACATCCCTCTGGTCATTCGAGCGTGACATGATACAGATCCACCAACCCAAGTCCGATCATCACGTGAGATGAGGTGGTGTCAATGGTGAACATCTACATGTTGATCATATCTACTATATGACTCATGCTCGACCTTTCGGTCTTCCGTGTTCCGAGGCCATGTCTGTACATGCTAGGCTCGTCAAGTCTAACCCGAGTGTTCTGCATGTGCAAAACTGGCTTGCACCCGTTGTATGCGAACGTAGAGTCTATCACACCCGATCATCACGTGGTGCTTCGAAACGACGAACCTTCGCAACGGCGCACACTCGGGGGGATCACAATTTTATCTTGAAATTTTAGTGAAGGATCATCTTATAATGCTACCGTCGTCCTAAGCAAAATAAGATGCATAAAAGGATTAACATCACATGCAAATCATAAGTGACATGATATGGCCATCAACTCGTGCTTTTGATCTCCATCTCCAAAGCACCGGCATGATCTCCATCGTCACCGGCGCCACACCATGATCTCCATCATCATGATCTCCATCATCATGTCGCCATCGGGGTTGTCGGCGCCCACCATGCTCTTACTACTATTGCTACCGTTTAGCGATAAAGTAAAGCATTACAAAGCGCTTAATGATTGACACGCAGGTCATACAAAAATTAAAGACAACCCTATGGCTCCTGCCGGTTGCCGTATGCATCGACATGCAAGTCGATATTAACTATTACAACATGATCATCTCATACATCAAAATATATTTCATCATGTCATTGGCCATATCATATCACATACATACCCTGCAAAAACAAGTTAGACGTCCTCTAATTTGTTGTTGCATGTTTTACGTGGCTGCTATGGGTATCTAGCAAGAACGCTTCTTACCTACGCAAAGCCACAACGGTGATATTCAAGTTGCTATTTAACCTTCTACAAGGACCGCCTTGTTCTATTCCGATTCAACTAAGATAGGAGAGACAGACACCCGCCAGCCATCTTATGCAACAAAAGTCACATGTCTGTCGATGGAACCGGTCTCATGTACGTGGACATGTAAAGTTGGTCCGGGCCGCTTCATCCCATAATACCGCTGAATCAAGAAAGACTAAGGAGGGCAGCAATTTAAACATCAACGCCCACAAACCCTTTTGTGTTCTACTCGAGAAAGCATCTACGCAAGATCCTAGCTCATGATGCCACTGTTGGGGAACGTTGCATGGGAAACAAAAATTTTCCTACCGTTCACCAAGATCAATCTAGGAGATGCATCTACGAGGGGAGAGTTGGATCCACATACCCTTGTAGATCGCTAAGCGGAAGCGTTAAGAACGCGGTTGATGGAGTCGTACTCGCCGCGATTCAGATCGCCGAAGATCCTAGCACCGAAGCAACGGTGCCTCCGCGTTCTTCACACGTACGGCTCGGGGACGTCTCCTCCTTCTTGATCCAGCAAGGGGTGGAGGAGAGGTTGATGGAGAACCGGCAGCACGACGGCGTGGTGGTGATGGTGGAGAAGAACTCCAGCAGGGCTTCGCCTAAGCACCGCGGGAGAAGAAGATGTTGTGGGAGAGGGAGGGCAGCACCGAGGCACGAACTTGTGTTGGCTGCCCTCCCTCTACCTCTCTATATATAGGGGGAAGGAGGAGAGGGGGGCGCCCCTAGGGTTTCCCCTAGGGGGCCGGCGGCCAGGGCAAGGGGAGGGGCGGCGGCCAGGGCAGGCCCTAGGGTTTCCCCCCCTAGGTGCCTTGCCCCCCAAGGCTAGGGGGTGCGGCCACCCTAGAGGGGTCCACCCCCCTTGGCGCACAAGGAGAGGGCCCAGGGGGGGGCGCACAGCCCCTTGAGGGCTGTGGTGTTCCCCCTTGTGGCCCAATAGGCCCAGAACTACTTCCGGACCCCCCGAAACCCCTTCCGGTACTCCGCCGATTTCCCGATGCTCCCCGGAACACTTCCGGACTCCGAAACCTTTCATCCTATATATCAATCTTCGTCCCCGGACCATTCCGGAGACCCTCGTCACGTCCGGGATCTCATCCGGGACTCCGAACAACCTTCGGTAACCATGCACTCTTCTCACTAACAACCCTAGCGTCACCGAACGTTAAGTGTGTAGACCCTGCGGGTTCAGAAACCATGTAGACATGACCGAGACACTCCCAGGTCAATAACCAATAGCGGGATCTGGATACCCATATTGGTTCCCACATGTTTCTCGATGATCTCATCGGATGAACCACGATGTCAAGGATTCAGGCAATCCCGTACACAGTTCCCTTTGTCTCGTCGGTATGTTACTTGCCCGAGATTCGATCGTCGGTATCTCTATACCTAGTTCAATCTCGTTACCGGCAAGTCTCTTTACTCGTTACTGTAATACATAATCCCGTGACCAACTACTTAGTCACTTTGAGCTCATTGAGATGACGTATTACCGAGTGGGCCCGGAGATACCTCTCCGTCACAAGGAGTGACAAATCCCAGTCTCGATCCATGTCAACTCAACAGACACCCTCGGAGATACCTGTAGAGTACCTTTATAGTCACCCAGTTACGTTGCGACGTTTGGCACACACAAAGCACTCCTACGGTGTCAGTGAGTTACATGATCTCATGGTCATAGGAACTTATACTTGACATGCAGAAAACTATAGCGATAACTGACACGATCAAAAGCTATGTTAACGTTTGGGTCTCGTCCATCACATCATTCTCCTAATGATGTGATCCCGTTATCAAATGACAACTCATGTCTATGACCTGGAAACCGCGGTCATCTTTGATCAACGAGCTAGTCCTGTAGAGGCTCACTAGGGACACAAAGTCTGTCTATTCATCCACACGTGTATTTGAGTTTCCAATCAATACATTTATAGCATGGATAATAAACGATTATCATGAACAAGGAAATATAATAATAACTCTTTTATTATTGCCTCTAGGGCATATTTCCAACAGTCTCCCACTTGCACTAGAGTCAATAATCTAGCATTACAAGGTAATGAATCTAACACCCATAGAGTCTTGGTGTTGATCGTGCTTAGCCCGTGGAAGAGGCTTAGTCAACGGATCTGCAACATTCAAATCCGTGTGTACTTTGCAAATGTTTATGTCCTCCTCCTTGACCGAATCGCGGATGGAATTGAAGCGTCGCTTTATGTGTCTGGTCCTCTTGTGAAACCTTGGTTCCTTGGCTAGAGCAATGGCACCAGTGTTGTCACAGAACAGAGTCATTGGGTTCAGTGCACTAGGCACAACTCCAAGATCTGTCATGAACTCCTTCATCCACACACCTTCCTTTGCCGCCTCCGAGGCAGCTATATACTCTGCTTCACATGTAGAATCAGCTACCACGCTCTGCTTGGAACTGCACCAGCTTACCGCTCCCCCGTTGAGAATATATACGTATCCGGTTTGAGACTTAGAGTCATCCGGATCAGTGTCAAAGCTTGCATCGACGTAACCCTTTAGGACGAGCTCTTGATCACCTCCATAAACGAGAAACATATCCTTAGTCCTTTTTAGGTATTTTAGGATATTCTTGACCGCTGTCCAGTGATCCATACCAGGATTACTTTGAAACCTTCCGGCCATACTTATGGCAAGGCTGACATCTGGTCTTGTGCACAGCATTGCATACATGATAGAGCCTATGGCTGAAGCACAGGGGACGACACTCATCTTTTCTCTATCTTCCGCAGTCACTGGGCATTGAGTCTTACTCAACTTTGTACCTTGCAATACCGGCAAGAACCCCTTCTTGGATTGATCCATTTTGAACTTCTTCAAAACTTTATCAAGGTATGTGCTTTGTGAAAGTCCTATCAAGCGTCTTGATCTATCTCTATAGATCTTGATGCCCAATATGAAAGCAGCTTCACCGAGATCCTTCATCGAAAAACTCTTGTTCAAATACCCCTTCACACTATCCAAAAATTCTATATTGTTTCCAATCAGCAATATGTCATCCACATATAATATTAGAAACGCTATAGAGCTCCCACTCACTTTCTTGTAAATACAAGCTTCATTGTAAACTTGTATAAACCCAAACGCTTTGATCACCTCATCAAAGCGAAGATTCCAACTCCGAGATGCCTGCACCAGCCCATAAATGGAACGCTGGAGCTTGCATACTTTGTCAGCATTCTCTGGATCGACAAAACCTTCCGGTTGCATCATATACAACTCTTCCTTAAGAAAACCGTTAAGGAACGCTGTTTTGACATCCATCTGCCAAATTTCATAATCGAAATATGCAGCTATTGCCAACATGATTCGGACGGATTTAAGCATCGCTACGGGTGAGAAAGTCTCATCGTAGTCAATCCCTTGAACTTGTGAAAAACCCTTTGCCACAAGTCGAGCTTTATACACGGTGACATTACCGTCAGCGTCCGTCTTCCTCTTAAAAATCCATTTATTCTGAATGGCCTTCCGCCCTTCAGGTAATACTTCCAAAGTCCATACTTTGTTTTCATACATGGATCCCATCTCGGATTTCATGGCCTCTAACCATTTGTCGGAATCTGGGCCCACCATCGCTTCTCCATAGCTCGTAGGTTCACCGTTGTCTAACAACATGACCTCCAAGACAGGGTTACCATACCACTCAGGTGCAGTGCGTACCCTTGTCGACCTACGAGGTTCGGTAGTAACTTGATCGGAAGCTTCTTGATCATCATCATTGGCTTCCTCTTCAACCTCTGTAGGCTCCACAAAAACATCTTTCTGTGCTGCGCTATTTTCTGGTTGAAGCAGAGGTTCAATAACCTCATCAAGTTCTACCTTCCTCCCACTCAATTCTTTCGAGAGAAACTCTTTCTCGAGGAAGGACCCGTTCTTAGCGACAAACACTTTGCCCTCGGATCTGAGATAGAAGGTGTACCCAACTGTTTCTTTTGGGTATCCTATGAAGACACATTTGTCCGCTTTGGGTTCGAGCTTTTCTGGCTGAAGCCTTTTGACATAAGCATCGCAACCCCAAACCTTGAGAAAAGACAACTTAGGTTTCTTACCAAACCACAGTTCATACGGTGTTGTCTCAACGGACTTAGGTGGAGCCCTATTTAAAGTGAATGCAGCTGTCTCTAACGCATATCCCCAAAACGATAGTGGCAAGTCGGCAAGAGACATCATAGAACGTACCATATCTAATAGGGTTCGATTACGACGTTCGGACACACCATTACGCTGTGGTGTTCCAGGTGGAGTCAACTGTGAAACAATTCCACATTTTCTTAAGTGATCACCAAACTCATAACTCAGATATTCTCCCCCTCGATCAGATCGCAGGAACTTGATCTTCTTGTTACGATGATTTTCAACTTCACTCTGAAATTGCTTGAACTTTTCAAAAGTTTCAGACTTATGCTTCATCAAGTAAATATACCCATATCTACTTAAGTCGTCAGTGAAGGTGAGAAAATAACGATATCCACCGCGCGCCGTTACACTCATCGGACCGCACACATCAGTATGTATGATTTCCAATAAGTCACTTGCCCGTTCCATTGTCCCTGAAAACGGGGTCCTTGTCATCTTGCCCATGAGGCACGGCTCGCACGTGTCAAGTGATTCAAAATCAAGAGACTCCAAAAGTCCATCAGCATGGAGCTTCCTCATGCGTTTCACGCCGATATGACCGAGACGGCAGTGCCACAAGAAAGTGGAATTATCATTATCTACTCTACATCTTTTGGCATCAATGTTATGAACATGTGTATCATCACTATCGAGATTCAATAAGAATAAACCCCTAACTTCGGGTGCATGACCATAAAAGATATTACTCATATAAATAGAACAACCATTATTCTCTGACTTAAATGAGTAACCGTCTCGCAATAAACAAGATCCAGATATAATGTTCATGCTTAACGCAGGCACTAAATAACAATTATTCAGGTTCATAACTAATCCCGATGGTAATCGAAGAGCGAGCGTGCCGACGGCGATCACATCAACCTTGGAACCATTTCCCACGCGCATCGTCACTTCGTCCTTCGCCAGCCTCCGTTTATTCCGCAGTTCCTGTTTAGAGTTGCAAATGTGAGCAATCGAACCGGTATCAAATACCCAGGCACTACAACGAGAGTTGGTAAGGTACACATCAATAACATGTATATCACATATACCTTTGTTGTTGTTGGCCCCCTTCTTGTCCGCCAGATACTTGGGGCAGTTCCGCTTCCAGTGGCCGTTCCCCTTGCAATAGAAACACTCAGTCTCTGGCTTGGGCCCAGCCTTGGGTTTCTTCACTGGATTAGCAACTGCTTTGCCACCCTTCTTAGAGTTACCCTTCTTGCCCTTGCCATTCTTCTTGAAACTAGTGGTTTTATTGACCATCAACACTTGATACTCCTTCTGGATGTCTGCCTCAGCGACTTTCAGCATCGAAAACAGCTCGGCGATGGTCTTGTTCATCCCTTGCATGTTATACTGCTGCACGAAGCTCTTGTAGCTTGGAGGGAGTGACTGGAGAATTCTGTCAATGATAGCCTCATCCGGGAACACAAGTCCCAGATCAGCTATGCGGGTATAGTACCCAGACATCTTCAGTAAGTGCTCACTGACAGACGAATTCTCCTCCATCTTGCAAGCGAAGAATTTATCGGTGGTCTCATACCTCTCGATCTTAGCATTCTTCTCAAAGATGAATTTCAACTCCGTGTACATCTCATATGCACCATGACGTTCAAAACGCCTTTGAAGTCCTCCTTCCAAGCCGTACAACATGGCACACTGCACTATCGAATAGTCATCCGAACGCGTCTGCCAGACGTTCATAACGTCCGCAGAGGCTCCAGGAGCGGGGGGTTCACCTAGCGGTGCATTTAGGACATAAACCTTTTGGGCAGCTATGAGGATGATCCTCAGATTGCGGAGCCAGTCCACAAAGTTGCTCCCGTCATCTTTCAGTTTAGCTTTCTCTAGGAACGCATTAAAATTCAGGGGAGCTACTGCGCGAGCCATCTACAACCAAAAATTTGCAAAGACACTTTAGACTATTGTTCATGATAAGTGAGTTATTACCTAATCAAATTATTTATAACTCCCACTCAAATTGACATCCCTCCGGTCATTCGAGCGTGACATGATCCAAATTCACCAACCCAAGTCCGATCATCACGTGAGATGAGGTGGTGTCAATGGTGAACATCAACATGTTGATCATATCTACTATATGACTCATGCTCGACCTTTCGGTCCTCCGTGTTCCGAGGCCATGTCTGTACATGCTAGGCTCGTCAAGTCTAACCCGAGTGTTCTGCATGTGCAAAACTGGCTTGCACCCGTTGTATGCGAACGTAGAGTCTATCACACCCGATCATCACGTGGTGCTTCGAAACGACGAACCTTCGCAACGGCGCACACTCGGGGGGAACACAATTTTATCTTGAAATTTTAGTGAAGGATCACCTTATAATGCTACCGTCGTCCTAAGCAAAATAAGATGCATAAAAGGATTAACATCACATGCAAATCATAAGTGACATGATATGGCCATCAACTCGTGCTTTTGATCTCCATCTCCAAAGCACCGGCATGATCTCCATCGTCACCGACGCCACACCATGATCTCCATCATCATGATCTCCATCATCGTGTCGCCATCGGGGTTGTCGGCGCCCACCATGCTCTTACTACTATTGCTACCGTTTAGCGATAAAGTAAAGCATTACAAAGCGCTTAATGATTGACACGCAGGTCATACAAAAATAAAGACAACCCTATGGCTCCTGCCGGTTGCCGTATGTATCGACATGCAAGTCGATATTAACTATTACAACATGATCATCTCATACATCAAATATATCTCATCATGTCATTGGCCATATCATATCACATGCATACCCTGCAAAAACAAGTTAGACGTCCTCTAATTTGTTGTTGCATGTTTTACGTGGCTGCTATGGGTATCTAGCAAGAACGCTTCTTACCTACGCAAAACCACAACGGTGATATTCAAGTTGCTATTTAACCTTCTACAAGGACCGCCTTGTTCTATTCCGATTCAACTAAGATAGGAGAGACAGACACCCGCCAGCCATCTTATGCAACAAAAGTCACATGTCTGTCGATGGAACCGGTCTCATGTACGTGGACATGTAAAGTTGGTCCGGGCCGCTTCATCCCATAATACCGCTGAATCAAGAAAGACTAAGGAGGGCAGCAATTTAAACATCAACGCCACAAACTCCTTTGTGTTCTACTCGAGAAAGCATCTACGCAAGATCCTAGCTCATGATGCCACTGTTGGGGAACGTTGCATGGGAAACAAAAATTTTCCTACCGTTCACCAAGATCAATCTAGTAGATGCAACTACGAGGGGAGAGTAGGATCCACATACCCTTGTAGATCGCTAAGCGGAAGCGTTATGAACGCGGATGATGGAGTCGTACTCGCCGCGATTCGGATCGCCGAAGATCCTAGCACCGAAGCAACGGTGCCTCCGCGTTCTTCACACGTACGGCTCGGGGACGTCTCCTCCTTCTTGATCCAGCAAGGGGTGGAGGAGAGGTTGATGGAGAACCGGCAGCACGACGGCGTGGTGGTGATGGTGGAGAAGAACTCCAGCAGGGCTTCGCCGAAGCACCGCGGGAGAAGAAGA
Source organism: Secale cereale (assembly GCA_902687465.1). Taxonomy (NCBI): domain Eukaryota; kingdom Viridiplantae; phylum Streptophyta; class Magnoliopsida; order Poales; family Poaceae; genus Secale; species Secale cereale. Next base: position 851,653,262 of record LR738711.1, on the reverse strand, counting down.
TGTTGCGGGAGAGGGAGGGCAGCACCGAGGCACGAACTTGTGTTGGCTGCCCTCCCTCTACCTCTCTATATATAGGGGGAAGGAGGAGAGGGGGGCGCCCCTAGGGTTTCCCCTAGGGGGCCGGCGGCCAGGGCAAGGGGAGGGGCGGCGGCCAGGGCAGGCCCTAGGGTTTCCCCCCCTAGGTGCCTTGCCCCCCAAGGCTAGGGGGTGCGGCCACCCTAGAGGGGTCCACCCCCCTTGGCGCACAAGGAGAGGGCCCAGGGGGGGGCGCACAGCCCCTTGAGGGCTGTGGTGTTCCCCCTTGTGGCCCAATAGGCCCAGAACTACTTCCGGACCCCCCGAAACCCCTTCCGGTACTCCGCCGATTTCCCGATGCTCCCCGGAACACTTCCGGACTCCGAAACCTTTCATCCTATATATCAATCTTCGTCCCCGGACCATTCCGGAGACCCTCGTCACGTCCGGGATCTCATCCGGGACTCCGAACAACCTTCGGTAACCATGCACTCTTCTCACTAACAACCCTAGCGTCACCGAACGTTAAGTGTGTAGACCCTGCGGGTTCAGAAACCATGTAGACATGACCGAGACACTCCCAGGTCAATAACCAATAGCGGGATCTGGATACCCATATTGGTTCCCACATGTTTCTCGATGATCTCATCGGATGAACCACGATGTCAAGGATTCAGGCAATCCCGTACACAGTTCCCTTTGTCTCGTCGGTATGTTACTTGCCCGAGATTCGATCGTCGGTATCTCTATACCTAGTTCAATCTCGTTACCGGCAAGTCTCTTTACTCGTTACTGTAATACATAATCCCGTGACCAACTACTTAGTCACTTTGAGCTCATTGAGATGACGTATTACCGAGTGGGCCCGGAGATACCTCTCCGTCACAAGGAGTGACAAATCCCAGTCTCGATCCATGTCAACTCAACAGACACCCTCGGAGATACCTGTAGAGTACCTTTATAGTCACCCAGTTACGTTGCGACGTTTGGCACACACAAAGCACTCCTACGGTGTCAGTGAGTTACATGATCTCATGGTCATAGGAACTTATACTTGACATGCAGAAAACTATAGCGATAACTGACACGATCAAAAGCTATGTTAACGTTTGGGTCTCGTCCATCACATCATTCTCCTAATGATGTGATCCCGTTATCAAATGACAACTCATGTCTATGACCTGGAAACCGCGGTCATCTTTGATCAACGAGCTAGTCCTGTAGAGGCTCACTAGGGACACAAAGTCTGTCTATTCATCCACACGTGTATTTGAGTTTCCAATCAATACAGTTATAGCATGGATAATAAACGATTATCATGAACAAGGAAATATAATAATAACTCTTTTATTATCCCTACAAAATCATATAGTCTGACTATGCTCCCTCTTCATCACACAAAATATTCATATCATGCACAACCCCGATTTCAGCCAAGCACTTGTTTTCATACTCTATTCTTTCAAACCTTTCAACTTTCATGCAATACATGAGCGTGATCCATGGACATAGCACTATGGGTGGAATAGAGAGGTGGTTGTGGAGAAGACAAAAAGGAGGGAGATAGTATCACATCGACTAGGCATATCAACGGGCTGTGGAGATGCCCATCAATAGATATCAATGTGAGTGAGTAGGGATTGCCATGCAACGGATGCACTAGAGCTAAAAATGTATGAAAGCTCAACAAGAGAAACTAGTGGGTGTGCATCCAACTTGCTTGCTCACAAAGACCTAGGGCATTTGAGGAAGCCCATCGATGGAATATACAAGCCAAGTTCTATAATGAAAAATTCCCACTAGTATATGAAAGTGACTAAACATGAGACTCTCTATCATGAAGAACATGGTGCTACTTTGAAGCACAAGTGTGGAAAAAGATAGTAGCAATTGTCCCCTTTTTTTCTTTTTTTTTCTTTTTTTGGCCTTTCCTTTTTTTGTTGAGGGGCTTTATTGATGTAGCCTTTCCTCACATGGGACAATGCTCTAATAATGATGATCATCACACTTTCATTGAATTACAACTCGATACTAGAACAAGGTATGACTCTATATGAATGCCTCCGACGGTGTACCGGGATGTGCAATGAATCAAGAGTGACATGTATGAAAAATTATGCATGGTGGCCTTGCCACAAATACAATGTCAACTACATGATCATGCAAGGCAATATGACAATATGATGCGTGTCGTATGGACGGAACGGTGGAAAGTTGCATGGCAATATATCTCAGAATGGCTATGGAAATGCCATGATAGGTAGGTATGGTGGCTGTTTTGAGGAATAATATGGTGGCTGTTTTGAGGAAGGATATATAGTGGGTGTATGTTACCGGCAAAAGTTGCGCGATACAAGAGAGGCTAGCAATGGTGGAAGGGTGAGAGTGTGTATAATCCATGGACTCAACATTAGTCATAAGAACTCATATACTTATTGCAAAAATCTACAAGTCATCAAAACAAAGCAATCAACGCATGCTCCTAGGGGGGAGGTTGGTAGGAGTTAACCATCGCGCGCCCTCGACCTCCACACAAAGATTGACACTTTACAAATACATCATGCTCTAACTTCGTCACATAGCAGTTCACCATATGGGCATGCTACGGGAATCACTAACCTTAACACAAGTATTTCTCAATTTCATAATCACTCCACTAGCATGACTCTAATATCACTATCCTCATATCTGAAAACTATTATCAAGCATCCAACTTCTCATCATATTCAATGCACTTAGGGTGAAAGTTTTTACTACATTGATATTGGATGTCTATCATGTGAAGACTAGTTTTATAGCCTAAGCACATTACCATGCTGTTTTAATAGACTCTCAAATGGATATAAGTGAAGCATGAGAGTTCAACAATTTCTTCAAAATATTATCACCACCGTGCTCTAAAAGATATAAGTGAAGCACTAGAGCAAAAACTATTCAACTACAAAGATATAAGTGAAGCACATAGAGTGTTCTAACAATTCCTAGGCCATATTCAACTCTCTCAAATAGGTGTGTCCAGCAAGGATAATTGTGGCAAACTAACAAGCAAATACTCAAATTATACAAGACGCTCCAAGCAAAACACATATCATGTGGTGAATAAAAATATAGCTGTGAGTATAGTTATCGATAGATGAAGACGAAAGAGGGGATGCCTTCCCGGGGCATCCCAAAGCTTAGGCTTTTGGTTGTCATTGAATTTTACTTGGGGTGCCTTGGGCATCCCCAAGCTTAGGCCCTTGCTACTCTTTCTTCCATAGTCCATCAAAGCAATACTCAAAACTTGAAAACTTCACAACACAAAACTTAGACAAAAATCTCGTGAGTTCCGTTAGTATAAGAAAGCAAACCACTACTCAAAGGTACTGCAATGAATTCATTCTTTGTTTATATTGGTGTTAAACCTACTGTATTCCAACTTCTCTATGGTTCATACTTCCCAATATTACTCATAGATGCATTGAAAGAAGCAAACAACACACGAAAAACAGAATCTGTCAAAAACAGAACAGTCTGTAGTAATCTGCAGGTTTCGCATACTTCTGTAACTCCAAAAAATTCTAACTAAATTGTTAAACGTGAGGAATTTGTCTATTAATTATCTGCAAAAAGAATCAACTAAATAGCACGCTCCAGTAAAATCTGGTGACCATTCTAGCGAGTGCTAACGATTCTGTTTTTCATAGCAAGATCACATAAATTTCACACAAGTCTTCCCAAAGGTTCTACTTGGCACAAACACTAAACAAAACACAAAACCACATCTAAACAAAATATAGATGCAACATTTATTCCTAAACAGAAGAAAAAACAAAAATATAAAATTGGGTTGCCTCCCAACAAGCGCTATCGTTTTACGCCCATAGCTAGGCACGATACATGGATGGATCTAAGTATTGCCATCTTTGGAAGGAAATCCATAAGTGGCTCTCATGATAGATTCATATGGTAATTTGATTTTCTTTCTAGGAAAGTATTCCATGCCTTTCCCTAACGGAAATTGGAATCTAATATTTCCTTCCTTCATATCAATAATTACACCAATCGTTCTAAGGAAAGGTCTACCAAGAATAATAGGACATGAAGGATTGCAATCTATTTCAAGAACAGTGAAATCTACGGGCACATAATTCCTATTGGCAACAATAATAACATCATTAATCCTTCCCATAGGTTTCTTAATAGTGGAATCCACAAGATGCAAATTTGAAGAACAATCATCAAGCTCATGGAAACCTAGCAAATCGCACAAAGTTTTTGGGATAGTGGAGGCACTTGCACCCAAATCACACAAAGCATAGCATTCATGATCTTTAATTTTTATTTTGATAGTAGGTTCCCACTCATCATAAAGCTTTCGAGGGATAGAAACTTCTAACTCAAGTTTTTCTTCATAAGATTGCATCAAAGCATCAACTATGTGTTTGGTAAAAGCTTTATTTTGACTATAAGCATGCAGAGAGTTTAGTACGGATTGCAACAAGGAAATACAATCAATCAAATAGCAATTGTCATAATTGAATCCCTTGAAATCCAAAGTAGTGGATTCATCACTATGCAAAGTTTTAATCTCTTCACTCCCACTTTTAACAATTTTAGCATCAAGATCTAAAAACTCCGAATTATTGGGACACCTTAAAGTAGAATCATCTCCAATCCTATCTTCATCAAGATTTATACTAGAAAATAAGGATCTAATAGGAGACACATCAATAACTTCCAGATCTTCATCTTTATTTTCATGATAACTAGAAGAACACGCTCTTATATAATTCTCTCTTTTAGCACGCATCCTAGCGGTTCTTTCTTTGCATTCATCAACGGAAATTCTCATGGCTTTGAGAGACTCATTGATATCATGCTTAGGTGGGATAGATCTAAGTTTCAAAGAATCAACATCAAGAGTAATTCTATCCACACTTCTAGCCAATTCATCAATCTTAAGCAATTTCTCTTCAAGCATAACATTGAAATTCTTTTGCGAAATCATAAACTCCTTAACACTAGTTTCAAATTCAGAAGGCATCTTTCCATAAGAGTTGTTGAAGGAATTGCCATAATTATTAGAGGAATTACTAGGAAAAGGCCTAGGATTAAAATTCCCTCTATAAGCATTGTTACCAAAATTATTCCTACCAGCAAAATTCACATCCAAAGATTCATTGTTATTTTCAATCAAAGTGGACAAAGGCATATCATTAGGATCAGAAGAAGCACTCTTAGCAGCAAATAATTTCATAAGTTCATCCATCTTTCCACTCAAAACACTAATCTCTTCAATAGCATGCACCTTTTTACTAGTAGATCTTTCGGTGTGCCATTGAGAATAATTAACCATAATATTATCTGGGAGTTTGGTAGCTTCTCCTAAGGTAGTTTTCATGAACGTGCCTCCTGCGGCCGAATCTAAAAGATTTCTAGAAGCAAAATTCAAGCCAGCCTAAAAGTTCTGAATAATCATCCATAAGTTCAAACCATGTGTAGGGCAATTACGTATCATTAGTTTCATTCTCTCCCAATCTTGTGCAACATGCTCATGATCTAGTTGCTTAAAATTCATAATATCATCTCTAAGAGAGATGATCTTAGCAGGAGGGAAATACTTAGATATAAAAGCATCTTTGCACTAATTCCACGAATCAATACTATTTCTAGGCAAAGAGGAAAACCAAGTTTTAGCATGATCTCTAAGTGACAACGGAAATAACTTCAATTTAACAATATCGTTATCTGTATCCCTTTTCTTTTGCATATCACACAAATAAACAAAGTTGTTTAGATGGGTAGCGGCATCTTCACTAGGAAGGCCGGATAATTGATCTTTCATGACAAGATTCAACAAAGCAGCTTTGATCTCACAAGATTCAGCATCGGTAATAGGAGCAATCAGAGTGCTAATAAAATCATTATTGTTGGTATTCGAGAAGTCACACAATTTGGTATTGTTCTGAACCATAGTGACAAGCAAGCAATCTAACCCACACAAGCAAACAAGAAGCAATCGAACGATAAACACACGGCAGAAGAAGGGCAAATAAAACGGCAAGGGTGAAGTGGGGGAGAGGAAAACGAGAGGCAAAAAATGTAATGCGAAGGATAAGGGTTTGTGATAGGTACTTGGTATATGACTTTTGCGTAAGCCTCCCCGACAACGACGCCACAAATTCTTCTTGCTACCTTTTGAGCTTGTGTTGTATTCCCTCGAAGAGGAAAGGGAGATGCAACACAGTAGCGTAAGTATTTCCCTCAGTTTTTGAGAACCAAGGTATCAATCCAGTAGGAGACCACGCGCGAGTCCCTCGCACCTGCACAAACAAATAAGAACTTCGCAGCCAACGCAATAAGGGGTTGTTAATCCCTTTACGGTCACTTACGAAAGTGAGATCTGATAGAGATGATAGTTTATATATTTAGTATTTTTTATTATAAGAACAGAAAGTAAAAGCGGAAAAAGTAAAGTAGGTGTAGATTGATATGTTGAGAATAGACCCAGGGGCCATAGTGTTCTCTAGTGGCTTCTCTCATGATAGCGATATTCTACGGCGGGTAAACAAATTACTATCGAGCAATTGATAGAAAAAGGAATAATTATGAGACTATCTAGGCATGATCATTATATATAGGCATCACGTCCGAGACAAGTAGACCGAAACGATTCTGCATCTACTACTATTACTCCACACATTGACCGCTATCCAGCATGCATCTAGTGTATTGAGTTCATAAGAATAGAGTAACGCCTTAAGCAAGATGACATGATGTAGAAGGATAAACTCAAGCAATATGATATAAACCCCATCTTTTTATCCTCGATGGCAACAATACAATACATGCCTTGCTGCCCCTACTGTCACTGGGAAAGGACACCGCAAGATTGAACCCAAAGCCAAGCACTTCTCCCATTGCAAGAACTATCGATCTAGTAGGCCAAACCAAACCAATAATTCGAAGAGACTTGCAGGGATATTATAATCATACATAAAGAGTTCAGAGAAGAACCAAATATTTCTCATAGATAATCTTGATCATAAACCCACAATTTATCGGATCTCAACAAACACAGCGCAAAAAGAGATTACATCGAATAGACCTCCTCGAAGACCGAGGAGAACTTTGTATTGAGATCCAAAGAGAGAGAAGAAGCCATCTAGATACTAGCTATGGACCCGAAGGTCTGTGGTAAACTACTCACAACTCATGGTGAGGCGATGATGATGATGTAGAAGCACTCCGTGGTAGATCCCCCCTTCGGCGGAGCTCCGGAACAGGCCCCAAGATGGGATCTCACGAGAACAGAAGGTTACGGCGGTGGAACTAGGGTTTTCTCTCTTCTTTTGATGGTTTCGGGGTACGTAGGCATATATAGGAGGAAGGAGGGCACTAGGGGCCTTACATGGGACCCACGAGGTAGGGGGCGCGCCCCCCACCCTTGTGGGCACCACGTAAGCCCTACTCCGTGGTTCTCAAGTCTCCCGTGCGTGATTTTCTCCAAAAATATCTCTCCCGAAGGTTTCATTCCATTTGGACTCCGTTTGATATCCCTTTTCTGTAAAACCCTGAAACAGGCAAAAAAACAACAATCTTGACTGGGCCTTTGGGTTAGTAAGTTAGTCCCAAAAATAATATAAAAGTGTATGACAAAGCCCATTAAACATCCAAAACATCATAAATAATAGCATGGAACAATAAAAAATTATAGATACGTTGGAGACGTATCAGGACTCCGTCACGATTGTAGGCTTGGGCCATGGTGTGAGGCACAGGAGAAGGAACAATCACTTCAGGGGCAGCAATGACTTCATGCTGCACATTGTCTTCAGCCATGATAGTATCATTGGCTTCAGTGGTCATTGGAGGTGTAGCCACATTTGCTTCACTATCAGTGCTTCAGGGAGAGGAGTCTCATGCACAACAGATTCTTGTGGAGGGGGATCTTGCATTACGGGCACTTCTTCTTGCACAACTGTTTCTTGGGGAGGGGGAGTGACTTCATAGGTTTCTTCTTTTTCTTTAGTGGCTGATGCAGCCGGAATATCTTTAGCCGCCTTGGCTTCAGATTCTGGAGCAGACACTGAAGGAATGGCATTAGGAAACACTTGACATGCTACTGAGCTTGAGTTTTGTAATTCATCTTTAGGAATGCTGGACATGGAGGCTTGAGGCCTGAGACCTTTGCGAAGCCTTCGAAACTTGGGCGACACTATTGGAGAAGCATTGGTCTGCTCCATGTCTTCTTCGGGTGTTTCTTTTGGAGTCTCAAGTACCGGAGTGGTAACAAGAGACGACGGAGTGCGAGGAATGACTTCATGTAGGGGGGTGTTTGGGAGTTGCTCTTCCCAAAATTCATCTTGAGCAATTGGCATCGTGGGACCGCCAATGCTTATGAGTTCACTGCTCGTGTGAGCAGGTGATTGAATTGGCTGGGGTTCAAGTTGAGGAAGGACTTCATCATTAACATTGTCATCATGACCAATGTCTTCAGCTGCGGGAGAGTTAGTAGCTGGAATCTCTTCGGTCTGATGAGCCTTTGTGGTAGGCTCATGCACAACAAGACAGCGTTCACGGTTGGAGGAGGCTGGCAGGGCAACAGAGATGGGTTCAACAACCAAAGGTTCTGTGGGGGAGGCGCGAGGCTTATGTGAAGCCTTTGAAGCTTTAGTCTTCAGCTTCTTCTTGGAAGGAGCAGCATCAGGAGCATCAATATGCTTTCGTTTCTTAGCTTCAGCTTCAGCCTGCCGGGTCTTCTTTTGATCAGAAGCTGTTGATGTGACCTTTGGCTTCGAGCCAGTCATACTGACAGGGAAGACAATGCTGGGTCTCGCCTGCCTTGGAGCTTCGGTGTCTTCAGCAGGAGGCTTCTTCTTCTTCTTTAGCTTCTTGGCGGCCAGCTTGGGGTCAATGCCTGGACGGCCAAGAGCTTTCCTCTTTACAACTTCATTATGGGCTTGGACACATTTCTCAGCATAGCGCTTGAGACGTTCCCTGGAGACTCTTGCAACATCATGGTGCTTGGCAAATTCAGCCTTGAGATCTGCCATCATAGTCTTGAAGTTTTGAACTTCTTGAGCACTCAGGCTTGCCATATGCTTCTTGAACAGAGCCTTTTCATGGTCAATTTTTTTCTTCTGATCAATAACTTTCTGTGCAATAGTCAGTTCATGAGCAATATATCCCTGAAAGGTCACACTGATATCAATGGGAAGCTAGAGATCATCAAGGGAAAGAGATGTATCCTCAAACCACTCATCAATGAAGTTATTTATGATATCAATGTCAAAGAGAGGCAAATCATTGAAGATTTTGGTCTGTTGCTTGCTCTTAATTAGCATCTCAAGGGCATCATCAACAAGATCTTCATCGCTGGACAGATCTATTATGTCATCATCATTGCGCATAATGCTGCCTGGAGTTAGTCCTTGACCAACTAGTTGCTTGGACCTCTGAGAGATGCGAGAGTGATCCTCAGACTGCACACTTGATTCACGAGGTACAGTTTTCAAGGGCTTCACACTTGAAGCCTTTGGAGTAGCAGCAGGTTTAGAAGCCTTTGACTTCTTCTTGGGCTTCACAGACTAAGGAACATCTTCAGGTTCCATGTCTTCAGCAACATCCTCCACAGTCGCCCTTTGAGCAGCGATGTGGGGGCCAACACGATTGTCATTGGCTTGATGTGTTCCATCAGAACGAGGCCGAGATGGACCAGGATTGAAATTAATTCCAAATTCCTTCCTGTTATGGGTTGCAGAGTTCTTGGCAAACTTGTGTTTCTTCAAATAATTCATCATCATGATACCATCGAAGACTAGATGGGTCAGCATTTGAAGGCATCGGTCCTCTGACCATGCAAGGATAGAAGTTCTTGGCAATGGATTCAGACATATTTTTGGGCTGAAGCTTCTTGTAGACGATATCACCCCATGGACGGCGGATAACGTTCTTGGTAGCATATTTAGGAGTCACAAATCGGTATAGAAACCATTGTTCCGCCCAATATCTTCGTATCCATTGGATTCAAGATTTGTGTTCTCCATATGTCTCTTCTGGATCAGACTTGTACATGGTGAATAGATCCGGAGGAAGATCTTTGGTAGTGTCAATACGTCTCTGCCTGCCACCTTTCTTGGACTGTTTTTTAGAAGCAATTGTACTCAGACAGAAGGGCTTCATGAAGCTTTTTGTCTTCCAACGACTGGTTAGATAGGAACTGGCTCCAGGAGATTCAATGTGACGATGTAAGAATTCTGCAAATAAATGCAGACTATGAAAACCAAGGGATTCTCCCACGCACATGTACCTGTGACAACATTAGAGATGCGAGGGAAGGGGAAGAGGTCATATGCATTCTCAGAAGATTTTGAAGATAAAACAGTTTGAAGACATTGACCTCATAGTGCGAAGACATTCACTTATATGGAGTGAGTTGGTTCCAAATTTGTACGAATCCAAGAATACATACAGGTGAGGAATCTAACTAGCAATGAGGCATAAGTGAATATACTTGCATGATATGAGAGAAGGATACAGAAAGAAATAACTTTCAGATGGACATAAACCACTTGTGGTGAAGTTACATGGTTTCGATGGATCAAAAGCGATGGTAAAAAGAGAGGTTTATTTACCACACTGAAGAACTACTAGATGGGATGAGATGGATGCCGAGCAGATCGATCTTTCGTGCCCTAACTTGGCGGTGGAAGACACCTACGACGGCGGCGGAGAGACAAGGTCCGTGGCCGGCGGGAAGACGACGTCGTCATCAATGATCACGATGCCATATAAACAAGCAGTAGTACTGAGAGTAGAGTAGTGAGTAGGGCCAAATAAGTCCATGTGAAGCAACTCGAAGGGACGAGATGTAGTCATGATTGTCTTCGAGGGATGCTTGGCCCTAGTCATCTTCCCAGCTTCACAAGCACCACACAGACGATCTTTCTTGAACTTGACGCCCTCGATGCCTATGACGTGCTTCTTCTTGGCGAGAGTATGTAGGTTCCTCATCCCTGCATGACCTAGTCTTCGATGCCAAAGCCAGCACTCTGAAGCTTTTGCGAGAAGACAAACGTCGAGATGTGGCCCTGCAGAGAAATCTACCATATACATATCACCTTTTCGATGTCCTTCGAACACTAGAGACTTGTCAAATTACATAAGCACAAGGCAACGATATTTTCCAAATATCACAATCATGTTTAGATCACATAGCATAGAGACTGACATTAAGTTGTATCCAAGGGATTCAACAAGCATCACCTTGTCCATGTGTTGATCCTTTGAGATAGTGATACGTCCAAAACGTATCTATAATTTCTGCTTGCTCCATGCTTCTTTTGTGTGATATTGCTATGATATTGATGCACTTCCATACACTTTTGATCATATTTGGACTAACCTATTAACTCAGTGCACCACAGTGCCAGTTCCTGTTTTCTGCTGTTTTTCTATTTCAGGTTTCCACCATATTAAAAGTGCTCCAAAAATTCCGGGAAAAATACAGGAAAAATCAGCGTATAGGAAGCTTCGCGAAGAACCAAAGCCGGGCCAGAGGGGAGCCAGGGGTGGCCCAGGCGGCCACCTGGCGCGGCCCCACCCCTGGCCGCGCCAGGGGGGCGCCTGGGGCCCCTGCTCCGCCTCTGGTTGCCCCCTTCGCATATATATTCCTCTCGTCCCGAAACCCTCGAGGACAGAACCCTTTTTCACGATCTCGCCTCTGTTCCGCCGCCGCAACGCTTCCAAGATCGGGAGCATCAGGAGAACTCTTCCCGGCACCCTGCCGGAGGGGAGAACCACCACCGGGAGCTTCTCCACCACCATGGACGCTTCCCGGATGAGTCGTGAGTAGTCCACCTTGGACCATGGGTCCATGATCAGTAGCTATGTGATGTTCTCCTCCCCTCTTTGCTCTTCATGGTTTAGACCTCGTGAGCTGCCCTACATGATCGAGGCACATATGTAATCTTTCTGCTGTTGCTCTGCTGGGTTTGCTGGGATCTGATGGATTATGAGACTATGTTCAGATTGTGTTTGAGTAATATATTTGATTCACCTCTTTTATATCTTTGTTCTTAAGTAATTCTTGCATGTTCTCCGTTGTTGTTTATTGCTTTGGCCAAGTAGTAGGTAGTAACTCCAAGAGGGAGCGTTATGCTTGATTGTGGGTTCATGCCCCCTGATGACTAGCTTGAGTGACAGAAACATGAGTCTAGGGGATGTGCTGTTGCCACAAGGGGGAAAACAACGGTGCTTGTACTTGCGGGTGCAAGGATTGTTTACTTTACGCAAAGTTCTTTTAATGCAGTTGTCTGTTGCTTTGAGTTTACACTTTGGGTGGGATTCGCAACTTAATACCGGCGAGATGTTCTGGATAGATATCTCAAGGTGGATGATTAGTAGTAGATGCAGATGGATTTCGGTCTACTTGCCTTGGCGTACCGCCCATGCTTTTGAGCCTCTACCTTTCTTTGCAGCATAGTTAGCATTGGTTTGCGCACATAATCCTGTCAATTGCCCAGCTATAATTTGTTTACCTCGCTTTGCTGTTTTACCGTCTTTTGGGAGAGAGACATCGCGAGTGAACATCATGGGACCCCAGTCCATATTACCACCGCTGATCACACCTTCTATTTACTTCTTGTTTTTATTTCCTAGTTGCAGTCATAGCTATCATTATTATCTCTTGTCTTTGATCCTTTGTAAACAACAAGGCCGGAGGGATTGACAACCTCTCTGTACTCGTTGGGAGCAAAGTTATCTGTATCTGTGTGCAGGTCCTGTCAACCGCTAAGTTTCTGGCGCCGTTGACACCTACTTGTCGACCCTCGGAGTCTCACGGGATTCGATCCTTGGTATCTTTGCCAAGGGAAATTTGCCGCTACGCTACATCTCAACCTTCCACTTGGGGTAACCAACGAGGGGCGAGAAGCCATCAAGCAAGTTTTTGGCGCCGTTGCCGGGGACTCCACTCTTCAAGATAGGGGAGTTGCATGCTATCTTTTATCTTTGCTTTTCAGTCTTGTTAGTTTACCTTTCAGTTTTTGCTTTAGTGTCCCTTACCAAAAATCACAAAAATAGTTATCTTGCTTGCTGCTGCTATGGGTTCCACCGAGAACACCAAGTTGTGTGACTTCACTAGTCATAACAACAATGACTTTATCTGCACGCCTATTGCTACACCTGCCACTTCAGCACCTTCTTATGAGATTAAACCTGCTTTACTGAACCTAGTTATGAAAGATCAATTCTCCGGTGCTGGAGATGATGCTGCTTTGCACTTAAATAATTTTGTTGAGCTCTGTGATATGCAAAAGTACAAAGAAGTAGATGGTGATATTGTTAAGCTTAAGCTTTTTCCTTTCTCCTTGAGAGGAGGAGCTAAAATCTGGTTTCAATCCTTTCCTAGGAATAGTATAGATTCTTGGGACAAGTGCAAGGATGCCTTTATTGGGAAGTACTATCCCCCTGCTAAAATTATCCAATTAAGGAGTAACATAATGAATTTTAAACAATTGGATAATGAACACGTTGCCCAAGCTTGGGAACGCATGAAATCTCTTGTCAAGAACTGCCCTACTCATGGTTTGACTACTTGGATGGTTATCCAAACTTTTTATGCAGGATTGAACTTTACCTCGCGGAACTTGTTAGATTCGGCCGCGGGAGGAACCTTTATGTCAACTACACTTGGTGCTGCCACGAAGCTTCTCGATGAGATGATGACCAATTATTCCCAATGGCACACCGAACGCGCTCCAATAGGTAGGAAGGTAAACTCTGTCGAGGAGATTTCCTCCCTAAATGAAAAAGTTGACTTGATCATGTCTCTACTTTCCAAGCAATCTTCTATTGATCCTCATGATGTTCCTTTAAATTCTTTGATTGCTCAAGATCAAGTAGATGTGAACTTTATCTCTAGAAACAACTTCAATAACAATGCTTATAGGAGTAATTTTGGTAGCAACCCTAGACCATTCCCCTCTAATTCCTATGGGAACAACAATACTTATCCTAGCACCAAGAACTCCACTTCTGAACTAGAGATTATACTTAAAGACTTCATCACTACCCAAAAGGCCTTCAATAAGAGTGTAGAAGAAAAACTAGACAAACTAGATAATCTCTCTTCGAAGGTAGACAATTTAGCCCATGAGGTAGAGTTGCTTAAAATTAGAACTTCTCCTCTTGAGGAGAGGAAGACCACTCCTATGAATGCTATTCAAGTGCAAATTAATGAAAACATTAGGATGATGGCTAAACTTAAAGAGAGATGGGCTAGAGAAAAGGAGGAAGAAGATAGAATTAAGAGCCTTCCTACCCACCACACTATTGCTACTATCCAAGTTGTTGAGGATATCCAAACTCTTAGCACCCAATGCACTCCTAGTCCCATTGGACCTATTAATGGTGATGCTATGACCTCAACCGTAGAAGAAGAAACTCCTATGACCATAGAAGCTACCAAACAAGTGAGCCTAAAGGACACCACTACCATTTTACTTGATAGTAGTGACCTTGATTTTGATAATTGCACCCTTTCTGAAGTTATTGGTTTTCTTCACAAGATGTCTAGAGACCCCCACACTAGCACACTTAATCTTGCCTTCACGGAGCATATCACTAATGCTCTCATCAAAGCTAGGGAGGAGAAGCTTAGGGTAGAAGCCTCCATACCTAGAAATCTAGAAGATAGTTGGGATCCTATGATTAAAATTAAGTTGAATAACTTCTCTTGCTATGCTTTATGTGATGTTGGAGCTAGTACCTCCGTTATGCCCAAAAGAATGTATGATATGCTTGAATTGAAACCTTTTTATCCTTGTTCTTTTGGTGTTCGTCTTGTTGATTCTTCCGTAAAGAAACCTTTGGGGAGGATCGACGATGTTCTTATCATTGTCAATGACAATTATGTTCCCGTTGATTTTACTATTATGGATATTGAATGTGAACCTTCTTGTTCTATTATTTTGGGACGTCCTTTTCTTCGCACCGTTGGTGCTATCATTGACATGAAAGAGGGGAATATAAAATTCCAATTTCCTCTCAAGAAAGGAATGGAACACTTCCCTAGAAAGAAGATTAAGTTGCCTTTTATGTCCGTTACACGGGCTAGCTATTCTCTTACTCTTGATAAAACTTGATCTTCTCTTTTTGCATCATGCCTAGCTTAAAGGCATAAAAGAAAGCGCTTTTGGGAGGCAGCCCACAACGAATAAGGTTTTATTTTGCTTTTGTTGTGTCTTGATGTTTGTTACTACAGTAGCATCATCATTGTATCTTTTCTTTTCAGCTTTGTGCCAAGTTTAGCCTCCGATTGCAAGAAAGTTCAAAAGTTGTGACGTGCTGTCCAGAAAACAGATTTTGTCCCTGGACAGAAAAATTCGAATAAAATCACCAGATCATCTTTTTGATCTGATTTTTTTTGACAACGTGCTCTATACAATTGGCTTTCGAGCGTCTGTTCTGAGTTTTTTGATTTGAGTTGCAGAAGTGCCCCGAAAAAATTATTTAATACCTGCTGGTCTGTTTTTCACAGATTCTTTCCTGTTTTGCCTTTTCTTCGTTTTGCAAACCTTGAGCTTGCTTTTTCTTTGCAAAAACCTTTTGGCAATCTTGAGAAACAGTAGCTCTTCAAGATTATCCTTATTTCCAGTAGAGAAAAATTATTTTATTGTGGGTACTAACCTCGCTAATCAGATTATGATGAGTTATGTATGAAGGGAGTTTTCAAGTGTGCGAGGGAAGATGATAAAAGAAGATTCAGGAGGGTCAAACGCTCAAGCTTGGGGATGCCCCCGTGCACCCCCAAGAAATATTCAAGAAGACTCAAGTGTCTAAGCTTGGGGATGCCCCCATGCATCCCCTTCTCCATCAACAATTATCAGTTCGTCTTTCGTTCCACTATATTTTTATCACTTCATGCGTTATGTGCTATGCTTGGAGCGTCTTGCGCTTAGTTTTCTTTTTAGTTTTCTTTAGCTTTGCTTGCTGTTCATAACAAGTTAGAACCCAGATTTCTTTGTGTGGGAGAGAAACACGCTCCACTTCAACCTAGAACACAACATAGAATTTTCATGCTTATCTTTGATGTGTGTGTTCTTTGTCTTTCCATAGCTGCTGTCATGTTTAGCTCTTAGTTTTCATGCTTTTCTTTTTAAAGAGCTTTTGTTTAGTTGGTTGCTGAACTCTCTTGAGTTTTCATGTTTATCTTGTTAAGAGAGTTTGCCTGTTGCACTGAGTTGTGTGTCTTAACTTAAAGTAGGTAATTGAGGTTGCTATTTAATTTTAGTAGTAACTTGCAATAGTTTTGAGGTATTGCCATGAGTAATGTCTGAACTTTTGGTGTCAAGAGCTTTAGCCTATTAGTGATAGATGTTGTATTTTGGGCAATCCGTGTTTATTTTTGAAAACCTACAAAATAGTTGAGAACTTTAGCTACTAGATGGATCACTAATCTTTGGAGGGATCGAATATTAGAGTACACTCACGTACCATGGGTCGAGGATGCGCAAGGATAACCAAACCCCCATACACTCCTCCTCGGGGTACTTGTCTCTTTGTGAACCTCCTAATTAGATTGAGAGTTACCGATAATAAGTGCATGAGTTCTTCGGACTAATGTGAGTATTCGATAGTTGACACTTCCACCTAGCCATATTTTTCTAGCCTCTTCGGTACCGTGCATTGCCCTTTCTCACCTCGAGAGTTGGTGCATACTTCGCCGGTGCATCCAAATCCTTGGCACGATACGCTCTGTCATCATAAGCCTCATTATATCCTTCCTCAAAACAGCCACCATACCTACCTATCAAGGCATTTCCATAGCCTTTCCGAGATACATTGCCATGCAACATCCATCTTCTCATGACTTGATCTTCATGTCATACATGCTTTTTGCTTTATCGATGAGCCGCATGCTAGTTGGGCCTTGCCCTAATCATTGCTACATGACGCGCTAGTATCATTGCATATCTGCTACACTGGCAGAGGCATACATTTGCATACATCATGATAGTTTCATTATCTTTATGTTGAGTACTTTTGTAAAGTGTGAAAGATCTTCTATATTTCTTGTAATATATATAGTGTTGCCCCTAAAGTGAGGAAAAGATCCCAAAGAGGACAAAATCAAAAGATCCCAAAGAGTACAAATGAGAGTTAAATAGAAAGAGCCATTGAGGCCACAAAAAAATAAAAAAAAATAGAAAAAAGAGAAAAAGAAATAAAAAGAGAGAAGGGGCACACTACTATTTCTTTTGAGAGATCCACACTCGTACTCCATCTTATACCTTGTACTCCATAGAGATTATCATTTATGCATATAGCTATGTGGGGACCTTCACACTATAGAACTTGGCTTGTATATTCCAATGATGAGCCTCCTCAAAAGAGCTCTAGGTCTTCTTGAGCAAGCAAGTTGGATGCACCCCCACTAGTTCCATTGGAGAGCTTGCCTTAGCTCATATGTGCATCCGTTGCATGGCAATCCCTACTCCTCACATCATAT
Organism: Secale cereale; assembly: GCA_902687465.1. Lineage (NCBI taxonomy): Eukaryota > Viridiplantae > Streptophyta > Magnoliopsida > Poales > Poaceae > Secale > Secale cereale. Next base: position 851,635,750 of record LR738711.1, on the reverse strand, counting down.
CTATCATTTGGCTTTCTCTCGCCTATGATTGTCCTCATTGATGTGAGCCTTTCACACCTTTTTTGTCTTCCCCCTTCATCATTTCTCTCTCTTTGCCATCCTAAGTGTCAACTTTCTTGCTTACGCTCATCCATTGCATGAGTGCTCAAAATATCGAAAGGGAGTGGATCATTTTGACTTGTACCTGGCTAGTGGTCTGGGGATGAGTCAAGATAAGATTCCAAAGAAGACCAAGTGTGAAACTTTAGTAGATTAAGTTCTCAACAATACAAAAACTATGTTTTACTCTCTCGTATATCCCTATCCCCTTTCTTGCACGCAAACACCATTTGGAGACATTCGAGTCACGGACAGCGAGAGCTCTTGCACCTTTATGTTCATATGTTGCTTGTTACAATGCTAATATAGACTCTTGCTTGTTATGACTTGAATTGAATTACATGCCTTGATTGCTTTACTTAAAAAGTTTTTATGTGGTTGGTAGCATGTCACCACAGAAATTATGCTTGTTATCATTTACCTACTCGAGGACGAGCAGGAATTAAGCTTGGGGATGTTGATACGTCCAAAACGTATCTATAATTTCTGCTTGCTCCATGCTTCTTTTGTGTGATATTGCTATGATATTGATGCACTTCCATACACTTTTGATCATATTTGGACTAACCTATTAACTCAGTGCACCACAGTGCCAGTTCCTGTTTTCTGCCGTTTTTCTATTTCAGGTTTCCCCCATATTAAAAGTGCTCCAAAAATTCCGGGAAAAATACTGGAAAAATCAGCGTACAGGAAGCTTCGCGAAGAACCAAAGCCGGGCCAGAGGGGAGCCAGGGGTGGCCCAGGCGGCCACCTAGCGCGGCCCCACCCCTGGGCGCGCCAGGGGGGCGCCTGGGGCCCCTGCTCCGCCTCTGGTTGCCCCCCTTCGCATATATATTCCTCTCGTCCCGAAACCCTCGAGGACAGAACCCTTTTTCGCGATCTCGCCTCTGTTCCGCCGCCGCAACGCCTCCAAGATCGGGAGCATCAGGAGAACTCTTCCCGGCACCCTGCCGGAGGGGAGAACCACCACCGGGAGCTTCTCCACCACCATGGACGCTTCCCGGATGAGTCGTGAGTAGTCCACCTTGGACCATGGGTCCATGATCAGTGGCTATGTGATGTTCTCCTCCCCTCTTTGCTCTTCATGGTTTAGACCTCGTGAGCTGCCCTACATGATCGAGGCACATATGTAATCTTTCTGCTGTTGCTCTGCTGAGTTTGCTGGGATCTGATGGATTATGAGACTATGTTCAGATTGTGTTTGAGTAATATATTTGATTCACCTCTTTTATATCTTTGTTCTTAAGTAATTCTTGCATGTTCTCCGTTGCTGTTTATTGCTTTGGCCAAGTAGTAGGTAGTAACTCCAAGAGGGAGCGTTATGGTTGATTGTGGGTTCATGCCCCCTGATGACTAGCTTGAGTGACAGAAACATGAGTCTAGGGGATGTGCTGTTGCCACAAGGGGGAAAACAACGGTGCTTGTACTCGCGGGTGCAAGGATTGTTTACTTTACGCATAGTTCTTTTAATGCAGTTGTCTGTTGCTTTGAGTTTACACTTTGGGTGGGATTCGCAACTTAATACCGGCGAGATGTTCTGGATAGATATCTCAAGGTGGATTATTAGTAGTAGATGCAGATGGATTTCGGTCTACTTGCCTTGGCGTACCGCCCATGCTTTTGAGCCTCTACCTTTCTTTGCAGCATAGTTAGCATTGGTTTGCGCACATAATCCTGTCAATTGCCCAGCTGTAATTTGTTTACCTCGCTTTGCTGTTTTACCGTCTTTTGGGAGAGAGACATCACTAGTGAACATCATGGGACCCCGGTCCATATTACCACCGCTGATCACACCTTCTATTTACTTCTTGTTTTTATTTCCTAGTTGCAGTCATAGCTATCATTATTATCTCTTGTGTTTGATCCTTTGTAAACAACAGGCCGGAGGGATTGACAACCTCTCTGTACTCGTTGGGAGCAAAGTTATATGTATCTGTGTGCAGGTCCTGTCAACCGGTAAGTTTCTGGCGCCATTGACACCTACTTGTCGACCCTCGGAGTCTCACGGGATTCGATCCTTGGTATCTTTGCCAAGGGAAATTTGCCGCTACGCTACATCTCAACCTTCCACTTGGGGTAACCAATGAGGGGCGAGAAGCCATCAGATAGCAACCCTACCAAGACCCAATTCCTTGCTTTTACCAGTATCTGCGAATGTGATGTGGCTTTTTGGGAGAAGGGCACAAAGTTGAGTCCATGAGAAGACGTCAATCACCATGCATGTGGTGCGTCCACTGTCAATTATCCATTTAGTGGCTTCCGAGGCAGCACCCTACAGATCAGTTAGCGGCATAGTCTTCACAAAGAGAAGTGTGAAGCATAAACATTTGACGAACAAGCATGATATCAAAGTTAAGATCCATGTTAGGCATGATAGGAAGCTTGTGAAGAAACCATGGGACGAAATACATGGTTAGACCATTTAAACATTTAATCTTGCATCCCACAAGATGTTTTAGGTCCCCAACATTGGCATCTGAAGTTGATTTTCGGCTGGAGACCTTTCCCTGCAAGAGAAGTTAATTCTTCTTAACCACCCACATCTTTAGGGGTGGCTTAGAAGAAATAAGTCTAAGTGCAGCATCTGAGAATTTTGGCTTAGGAGCCCTAGCAAATAGCTTTGCAGGAGATGAATAATACTCATATGAATATGCAGAGAAGTTCTTTGTCTTATGAACAAAGTGGTTAGATGAAACATGCTCATATTCATGAGTCTGGTGACAATCTCTATGCAAAACATTTGTGTTAGAGTGACCCGATGTGGTCCATTGTCTGTATGAAGTCTTTGGACCATATGAAGCCTTTGGTCTGGGGTTGATCTTCTTTCCGGGTGGTGTCATGATGACATTCACTGGAAGCTTTTCGATAAGACTTCTCGGAACCCAGATCTTCTTCATAGGTGACCCATTCCTGCAGTTAGTTCCAATGAACCTGGCAAACACTTTACCGTTCTGATCCTTGAACAGTTTATAGTTTGAGTCAAATGACTCGTCAATGACAATAGGGTTAGCACAAGTGAAGCTAGATAAGGTAGATGGATCTACTGGTGGACCCTTTGCAGCAGCCCATGTGGTTTTGGGATACTGCTTAGGCTTCCAGTAAGAACCATCAACATTCATTTTCCTTTCGAACCCAACACCCTCATTCCTAGGGTTTTGGTTCAGAATCTGTTTCTTGAGAACATCGCATAGTGTCTGATACCCTTTGAGGCTTTTGTACACACCTGTTTCAAGATATGTCTTCAACCGGGCATTTTCATCAGCAATAGCAGTGGTTTCCTCAGCAGAGGGGTTAGATACCACATCAACAGTTGAAGATATTGCAATTTCAGAAGCAGTAGAGCATTCAGCAACAGTAACAACATTGTCACGCTCAAGACATTTTATACATGGTGGCACAAAGTCTTCCTGAGTGGAACTAATCTGTTGGGAGAGTAGTGAATCATTTTCCTTTTGAAGATCATCATGAGACGCTCTAAGTTTCTCAAGGTCTTGCTTCCTTTGAATAATCATAGGAAAGCTTCTCATGAGTAGCTGAGAGGGTTTCATAACGACTTTCAAGTTCAGTGTACCTTACGTGAAGATTTTTTATGTCTTCAATTAAGGACTGAGTTCGATTCATTTCCGCATCCAATAGATCGTCACTTTTGTCTAGCAACTTTTGAATATGTTCCATAGCATTTTGTTGTTCAGTTGCAATTTTAGCAAGAGTTTTATAGGTGGGTTTGTATTCACATTCAGAGTCATCTTCACTGGAGGTCTGAAAGTAGGCATCGCATGAGTTTACCTTTGCACCACGTGCGATGAAGTAGTAGGTTGGAGAAGAGCCGTCCTCATCATTTGCTTTGACGTCAATCGAGTGACCATTATCGTCGGTGTTGAAGATGGATTTGGCGGCAAATGCCGAGGCTAGAGCTAGGCTAGCCACGCTAGAATCAGATTCCTCCTCAGATTCCACCTCTGCCTCCTCAGAAGAAGACTTCTCCTCTGAATCCATTTCCTTGCCAATGAACGCATGAGCCTTGCCAGATGAACTCTTCTTGTAAGATGAAGACTTTGATGAAGACTTGGAAGAAGACTTTGAAGATTTCTTCTTTTTCTTGTCGTCAGAGTCATATTCCTTGCTCTTCTTCTTTTTCTTGGATTCATTGTCCCACCGAGGACACTCAGATATGTAGTGGCCAGGCTTTTTGCACTTATGGCATGTTCTCTTCTTGTAGTCATGAGAGGAAGTCTAATTGTTTCTTGAGCTGGATCTTGAAGACTTTCCGAAGTTTTTCTTGCTTGAGAACCTTTGAAACTTTTTCACAAGCATAGCCAGTTCTGTGCCAATGCCTTCAGGATCGTCAGAGCGGTTGTCAGAGTCTTCTTTAGAGGAGGACATAGCTTTAGCCTTCAAGGCTCTAGATCGACCATAGTTGGGGCCATAGATATCTCTCTTCTGAGATAGCTGGAACTCATGTGTGTTGAGCCTCTCGAGTATGTCATACGGATCAAGACATTTGAAGTGAGGTCGTTCTTGAATCATCAATGCCAATGTGTCAAATGAACTATCAAGCGACCTCAATAGCTTCTTCACAACTTCATTCTTGGTGATTTCAGTGGCGCCAAGAGCATGAAGCTCATTGGTGATGTTAGTGAGGCGATCAAATGTAAGCTGGACATTTTCATTGTCATTTCTCTTGAAGTGATTGAAGAGATTGCGAAGAACATCAATCGTTGAGTCTCTCTATGTTGAGACGCCTTCATTGACCTTGGACAGCCAGTCCCATACCAGCTTGGCTGTATCCAGTGCACTCACACGTCCGTATTATCCTTTGATCAGATGACCATGATACGTCTCCAACGTATCTATAATTTTTTATTGTTCCATGCTATTATATTATCTGTTTTGGATGTTTAATGGGCTTTAATATGCACTTTTATATTATTTTCGGGACTACCTGAAAGTGCTGTATATCAACTAGAGGGGGGGGGGGTGAATAGGCGATTTTTATGAAAGTCTTCAAAACATGGAAGTTTCGAAGACAAACGATAGAACCGATCCTATTTATATGCAGCGGAAGGTAGACTACACTAGACAAGCCATAGTCAAGTATTCAATGAAGTGAAAGCATGAAGACTAATAGCAGCTAGGCAGTATGGATCAGGATGGAAGATTGTATGAAGCCAGTCAGAACAAGTAGTCACACAATGAAGTCAAACAGATAAGGCAAGCAGGCAATGACTTCACAAAGACAGACAGTGAGTAAAGAGAAGGAAGGGATAGAACTAGTAGCTTGGGGAAGACAATGATTTGTTAGACCAGTTCCAGTTGCTTTGACAACTGTACGTCTGGTTAGGGAGGCTGAGATTTAACTCAGAAGACCGCGTCTTTACCTTATTCCCCTTGAGCTAAGGACACCTAGTCCTCGCCCAATCACTCTGGTAAGTCTTCAAGGTAGACTTCCAAAACTTCACAGACTTCGTTCACCGGCGATCTACAATGACTCTTGGATGCTCAGAACGCGACGCCTAATCGGCTGGAGGATTCACAGTCCTCAAGTGTAACAAGTCTTGTGATCACGCAGACAGAAATACTTCAGTGATGCCTAACACTCTTTGGCTCTGGGTGTTTGGGCTTTGTCCTTGCAAGGATCTCTCTCTCAAATGCGTCGGAGGTGGGTTGCTCTCAAACGACAAAAGCTGTGTACTAACTCTGAGCAGCCACCAATTTATGGTGTAGGGGGTGGGTTATTTATAGCCACTAGGCAACCCGACCTGATTTGTCCGAAGTGACGCTGGGTCACTAAGGAACTGACACGTGTTCCAACGGTCAGATTTCAAACACACACGGCAACTTTACTTGGGCTACAAGTAAAGCTGACTCATCCAGCTCTGGATAAGATTTGCTCTCATTGTCTTCGCTCGAAGACATAGGATTTGGTTGAGCATCACTTCAGTCACTCTGACTTTGTTCACTTGGACCCCACTTAACAGTACGGTGGTTCCTATGACTCAACAAAGAAGAAAAGAAAACAACGAAATGTCTAAGTCTTCGCGCTCCATAGTCTTCACACAATGTCTTCTCTCATCATAGTCTTCAATACGAATATCTTCATATACCACCATTGTCATCAATGTCTTCATACATTTTTAGGGGTCATCTCCGGTAGGTAAACCGAATCAATGAGGGACTACTACCTGTGTTATCCTGCAATTCTCACAAACACATTAGTCCCTCAACCAAGTTTGTCGTCAATACTCCAAAACCAACTAGGAGTGGCACTAGATGCACTTACAATCTCCCCCTTTTTGGTGATTGATGACAAACTGGTTGAAGTTTCAACGGGGATAAAAGTATGTGAAATTGTAAAGGATAAAGGTATTGTCTTCATAAGTAGCAAAAGGCTCCCCCTGAAGATGTGCATATAAGTAATTTGCTTTTGAATGCAAATGCACATAGCAGGTTGTACTTGTGGAGATCCTCTTCAACTTATGAAGACAATTCATCATGCACAATTGATATGTCGAATATAATGATATGCATAATGAGAAATGGACGTGTGCAGAATGAATAAGTGCGGAATTTATCGTCGCACATGCGGAATTTATCATCGCATTAAAGAGTATCAGAAAACGTAGCAGACGACCATCAAGTTCAAGTGTTACAACTCAAAGAACCAAATGTAACAAAAGCGAGAGTTGTAAACACTAGGCAAAATATAAAGCACCCGCCCATATGGACCCGCTTGAAGACTATCAACTCATATGCTTCTCCCCCTTTTGTCAGTAAGGACCAAAATGGTTTGTAGACATAGAGCCTCTACTCGTTCCCAGATGGAGTAGGCGAAGAAGCAGGGTTGGCGTTGGTGTTTGGCGGTGCAGAAGAAGTTGGAGCAGTGTCGACACGCGCTGAAGGAGGAGGTGGTGAGGTAGCATCATCTTGATCATCGATCACTCTGGCATCCACCGTTGCAGCGGAGGAGGAATAGTCAGATTCTTGAAGAGACAGAGTTCGAGGCAAAACAACATTCCTTGGGGGACTGTTGTCAAACTTGAATCTTTCAGTGAAGCCATCGTCTTGAAGATCCGCTTCAGCACTCAGCAATGTCAAACTCTTCCATGACCTCCGACAGGTTTCATGAGCAACAAAGGCATTCTTGGTGGCAAGGTTACGAATACGATTGACGTCCACCAAGAGGCTTTGCATCTGACGCTTCAGCCAGTAGTGATGCTTATCCTGTTTCTGATGTAAGGCAACTAGAAGTTCTCGGTCATTGAGAACACGAGATCGCTTCTGAGGCCTTTGGGCAATAGTGCTCTCAGTAGCTTCAGTCTCTGCATGGTGAGGTACGCGAGTATGTCCAGCCAGAGGATAAACACGAGTGACTGCTGGAACTCCTTCAATGGACTGAGTGAAGCTTTGGTGATCAGCATTGTGAAGACAAACAGGCTCTTTGGGAGGCTCTTGGTATATGGCTTCAACTGACATATCAACCTTTGGCAAGAATATGAGATGGTTGCGAGCAGAAGGCTGATAGTTGATGGCAGAATGAAGCTTGATGAGGCGCATGACCCATGGAGCGTAGAACTTAAGTCCAAAGAGATCAGAGCCTAATACAGCCAACTGCCTGATAAAGAAGTCTTGAGCGTTGAAGCTGATGCCATTGAAGATATAGAAGACCAATGTCTTCATTGTTCCTTCAAGTTTGGCTGATGAAGAGTGTCCTTTGACAGGCCGTAGAGTTCGCCTGATGATATGATATATAGTGCGTGGCAGATACTCAAGGTCTTCAACAAAGAACTCCTTTGGTTACTCAGCATCGAGTGGCAAGAGCTTCATCATGCTCAGCATTTGGCTCATGTTGGGCTTTGTCTTCTGAAAGATACTCTCCAAAGCTTCGCAGTGTCGCTGACAACCAGGTTCATATAGTTCTCCCGGAGTGGGCAGGCCAGTTAGCTCAATGATGTCAAAGGCTTTGGCTTCATGATGGACATTTCCTGTTATCCACTCAAGGACCCATGTCTTCGGATCCCTGTTGTAGCCGTGAATGTGGAGGGTTGCATAGAATTGCAGAAGCAGCTTGTCGGTGTACAAAAAGAGGGGTACACTTTTTGTACCCCTATGACTGTGCACGGGCAGTCTTAGCCACGGGCACCACCACACCAAGCACAGCAGGGGAGGTGAGCCAAGGTAAGACCGAAGCTCGATGGAACTGGAGCAACGCCAAGAACAAGACCACAAAGAGCAAAGGGACGAAGCGGCTTCCCCTGGCAAGATCCTTGCCGGGAGCCAGTTTCGGCAGCCGTGGCAAGATCCTTGCCGGGGCCGGCTCTGGCAGCCCCGGCAAGACCCTTGCCGCGGCAGCTCGCCCCACGCCTACGGAGCGGATCACCCTTGAGTCCACTGCCCCCATGGGGCAAGGATTCGGGAGATATCCCCGTGGTGGCATGCAGATCTTTGTGAAGACATTCAAGGACAGATACACACACTAAGAGGACGACGACCCTTGGCGGGATCGCAGCTAAGGAGGACCACAAGGCCTCCGGCAAGCACCTTGTCGGGGATGACAGCAGGCGCCGCGGCAAGACCCTTGCCGGGGGCCCCAGCAAGGCCCTTGCCGAGGACACCCGCAGGGCCACCATCAGGCCCGCACCAACTGAGTTTCCACCGCCCCATGCAGCTGCCGACCCAACCAGCTGGGCAGGCTCCTGTGTGGCAACACGCAGATCTTTGTGGAGACCCGCCGTTGCGCCACCTCAGCTGCCTGCCTGCCTACATGGCACCTCAGGCACCGCTGGCCAGGGCGCGTGTCAACACAAGGAGGAGCGGCGACGGACAAGACGGACGTCTCCCCTCGTCCCCGATAAAGTGAGGACACCTAAGCTAAGTGCATTAAATGCGCCTTGTCCTGTAATGCGAGGGATAACCTCGCATCGATGTACCCTTTCCACCTCCTGTGTGCCACTGTGGCAACCCTTTTTTCCTATAAAAGGAGGCCCGAGGCGACCAGGAGAAGGATTCGGTTTTTTAGAACTCCTCATGACTCGGCTTTTGGAGCTCCTCACTAGCTGAAGAACATAAACATATAATCCACCAAAGCAGGAGTAGGGTTTTACGCATCTTTGCGGACCGAACCTAGGTAAAGGAACCGTGTGCTAACTATTAGATCCGCTCTTCTCTCAACCCCGCGCCCCGCAACCGTAGTAGGGATTCTTGTGATCCCATAGGTGTCGATCCAAATACACCAACATCTTTGGCGCGCCAGGTAGGGGGCGCAGTTGTGAGAATCGGCTTTGGCAGTCAGTTCGACGCTTCTTCATCATCATGGCGCCCAAGAAGAAGACAACGGTGGCGGTTGGCCAGTCGGAGGCCGAACAGCCCGCCCCGACGCGGGCGAGTGATGGCTTCTCGCCCCTCGTTGGTTACCCCAAGTGGAAGGTTGAGATGTAGCGTAGCGGCAAATTTCCCTTGGCAAAGATACCAAGGATCGAATCCCGTGAGACTCCGAGGGTCGACAAGTAGGTGTCAACGGCGCCAGAAACTTAGCGGTTGACAGGACCTGCACACAGATACATATAACTTTGCTCCCAATGAGTACAGAGAGGTTGTCAATCCCTCCGGCCTTGTTGTTTACAAAGGATCAAACACAAGAGATAATAATGATAGCTATGACTGCAACTAGGAAATAAAAACAGGAAGTAAATAGAAGGTGTGATCAGCGGTGGTAATATGGACCGGGGTACCATGATGTTCACTAGTGATGTCTCTCTCCCAAAAGATGATAAAACAGCAAAGCGAGGTAAACAAATTACAGCTGGGCAATTGACAGGATTATGTGCGCAAACCAATGCTACCTATGCTGCAAAGAAAGGTAGAGGCTCAAAAGCATGGGCGGTACGCCAAGGCAAGTAGACCGAAATCCATCTGCATCTACTACTAATCATCCACCTTGAGATATCTATCCAGAACATCTCGCTGGTATTAAGTTGCGAATCCCACCCAAAGTGTAAACTCAAAGCAACAGACAACTGCATTAAAAGAACTATGCGTAAAGTAAACAATCCTTGCACCCGCAAGTACAAGCACCGTTGTTTTCCCCCTTGTGGCAACATCACATCCCCTAGACTCATGTTTCTGTCACTCAAGCTAGTCATCAGGGGGCATGAACCCACAATCAAGCATAACACTCCCTCTTGGAGTTACTACCTACTACTTGGCCAAATCAATAAACAGCAACGGAGAACATGCAAGAATTACTTAAGAACAAAGATATAAAAGAGGTGAATCAAATATATTACTCAAACACAATCTGAACATAGTCTCATAATCCATCAGATCCCAGCAAACTCAGCAGAGCAACAGCAGAAAGATTACATATGTGCCTCGATCATGTAGGGCAGCTCACGAGGTCTAAACCATGAAGAGCAAAGAGGGGAGGAGAACATCACATAGCTACTGATCATGGACCCATGGTCCAAGGTAGACTACTCACGACTCATCCGGGAAGCGTCCATGGTGGTGGAGAAGCTCCCGGTGGTGATTCTCCCCTCCGGCAGGGTGCCGGGAAGAGTTCTCCTGATGCTCCCGATCTTGGAAGCGCTGCGGCGGCGGAACAGAGGCGAGATCGCGAAAAAGGGTTCTGTACTCGAGGGTTTCGGGACGAGAGGAATATATATGCGAAGGGGGCAACCAGAGGCGGAGCAGGGGCCCCAGGCACCCCCCTGGCGCGGCCAGGGGTGGGGCCGCGCCAGGTGGCCGCCTGGGCCACCCCTGGCTCCCCTCTGGCCCGGCTTTGGTTCTTCGCGAAGCTTCCTGTACGCTGATTTTTCCTGTATTTTTCCCGGTATTTTTGGAGTACTTTTAATATGGGGGAAACCTGAAATAGAAAAACAGCAGAAAACAGGAACTGGCACTGTGGTGCACTGAGTTAATAGGTTAGTCCAAATATGATCAGAAGTGTATGGAAGTGCATCAATATCATAGCAATATCACACAAAAGAAGCATGGAGCAAGCAGAAATTATAGATACGTTTTGGACGTATCAACATCCCCAAGCTTAATTCCTGCTCGTCCTCGAGTAGGTAAATGATAACAAGCATAATTTCTGTGGTGACATGCTACCAACCATATAAGAACTTTTTAAGTAAAGCAATCAAGGCATGTAATTCAATTCAAGTCATAACAAGCAAGAGTCTATATTAGCATTGTAACAAGCAACATAAGAACATAAAGGTGCAAGAGCTCTCGCTGTCCGTGACTCGAATGTCTCCAAATGGTGTTTGCGTGCAAGAAAGGGGATAGGGATATACGAGAGAGTAAAACATAGTTTTTGTATTGTTGAGAACTTAATCTACTAAAGTTTCACACTTGGTCTTCTTTGGAATCTTATCTTGACTCATCCCCAGACCACTAGCCAGGTACAAGTCAAAATGATCCACTCCCTTTCGATATTTTGAGCACTCATGCAATGGATGAGCGTAAGCAAGAAAATTGACACTTAGGATGGCAAAGAGAGAAAAATGATGAAGGGGGAAGACAAAAAAGGTGTGAAAGGCTCACATCAATGAGGACAATCATAGGTGAGAGAAAGCCAAATGATAGATATGATGTGAGGAGTAGGGATTGCCATGCAACGGATGCACATAGGAGCTAAGGCAAGCTCTCCAATGGAACTAGTGGGGGTGCATCCAACTTGCTTGCTCAAGAAGACCTAGAGCTCTTTTGAGGAGGCTCATCATTGGAATATACAAGCCAAGTTCTATAGTGTGAAGGTCCCCACATAGCTATATGCATAAATGATAATCTCTATGGAGTACAAGGTATAAGATGGAGTACGAGTGTGGATCTCTCAAAAGAAATAGTAGTGTGCCCCCTTCTCTCTTTTTATTTCTTTTTCTCTTTTTTCTCTTTTTTTATTTTTTGTGGCCTCAATGGCTCTTTCTATTTAACTCTCATTTGTCCTCTTTGGGATCTTTTGATTTTGTCCTCTTTGGGATCTTTTGATTTTGTCCTCTTTGGGATCTTTTCCTCACTTTAGGGGCAACACTCTATATATTACAAGAAGTATAGAAGATCTTTCACACTTTACAAAAGTACTCAACATAAATAAAATGAAACTATCATGATGTATGCAAATGTATGCCTCTGCCAGTGTAGCAGGATATGCAATGATACTAGCGCGTCATGTAGCAATGATTAGGGTAAGGCCCAACTAGCATGCGGCTCATCGATCAAGCAAAAAGCATGTATGACATGAAGATCAAGTCATGAGAAGATGGATGTTGCATGGCAATGTATCTCGGAAAGGCTATGGAAATGCCTTGATAGGTAGGTATGGTGGCTGTTTTGAGGAAGGATATAATGAGGCTTATGATAATAGAGCGTATCGTGCCAAGGATTTGGATGCACCGGCGAAGTATGCACCAACTCTCGAGGTGAGAAAGGGCAATGCACGGTACCGAAGAGGCTAGAAAAATATGGCTAGGTGGAAGTGTCAACTATCGAATACTCACATTAGTCCGAAGAACTCATGCACTTATTATTGGTAACTCTCAATCTAATTAGGAGGTTCACAAAGAGACAAGTACCCCGAGGAGGAGTGTATGGGGGTTTGGTTATCCTTGCGCATCCTCGACCCATGTTACGTGAGTGTAGTCTAATATTCGATCCCTCCAAAGATTAGTGATCCATCTAGTAGCTAAAGTTCTCAACTATTTTGTAGGTTTTCAAAAATAAACACTGATTGTCCAAAATACGACATCTATCACTAATAGGCTAAAGCTCTTGACACCAAAAGTTCAGACATTACTCATGGCAATACCTCAAAACTATTGCAAGTTACTACTAAAATTAAATAGCAACCTCAATTACCTACTTTAAGTTAAGACAGACAACTCAGTGCAACAGGCAAACTCTCTTAACAAGATAAACATGAAAACTCAAGAGAGTTCAGCAACCAACTAAACAAAAGCTCTTTAAAAAGAAAAGCATGAAAACTAAGAGCTAAACATGACAGCAGCTATGGAAAGACAAAGAACACACACACCAAAGATAAGCATGAAAATCCTATGTTGTGTTCTAGGTTGAAGTGGAGCGTGTTTCTCTCCCACACAAAGAAAGCTGGGTTATAACTTGTTATGAACAGCAAGCAAAGCTAAAGAAAACTAAAAAGAAAACTAAGCGCAAGACGCTCCAAGCATAGCACATAACGCATGAAGTGATAAAAATATAGTGGAACGAAAGACGAACTGATAATTGTTGATGGAGAAGGGGATGCATGGGGGCATCCCCAAGCTTAGACGCTTGAGTCTTCTTGAATATTTCTTGGGGGTGCACGGGGGCATCCCCAAGCTTGAGCGTTTGACCCTCCTGAATCTTCTTTTATCATCTTCCCTCGCACACTTGAAAACTCCCTTCATACATAACTCATCATAATCTGATTAGCGAGGTTAGTACCCACAATAAAATAATTTTTCCCTACTGGAAATAAGGATAATCTTGAAGAGCTACTATTTCTCAAGATTGCCAAAAGGTTTTTTGCAAAGAAAAAGCAAGCTCAAGGTTTGCAAAACGAAGAAAAGGCAAAACAGGACAGAATCTATGAAAAACAGACCAGCAGGTATTAAATAATTTTTTCGGGGCACTTCTGCAACTCAAATAAAAAAACTCAGAACAGACGCTCGAAAGCCAATTGTATAGCGCACGCTGTCAAAAAAATTCAGATCAAAAAGATGATCTGGTGATTTTATTCGAATTTTTCTGTCCAAGGACATAATCTGTTTTCTGGACAGCACGTCACAACTTTTGAACTTTCTTGCAATCGGAGGCTAAACTTGGCACAAAGCTGAAAAGAAAAGATACAATGATGATGCTACTGTAGTAACAAACATCAAGACACAACAAAATAAAAATAAAACCTTATTCGTTGTGGGCTGCCTCCCAAAAGCGCTTTTTATTTTATGCCTTTAAGCTAGGCATGATGCAAAAAGAGAAGATCAAGTTTTATCAAGAGTAAGAGAATAGCTAGCCCGTGTAACGGACTCAAAAGGCAACTTAATCTTCTTTCTAGGGAAGTGTTCCATCCCTTTCTTGAGAGGAAATTGGAATTTTATATTCCCCTCTTTCATGTCAATGATAGCAGCAACGGTGCGAAGAAAAGGACGTCCCAAAATAATAGGACAAGAAGGTTCACATTCAATATCCATAATAGTAAAATCAACGGGAACATAATTGTCATTGACAATGATAAGAACATCGTCGATCTTCCCCAAAGGTTTCTTTACGGAAGAATCAACAAGACGAACACCAAAAGAACAAGGATCAAAAGGTTTCAATTCAAGCATATCATACATTCTTTTGGGCATAACGGAGGTACTAGCTCCAACATCACATAAAGCATAGCAAGAGAAGTTATTCAACTTAATTTTAATCATTGGATCCCAACCATCTTCTAGCTTTCTAGGTATGGAGGCTTCTACCCTAAGCTTCTCCTCCCTAGCTTTGATAAGAGCATTAGTGATATGCTCCGTGAAGGAAAGATTAAGTGTGCTAGTGTGGGGATCTCTAGACATCTTGTGAAGAAAACCAATAACTTCAGAAAGGGTGCAATTATCAAAATCAAGGTCACTATTATCAAGTAAAGTGGTAGTGGTGTCCTTTAGGCTCACTTGTTTGGTAGCTTCTATGGTCATAGGAGTTTCTTCTTCTATGGTTGAGGTCATAGCATCACCATTAATAGGTCCAATGGGACTAGGAGTGCATTGGGTTCTAAGAGTTTGGATATCCTCAACAACTTGGATAGTAGCAACAGTGTGGTGGGTAGGAAGGCTCTTAATTCTATCTTCTTCCTCCTTTTCTCTGGCCCATCTCTCTTTAAGTTTAGCCATCATCCTAATGTTTTCATTAATTTGCACTTGAATAGCATTCATAGGAGTGGTCTTCCTCTCCTCAAGAGGAGAAGTTCTAATTTTAAGCAACTCTACCTCATGGGCTAAATTGTCTACCTTCGAAGAGAGATTATCTAGTTTGTCTAGTTTTTCTTCTACACTCTTATTGAAGGCCTTTTGGGTAGTGATGAAGTCTTTAAGCATAATCTCTAGTTCAGAAGTGGAGTTCTTGGTGCTAGGATAAGCATTGTTGTTCCCATAGGAATTAGAGGGGAACGGTCTAGGGTTGCTACCAAAATTACTCCTATAAGCATTGTTATTGAAATTGTTTCTAGAGATAAAGTTCACATCTACTTGATCTTGAGCAATCAAAGAATTTAAAGGAACATCATGAGGATCAATAGAAGATTGCTTGGAAAGTAGAGACATGATCAAGTCAACTTTTTCATTTAGGGAGGAAATCTCCTCGACAGAGTTTACCTTCCTACCTGTTGGAGAGCGTTCGGTGTGCCATTGGGAATAATTGGTCATCATCTCGTCGAGAAGCTTCGTGGCAGCACCAAGTGTAGTTGACATAAAGGTTCCTCCCGCGGCCGAATCTAACAAGTTCCGCGAGGTAAAGTTCAAGCCTGCATAAAAAGTTTGGATAACCATCCAAGTAGTCAAACCATGAGTAGGGCAGTTCTTGACAAGAGATTTCATGCGTTCCCAAGCTTGGGCAACGTGTTCATTATCCAATTGTTTAAAATTCATTATGTTACTCCTTAATTGGATAATTTTAGCAGGGGGATAGTACTTCCCAATAAAGGCATCCTTGCACTTGTCCCAAGAATCTGTACTATTCCTAGGCAAGGATTGAAACCAGATTTTAGCTCCTCCTCTCAAGGAGAAAGGAAAAAGCTTAAGCTTAACAATATCACCATCTACTTCTTTGTACTTTTGCATATCACAGAGCTCAACAAAATTATTTAAGTGCAAAGCAGCATCATCTCCAGCACCGGAGAATTGATCTTTCATAACTAGGTTCAGTAAAGCAGGTTTAATCTCATAAGAAGGTGCTGAAGTGGCAGGTGTAGCAATAGGCGTGCAGATAAAGTCATTGTTGTTATGACTAGTGAAGTCACACAACTTGGTGTTCTCGGTGGAACCCATGGCAGCAGCAAGCAAGATAACTATTTTTGTGATTTTTGGTAAGGGACACTAAAGCAAAAACTGAAAGGTAAACTAACAAGACTAAAAAGCAAAGATAAAAGATAGCATGCAACTCCCCTATCTTGAAGAGTGGAGTCCCCGGCAACGGCGCCAGAAACTTGCTTGATGGCTTCTCGCCCCTCGTTGGTTACCCCAAGTGGAAGGTTGAGATGTAGCGTAGCGGCAAATTTCCCTTGGCAAAGATACCAAGGATCGAATCCCGTTAGACTCCGAGGGTCGACAAGTAGGTGTCAACGGCGCCAGAAACTTAGCGGTTGACAGGACCTGCACACAGATACAGATAACTTTGCTCCCAACGAGTACAGAGAGGTTGTCAATCCCTCCGGCCTTGTTGTTTACAAAGGATCAAACACAAGAGATAATAATGATAGCTATGACTGCAACTAGGAAATAAAAATAGGAAGTAAATAGAAGGTGTGATCAGCGGTGGTAAAATGGACCGGGGTACCATGATGTTCACTAGTGATGTCTCTCTCCCAAAAGACGATAAAACAGCAAAGCGAGGTAAACAAATTACAGCTGGGCAATTGATAGGATTATGTGCGCAAACCAATGCTAACTATGCTGCAAAGAAAGGTAGAGGCTCAAAAGCATGGGCGGTACGCCAAGGCAAGTAGACCGAAATCCATCTGCATCTACTACTAATCATCCACCTTGAGATATCTATCCAGAACATCTCGCTGGTATTAAGTTGCGAATCCCACCCAAAGTGTAAACTCAAAGCAACAGACAACTGCATTAAAAGAACTATGCGTAAAGTAAACAATCCTTGCACCCGCAAGTACAAGCATCGTTGTTTTCCCCCTTGTGGCAACAGCACATCCCCTAGACTCATGTTTCTATCACTCAAGCTAGTCATCAGGGGGCATGAACCCACAATCAAGCATAACGCTCCCTCTTGGAGTTACTACCTACTACTTGGCCAAAGCAATAAACAGCAACGGAGAACATGCAAGAATTACTTAAGAACAAAGATATAAAAGAGGTGAATCAAATATATTACTCAAACACAATCTGAACATAGTCTCATAATCCATCAGATCCCAGCAAACTCAGCAGAGCAACAACAGAAAGATTACATATGTGCCTCGATCATGTAGGGCAGCTCACGAGGTCTAAACCATGAAGAGCAAAGAGGGGAGGAGAACATCACATAGCTACTGATCATGGACCCATGGTCCAAGGTAGACTACTCACGACTCATCCGGGAAGTGTCCATGGTGGTGGAGAAGCTCCCGGTGGTGATTCTCCCCTCCGGCAGGGTGCCGGGAAGAGTTCTCCTGATGCTCCCGATCTTGGAAGCGCTGCGGCGGCGGAACAAAGCTGAGATCTCGAAAAAGGGTTCTGTCCTCGAGGGTTTCGGGACGAGAGGAATATATATGCGAAGGGGGGCAACCAGAGGCGGAGCAGGGGCCCCAGGCGCCCACCTGGCGCGGCCAGGGGTGGGGCCGCGCCAGGTGGCCGCCTGGGCCACCCCTGGCTCCCCTCTGGCCCGGCTTTGGTTCTTCGCGAAGCTTCCTGTACGCTGATTTTTCCTGTATTTTTCCAGGAATTTTTAGAGTACTTTTAATATGGGGGAAACCTGAAATAGAAAAACAGCAGAAAACAGGAACTGGCACTGTGGTGCACTGAGTTAATAGGTTAGTCCAAATATGATCAAAAGTGTATGGAAGTGCATCAATATCATAGCAATATCACACAAAAGAAGCATGGAGCAAGAAGAAATTATAGATACGTTTTGGACGTATCAGCGAGCAGCGGACCGGTCGTGGAAAGGACCCGGGGTGCTGCTCGCGAACACCAACGCCATCCCAGCAGCCGGAGTTTGGGAGGTGGCGATGTTTGTGTGCCCGGTAACAGGCCACACACTGCCATGTCCAAGGACGCAGCCGGGCCCTCCGCGAATGGCGCGGGGCCTTCCAAAGTTGCTGCCGCAGCACCCGAAGGCGACACAAGGGCCTCCAGGACTCCCACGCCGGCGCCCACAGCACGCTCCTCCCAAGTAGCGTGCGACGAGCGGCGTCATCGCACCGAAGATCCCGGGCGTCGCCACGGGAAGAGCCCCGAGCGCCACTCCCGGGACGTAGAAGACCTGCCCGCCCGCCGGAGCGTTGGTGGAAACGGCATGCGACCGCGGGATCGTGACGGAGCTCCTCCTGACACGGTCAGGGGTCGAAGCGCGTCACGGTCCGTGCAGGTTTCGCTACCGTTGACCCCAGCCGAAGGCCTGGCGCACGCACAGTTGCTCCTCGACTTTTCTCCCGTTACGGGAAAACTCAACGAATGGAGAGCCACCATCCGAAGCCTTGTCGCAGTCGCCAACAAGGATGAAACAAATCCAGCGGAGCTCCCGGGTCGACGCTCCGATGGGGTCCCATGCACCGGCGGCGGGAGGGCCGGCAGCGCCGTGGCTACGGTGCATTCGCCTCCTCCTCGCCCGGTGCCGCGTCCGTCGACTCGTCGGGACGTCGCGTGCGACGCCATCTCCATAGCGTCGTCCGACCCACGGACCCACGGCGACCAGCGTCAAGTTCTTTAGGAGCGAGCTCACTGATACGTCCAAAACGTATCTATAATTTCTGCTTGCTCCATGCCACTTTTGGGTGATATTGCTATGATATTCATACACTTCCATACACTTTTGATCATATTTGGACTAACTTACTAATCCAGTGCACCCCAGTGCCAGTTTCTGTTTTCGGCTGTTTTTGTATTTCAGGTTTTCACGTTTCGACAACTGCCCAGAAAAATCCAGAAAAATTATATAAAAAATCAGCGATCCGGAAACAACACTCCGTCCGAAGGGCAGCCTGGGGGGGCCACCAGGGCTCCAGGCGCCCTGGCGGCGCGCCCCCACCCTGGGCCGCGCCGGGGGGGCGCCTGGGCCCCCCGAAGCCCGTCCGGTGCCCCCCTTTGGCATATATTTAGAGGGACCTCCGAAACCCTCAGAACAGGAACTTTTTTCGCGATCCCATCTCTGTTCCGCCGCCGCCGCCGCTTCCAAGATTGGGAGCACCAGGAGAACTCTTCCCGGCACCCTGCCGGAGGGGAGGATCACCACCGGGAGCTTCTCCACCACCATGGACGCCTCCCGGATGACTCGTGAGTAGTCTCCCTTGGACGATGAGTCCATGACCAGTAGCTATGTGATGTTCTCCTCCCGTTCTTGTGCTTCACTAATTAGTCCTCGTGAGCTGCCCTACATGATCGAGGCACCTATGTAATCCTTATGTTGTTGCTATGTTGAGTTTGCTGGGATCCGATGGATTATGAGATTATGTTCAGATTGATCTTGAGTAATATATTTGATTCACCTCTTTTATATTTTAGTTCATAAGTAATTCTTGCATGTTCTCCGTTGTTATTTATTGCTTTGGCCGAGTAGTAGGTAGTGACTCCAAGAGGGAACGTTATGCTTGATTGTGGGTTCATGCCCCTCGATGACTAGCTTGAGTGACAGAAACATGAGTCTAGGGGATGTGCTGTTGCCACAAGGGGGAAAACAACGGTGCTTGTGCCCGCGGGTGCAAGGATTGTTTACTTTACGCAAAGTTCTTTTAATGCAGTTGTCTGTTGCATTGAGTTTACACTATGGGTGGGACTCGCAACTTAATACCAGCGAGATGTTCTGGATAGATATCTCAAGGTGGATGATTAGTAGTAGATATTGATGGATTTCGGTCTACTTACTTTGGCGTACCGCCCATGCTTTGAACCTCAACCTTTCTTGCAATGTAGTCAGCATTGGTTTGCGTTCGTGCTCCCGTCAATTGCCCAGCTGTAATTTGTTTACCTCACATAGCTGTTTTATCGTCTTTTGGGAGAGAGACATCACTAGTGAACATCATGAGACTCCGGTCCATATTACCATCATTGATCACATCCACTATTTACTTTCCGTTATTACTTACTATTGCAAAAAACTATCTATCACTACTATCATTGCTTTTAATCCTTTGTGAACTACAAGGCCGGAGAGATTGACAACCTCTCTGTACTCGTTGGGAGCAAAGTTATTTGTATCTGTGTGCAGGTCCACGTTGATTGCTACTAATCTGGCGCCGTAGCAATTGACACCTACTTGTTGAACCTAGGAGTCTCTGGGGAATCGATCCTTGGCATCTTTGCTAGGGGAAAACACTTCTACAATACTGCATCTTACACCTTCCACTTGGGGTAACCAACGAGGGGTTCGAGGCCCATCAAGGAGTATTTTCTGGCGCCGTTGCCGGGGACTCCACTCTTCAGGATAGAGGAGTTGCATGCTATCTTTTACCTTTGCTTTTTAGTCTTGTTAGTTTACCTTTCATTTTTGCTTTAGTTCCTTTTATCGAAAATCACAAAAATAGTTATCTTGCTTGCTTGCTACTCTGGGTTCCACTGAGAACACCAAGTTGTGTGACTTCACTAGTCACAACAACGATGACTTTATCAGCACACCTACCACTACACCTGCCACTTCAGCACCTTCATATGAAATTAAACCTGCCTTACTTAACTTAGTCATGAGAGAACAATTCTCCGGTGCTGGAGATGATGCTGCTTTACACTTGAACAACTTTGTTGAACTTTGTGATATGCAAAAGTACCAAGAAATAGATGGTAATATTGTTAAGCTTAAGCTTTTTCCTTTCTCCTTGAGAGGAGGAGCTAAAATTTGGTTTCAGTCTTTGCCTAGAAATAGCATAGATTCTTGGGACAAGTGCAAAGATGCTTTTATTGGAAAATACTATCCACCTGCTAAAATTATCCAACTTAGAAGTAACATCATGAATTTTAAACAATTGGATAATGAACACGTTGCCCAAGCTTGGGAACGTATGAAATCTCTTATCAAGAACTGCCCTACTCACGGTTTGACTACTTGGATGGTTATCCAAACTTTTTATGCAGGCTTGAACTTTACCTCGCGGAACTTGTAAGACTCGGCCGCGGGAGGAAGTTTTATGTCAACTACACTTGGTGCTGCCACAAAGCTTCTCGATGAGATGATGACTAACTATTCCCAATGGCACACCGAACGCGCTCCAACAGGTAGGAAGGTAAACTCTGTCGAGGAGATTTCTTCCCTCAATGAAAAAGTTGACTTGATCATGTCTCTACTTTCGAAGCAATCTACTGTTGATCCTCGTGATGTTCATTTAAATTCTTTGATTGCTCAAGAACAAGTAGATGTTAACTTTATCTCTAGAAACAATTTTAACAACAATGCTTATAGGAGTAACTTTGGTAACAATTCTAGACCGTTCCCCTCTAACTCTTATGGGAACAACAATGCTTATCCTAGTACCAAGAACTCCAATACTGAACTAGAGACTATGCTTAGAGATTTCATCACTACCCAAAAAGTCGTTAATAAGAATGTAGAAGAGAAACTACATAAACTAGATGATCTTTCTTTTAAGGTAGACCACTTAGCCAATGAGGTAAAATTGCTAAAAATTGAAACTTCTCCTCTTAAGGAGAGGGAAGTCATCCCTATTAATGCTACTCAAGTACAAATTAATGAAAACATTAGGATGATGGCTAAGCTTAAAGAAAGATGGGCTAGAGAAAGGGAGGAAGAGGAAAGAATTAAGAGCCTTCCTACCCACCACACTGTTGCTACTATCCAAGTTATTGAGGATGTTCACACTCTTAGCACCCAATGTACTCCTGGTCCCAATGGACCTATTAATGGTGATGCTATAACTATAGAAACTACCAAACAAGTGAACCTTAAGGACACCACTACCACTTTACTTGATGCTCGTGACCTTGATTTTGATAATTGCACTCTTACCGAAGTTATTGATTTCCTTCACAAGATGTCTAGAGATCCCTGCACTAGCACGCTTAACCTTGCCTTCACAGAGCATATCACTAATGCTCTTATCAAAGCTAGGGAGGAGAAACTTAGAGTAGAAGCCTCCATACCTAGAAAGCTAGAAGATGGTTGGGATCCTATGATAAAAATTAATTTGAATGACTTCTCTTGTTATGCATTATGTGATGTTGGTGCTAGTACCTCTGTTATGCCCAAAAGGATATATGATATGCTTAAATTGAAACCTTATGATTCTTGTTCTTTTGGTGTTTGTCTCGTTGATTCTTCCATAAATAAACCTTTGGGGAGGATCGACGATGTTCTTATCGTTGTCAATGATAATTATGTGCCCGTTGATTTTACTATTATGGATATTGAATGTGATCCTTCATGTCCAATTATTTTGGGACGGCCCTTTTTGCGCACCGTTGGTGCTGTCATTGACATGAAAGAGGGTAATATAAAATTTCAGTTTCCTCTCAAGAAAGGGATGGAACACTTCCCTCGTAAGAAGGTCAAGTTACCTTTTGAGTCCGTTGTACGGGCTAGCTATTCTTTTACTCTTGATAAAACTTGATCTATGCATTATGCCTAGCTTAAAGGCATAAAAGAAAGTGCTTTTGGGAGGCAGCCCACATGAATAAATTTTTTGCTTTTGTTGTGTCTTGATGTTGTTTACTGCTGTAGCATCATCATTGTATCTTTGCTTTTCATATTTGTGCCAAGTATAGCCTCCGATTGCTAGAAAGTTCAATAGTTGTGAGGTGCTGTCCAGGAAACAGATTCTGTCCTTGGATAGAAAAATTCGTATAAAATCACCAGATCATCTTTTTGGTCTGAATTGTTTCGAAAACGTTCTCTATATAATTGTCTTTCGTGCGTCTGTTCTGAGTTTTTTGATTTGAGTTGCAGAAGTATCCCGAACAGATCAATTACTGCCTGCTGTTCTGTTTTTCACAGATTCTGTCCTGTTTTGCCTTACCTTCACTTTGCAAATTAAGAACTTGCTTTTTCTTTGCAAAAACCTTTTGGCAATCTTGAGAAACAGTAGAACTTCAAGAATATCCTTATTTCCAGCAAGGTATAATTATTTTATTAAGGGTACTAACCTCGCTAATCAGATTATGATGAGTTATGTATGAAGGGAGTTTTCAAGTGTGCGAGGGAAGATGATAAAAAGATTCAGGAGTGTCAAGCGCTCAAGCTTGGGGATGCCCCCGTGCACCCCCAAGAAATATTCAAGGAGACTCAGGCGTCTAAGCTTGGGGATGCCCCCGTGCATCCCCTTCTCCATCAACATTATCAGTTCGTCTTTCGTTTCGCTATATTTTTATCACTTCATGTGTTATGTGCTATGCTTGGAGCGTCTTGCTTTTAGTTTTCTTTTTAGTTTTTCATAACGAGTCGGAACCCAGCATTCCTTTATGTGGGAGAGAAACACGCTCCACCTCTACCTAGAACATTACATAGAATTTTCATGTCTATCTATGCTGTGTGTGTTCTTTGTCTTTTAATAGCTACTATCGTGCTCTGCTCTTAGTATTCATGCTTATCTTTTCAAGAGCTTTTATTTAGTTGGTTGCTTGAACTCTCTTTAATTACCATGCTCACCTTAGTAAGAGAGTTTGCTTCCGTTGCATTGGTTAATGTGTCTATGATAAAGATGCTACTTGCATGATGGTGCTTAGTAGTTCAGGTTTTCTTATGGTTAATCTCAAATAGCTGGGGGGTTCCCAATGTGTTATTGGAGTACCAACTTGGTTTGTTTGCCTATGATGTGGTATGGTTTAGAAATATCTTCCTTCGAGAATTTATTTTGATTGACTTGGCGTATGCTCACACATATTTAAGACTGTAAAGAAAGTCTGTCAAGCCTTGATGATCTTTTATTTCTAAGTAGCGATATAACTACCATGCCTGATTCAATATTGCTTTGTCGCTCTGCATGATTATGACCGTCATTGCTCTCTTAGTTGGTCGCTCCCAGTCTTTTGCTAACCTCCACCTGCACTAAGCAAACTAACCATGCAATACATAGCTCATGGGAAAGTAGCCTAAAAACTATTGTGGTAAAGAATATGTTGCTTATGTATCTTATTTCCTATAAGTTGCTTGCTGAGCGGTAACCATGTTTCTGGGGACGCCATCAACTGTCGCACTCTTGTTGAATATCATGTGAGTTGCTATGCATGTTCGTCTTGTCTGAAGTAAGGGTGATTTACCGTGGGTTGAATTAATATGCATATTGTTAGAGAAGAACATTGGGCCGCCAACCAAAGCCATGCATCATGGTGGAAGTTTTAGCTTGGACCTTAATCCTCAATCTCTCATGAGAATATGCCTATGCATTAAAGAGGAGTCCATCATCTATTTTCTATGTTGTCCGGTATGGATGTCCTCAAGTTGAGATCTATCAAAAACGAGAAATCAAATGCGATTTATCTCCTTGGACCTTTGTACAGGTGGCATAGAGGTACCCCTTTGTGACACTTGGTTAAAACATATGTAATGTAATGATAACCCATGGGAATCCGAGCTAATTAGGACAAGGAGCGAGCACTATTAGTATTCGATGCATGAGGCTTGCAACTTATAGGATGTTTTATGCATGACACATATGAAGTACTACTACCGTTGACACAATTGCTTCCATGTTTTCAAAATAAAAAGCTCTAGCACTTAACCTTTATTTTACCTTTATGTTGAAGCACCAACTACTGAGAGCATGATTGTCATTCTGAGTGTAATGTGCATTGTCCCAAAGTAGCATTGTCTTTTGCATGATTGTGATATCGTTTATTCTGAAATGATTGTATCTAGTCATCACTTAAACCTTGAAGGTGCCCCTGCATTTATGTTTTGCATCACTAAAGGGGGCAAGCTAGATATCACTTTATCATATTTGCACATCATGTTCATTGCAAATCTTTTTGATGTTTCAGTTTCATGTTGTAAAACTTTCAGTCATTTGCGACTTTCTTTTGAGGCAACTTAATTACTTTAGAATCATTGTCTCAGTAAGCTTTTGTCATATGACTATGAGAAAGTCCTATATGGTTATTAGCATGTCACCACAGAAATTATTCTTGTTATCATTTACCTACTCGAGGACGAGCAGGAATTAAGCTTGGGGATGTTGATACGTCCAAAACGTATCTATAATTTCTGCTTGCTCCATGCCACTTTTAGGTGATATTGCTATGATATTCATACACTTCCATACACTTTTGATCATATTTGGACTAACATACTAATCCAGTGCACCCCAGTGCCAGTTTCTGTTTTCGGCTGTTTTTGTATTTCAGGTTTTCACGTTTCGAGAACTGCCCAGAAAATCCAGAAAAATTATATAAAAAATCAGCGATCCGGAAACTACACTGCGTCCGAAGGGTAGCCTGGGGGGGCCACGAGGGCTCCAGGTGCCCTGGCGGCGCGCCCCCCCTGGGCCGCGCCGGGGGGGCGCCTGGGCCCCCCGAAGCCCGTCCGGTGCCCCCCTTTGGCATATATTTAGAGGGACCTCCGAAACCCTCAGAACAGGAACTTTTTTCGCGATCCCATCTCTGTTCCGCCGCCGCCGCCGCTTCCAAGATCGGGAGCACCAGGAGAACTCTTCCCGGCACCCTGCCGGAGGGGAGGATCACCACCAGGAGCTTCTCCACCACCATGGACGCCTCCCGGATGACTCGTGAGTAGTCTCCCTTGGACCATGAGTCCATGACCAGTAGCTATGTGATGTTCTCCTCCCGTTCTTGTGCTTCACTAATTAGTCCTCGTGAGCTGCCCTACATGATCGAGGCACCTATGTAATCCTTATGCTGTTGCTATGTTGAGTTTGCTGGGATCCGATGGATTATGAGATTATGTTCAGATTGATCTTGAGTAATATATTTGATTCACCTCTTTTATATTTTAGTTCATAAGTAATTCTTGCATGTTCTCCGTTGTTATTTATTGCTTTGGCCGAGTAGTAGGTAGTGACTCCAAGAGGGAACGTTATGCTTGATTGTGGGTTCATGCCCCTCGATGACTAGCTTGAGTGACAGAAACATGAGTCTAGGGGATGTGCTGTTGCCACAAGGGGGAAAACAACGGTGCTTGTGCCCGCGGGTGCAAGGATTGTTTACTTTACGCAAAGTTCTTTTAATGCAGTTGTTTGTTGCATTGAGTTTACACTATGGGTGGGACTCGCAACTTAATACCAGCGAGATGTTTTGGATAGATATCTCAAGGTGGATGATTAGTAGTAGATATTGATGGATTTCGGTCTAGTTACTTTGGCGTACCGCCCATGCTTTGAACCTCAACCTTTCTTGCAATGTAGTCAGCATTGGTTTGCGTTCGTGCTCCCGTCAATTGCCCAGCTGTAATTTGTTTACCTCACATAGCTGTTTTATCGTCTTTTGGGAGAGAGACATCACTAGTGAACATCATGAGACTCCGGTCCATATTACCATCATTGATCACATCCACTATTTACTTTCCGTTATTACTTACTATTGCAAAAAACTATCTATCACTACTATCATTGCTTTTAATCCTTTGTGAACTACAAGGCCGGAGAGATTGACAACCTGTCTGTACTCGTTGGGAGCAAAGTTATTTGTATCTGTGTGCAGGTCCACGTTGATTGCTACTAATCTGGCGCCGTAGCAATTGACACCTACTTGTTGAACCTAGGAGTCTCTGGGGAATCGATCCTTGGCATCTTTGCTAGGGGAAAACACTTCTACAATACTGCATCTTACACCTTCCACTTGGGGTAACCAACGAGGGGTTCGAGGCCCATCACTCACGAAGATGCTCGAACCACCATCGAGCACCGGCGCGGAGCGCGCCACCAGTCAGACAGGCGAGCGGGGCCTGCTGTGGACCGCCCAGCACCGGAGAGCCCTGGAGGTCTACCTTACGAGGTAGGCTGTCCGGCTTTTACCCGTGAGCTGCGCTAGTTCCAGTGGCCCTCTCACCGCACCTTCAAGCCTGACGTTGGCGAGAAGTACAACGGCAAGACCCACCCGTCGGAGTTCCTCAGCATCTACACCATCGCGATGCAAGCTGCCGGGGCCCGCGCCGATAAGGTGCTTGCGAATTACTTTCCGTTGGCTCTTAAACCTAACGCCATGTCGTGGTTGATGCACTTGCGAGTGGACTCTATTTCCTCCTGGTCTGACTTGTGCCATGAGTTTGTTGGCGCCTTTACTAGAGGTCACCAAGCCCATGGCCAAGCGAGTGACCTGCACGTCATACCCCAGAAGGAAGGCGAGAGTCTACGCAAATACATACAAAGGTTCAGCCGGGTGTAGTACAACATACCTGACGTCCACCCTGCCGCCATCATCAGCGCGTTCCATCAGAACGTGCGTAATCGCAAGATGCGTGAAGAACTGGCAATGACCAAGGTGAAAGACGTGGCAGAGATCTATGTTCTCGCTGACAGATGTGCCCGGGCTGAAGAGGGAAGGAAGTACCCCGGCGAAGATGCCGGCGCGGAAACCGACTCTTCAGATGACGATACTACTGCCCCGGCGAAGAAAGGCCGGCACCGCAACAGGAATCGCAAGGGTAAAGCCATGCTTGCCGTCGAGGGATCTGATGACACCGACTCTGCCAAGAAAACCAGGGCGGGTGACCCCGGCAAGGAAATTGCTGGGTGTGTCGCCTGCCGGGCCTTGGCGGCTGCCGAGAAGCCAGGAAACTCCGGCAAGCGATATTGCAAGATCCATCGCACCAAGGGCCATGACCTCCAGGACTGCCGACAGGTTGAGCTCCTTGCTGAGAAGCAGAGGGCTGAATATGAGAGGTGGGACAAGGAGAAAAGCCAGGATGGTGCCGAAGGGTCCGGCAAGAAGCGTGACGGTCAAGCAGGTCATCGCGGTAAGGATAAACAGCAGGAGAGGCCCGCCCGGGGCCGTGACAGAAGGCCCGAAGATGACGATCACGAAGAGGACGACGAGTCCGGCGACCAAGAATTTCAGAAGGCTACGGAGGCCATGTGCGTCGATGGCAGCGCCTCGCTGCATACTTCTCACTGCCAACTTAAACAGTGGGCGCGCGAGATTACAGTGGCAGAGCCATCGTCCGGTGCCCAAAAGCCGCTGAAATGGTCCAGCACACCTATCATTTTTGACACTAAGGATCACCCTGATCGCACTACTGCGGTCGGGTGCTTGCCGTTGTTGGTCTCACCGACAATACGCAACCTCAAGGTGACAAAGGTGCTAGTCGATGGCGGGGCCGGTCTGAACCTACTCTCGCCCACCGTGATCGAGAAGCTGCAAATTCCTGAGGAAGACCTCGAAGAGACATGCACGTTTCAGGGGGTCAACCCGGGGACAAGTCAACCAAAGGGGAAGGTCACGCTGCCCGTGACTTTTGGGAGTGATCTGAACTACAGGATGGAAAGGATCGTGTTCGATGTTGCCAAGATCCCCTTGCCTTACAACGGGATCCTTGGCCGCCCAGCGTTGGCCAAGTTCATGGCAACGTCACACTACGCCTACAACACCCTGAAGATGCCAGGGCCTGTGACGATCATCACCATCCCCTCCGATAAGAAAGATGGGCTGATTTGCGCTGACCAACTGTACTAGCAAGTGATACGTCCAAAACGTATCTATAATTTCTGCTTGCTCCATGCCACTTTTGGGTGATATTGCTATGATATTTATACACTTCCATACACTGTTGATCATATTTGGACTAACCTACTAATCCAGTGCACCCCAGTGCCAGTTTCTGTTTTCGTCTGTTTTTGTATTTCAGGTTTTCACATTACGAGAACTGTCAGGAAAAATCCAGAAAAATTATATAAAAAATCAGCGTTCCAGAACCTACCTTGCGCCCAAAGTACAGCCGGGGGGGGGGGGAGGCACCAGGGCTCCAGGCGCCCTGGCGGCGCCCCCCTGGGCCGCGCCGGGGGGGCGCCTGGGCCCCCCGAGCCCCGTCTGGTGCCCCCCTTTGGCATATATTTAGAGCGTCCTTCGAAACCCTCGGGACGGGAACTCTTTTTCGCGATCTCATCTCTGTTCCGCCGCCGCCGCCGCTTCCAAGATCGGGAGCACCAGGAGAACTCTTTCCGGCACCCTGCCGGAGGGGAGGATCACCATCGGGAGCCTCTCCACCACCATGGACGCCTCCCAGATGAGTTGTGAGTAGTCTCCCTTGGACCATGAGTCCATGACCAGTAGCTATGTGATGTTCTCCTCCCGTTCTTGTGCTTCACTAATTAGTCCTCGTGAGCTGCCCTACATGATCGAGGCACATATGTAATCCTTATGCTGTTGCTATGTTGAGTTTGCTGGGATCCGATGGATTATGAGATTATGTTCAGATTGTGATTGAGTAATATATTTGATCTACCTCTTTTATATTTATGTTCATAAGTAATTCTTGCATGTTCTCCGTTGTTATTTATTGCTTTGGCCAAGTAGTAGGTAGTGACTCCAAGAGGGAACGTTATGCTCGATTGTGGGTTCATGCCCCTCGATGACTAGCTTGAGTGACAGAAACATGAGTCTAGGGGATGTGCTGTTGCCACAAGGGGGAAACAACGGTGCTTGTGCCCGCGGGTGCAAGGATTGTTTACTTTACGCAAAGTTCTTTTAATGCAGTTGTCTGTTGCTTTGAGTTTACACTATGGGTGGGACTCGCAACTTAATACCAGCGAGATGTTCTGGATAGATATCTCAAGGTGGATGATTAGTAGTAGATGCAGATGGATTTCGGTCTACTTACCTCGGCATACCGCCCATGCTTTGAACCTCAACCTTTCTTGCAATGTAGTCAGCATTGGTTTGCGCACATGGTCCTGTCAATTGCCCAGCTGTAATTCGTTTACCTCACATAGCTGTTTTATCGTCTTTTGGGAGAGAGACATCACTAGTGAACATCATGAGACTCCGGTCCATATTACCATCATTGATCACATCCGCTATTTACTTTTCGCTATTACTTACTATTGCAAACATTATCTATCACTACTATCATTTGCGTTTAATCCTTTGTGAACTACAAGGCCGGAGGGATTGACAACCTCTCTGTACTCGTTGGGAGCAAAGTTATTTGTATCTGTGTGCAGGTCCACGTTGATTGCTAATATCTGGCGCCGTTAGCAGTTGACACCTACTTGTTGAACCTAGGAGTCTCTGGGGATTCGATCCTTGGCATCTTTGCTAAGGGAAAAACTTCCACAACACTGCATCTCACACCTTCCACTTGGGGTAACCAACGAGGGGTTAGAGGCCCATCAAGGAGTTTTTCTGGCGCCGTTGCCGGGGACTCCACTCTTCAGGATAGGGGAGTTGCACGCTATCTTTTACCTTTGCTTTTTAGTCTTGTTAGTTTACCTTTCAATTTTCTTTATGTCTTTTCACTATTTATGCTTATGGACAACCTTGCTATTGGATCGTTGCTTGCGGGAAGACGCCCCACACCTGTGGTGGTTGCTCCTCCCCCTACTGAAATTGTGCCCTATAAAATACCAGCTGGTATTATCAATTATGTTTTGGCTAATCGTTATGCAGGAGACAGACATCCCGGTGAACACTTGCTATATCTGTCACAATTATGTTCATTATTTAAGCTTGCAGGTGTATCAAGGGAGTTTGTCATGAGGAAATTGTTCGCCGTATCACTTATAGATAAGGCTTCAGATTGGTATAAGCTTCTCGATAACTCGCACTTGCTTGATTGGCAAGAGCTTATGTCTCTCTCTTTTATACCAAGTTTTATCCTCTTCATGATACTTATGTGGAGAGTAAGAGTACCTTTTTGCATGTGGATCATGGTAACAATGCTTTATGTGATGCTTATATTGTTGAGTTTATTCGTGATCCCACTGAAAATTATTATGAGAAGGGAACATATGCTTATAGATATTTCAATAATATCAAGTTCCCTTTCTTTATGTTGATGGTTTTGAAGTTGCACTTGTTTTGTCTTCCTATGCTTATTGCTTTGTGCTTCAATGAATTATTCTATTGCAATATTCCTATGCATAGGAAGCATGTTAGGCTTAAATGTGTTTGGTATTTGCTTCTTGATTCCCTCTTTTGTTCTTCAACTCTTATTCCTACGAGAGCATCATTAAAGTCTTATGCCTAGCTTAAAGGCATAAAAGAAAGCGCTTTTGGGAGGCAGCCCACATGAATAAATTTTTATATTTTGCTTTTGTTGTGTCTTGATGTTGTTTACTGCTGTAGCATCATCATTGTATCTTTGCTTTTCATATTTGTGCCAAGTATAGCCTCTGATTGCTAGAAAGTTCAAAAGTTGTGAGGTGCTGTCCAGGAAACAGATTCTGTCCTTGGATAGAAAAATTCGTATAAAATCACCAGATCATCTTTTTGGTCTGAATTTTTTCGACAGCGTTCTCTATATAATTGTCTTTTGTGCGTCTGTTCTGAGTTTTTTGATTTGAGTTGCAGAAGTACCCCGAACAAATCATTTACTACCTGCTGTTCTGTTTTTCACAGATTCTGTCCTGTTTTGCCTTTCCTTCATTTTGCGAATCAAGAGCTTGCTTTTTCTTTGCAAAAACCTTTTGGCAATCTTGAGAAACAGTAGACCTTCAAGAATATCTTTATTTCCAGCAAGGAACAATTATTTTATTAAGGGTACTAACCTCGCTAATCAGATTATAATGAGTTATGTATGAAGGGAGTTTTTAAGTGTGCGAGGGAAGATGATAAAAAGATTCAGGAGTGTCAAGCGCTCAAGCTTGGGGATGCCCCCGTGCACCCCCAAGAAATATTCAAGGAGACTCAAGCATCTAAGCTTGGGGATGCCCCCGTGCATCCCCTTCTCCATCAACATTATCAGTTCGTCTTTCGTTCCGCTATATTTTTATCACTTCATGTGTTATGTGCTATGCTTGGAGCGTCTTGCTTTTAGTTTCCTTTTTAGTTTTTCATAACGAGTCGGAACTCAGTGTTCTTTATGTGGGAGAGAAACACACTCCACTTCTACCTAGAACATAACATAGAATTTTCATGTCTATCTATGTTGTGTGTGTTCTTAGTCTTTTAATAGCTACTATCATGCTCTGCTCTTAGTATTCATGCTTATCTTTTCAAAGAGCTTTTGTTTAGTTGGTTGCTTGAACTCTCTTTAATTACCATGCTCACCTTATTAAGAGAGTTTGCTTCTGTTGCATTGGTTAATATGTCTATGATAAAGATGCTACGTGCATAATGGCGCTTAGTAGTTCAGGTTTTCTTATGGTTAATCTCAAATAGCTGGGGGATTCCCAATGTGTTATTGGAGTACCAACGTGATTTGTTTGCCTATGATGTGGTATGGTTTAGTAATATCTTCCTTCGAGAATTTATTTTGATTGACTTGGTGTATGCTCACGCATATTTAAGACTGTAAAGAAAGTCTGTCAAGCCTTGATGATCTTTTATTTCTGAGTAGCGATATAACTACCATGCCTGATTCAATATTGCTTTGTCGCTCTGCATGATTATGACCGTCATTGCTCTCTTAGTTGGTCGCTCCCAGTCTTTTGCTAACCTCCACCTGAACTAAGCGAACTAACTTTGCAATACATAGCTCATGGGAAAGTAGCTTAAAAACTATTGTCGTAAAGAATATGTTGCCTATGTATCTTATTTCTTATAAGTTGCTTGCTGAGCGGTAACCATGTTTCTGGGGACGCCATCAACTGTCACACTTTTGTTGAATATCATGTGAGTTGCTATGCATGTTCGTCTTGTCTGAAGTAAGGGTGATTTGCCATGGGTTGAATGAGTATGCATATTGTTAGAGAAGAACATTGGGCCGCCAACCAAAGCCATGTATCATGGTGGAAGTTTTAGCTTGGACATTAATCCTCAATCTCTTATGGGAATATGCTTATGCATTAAAGAGGAGTCCATTATCTATTTTCTATGTTGTCCCGGTATGGATGTCCTCAAGTTGAGATCTATCAAAAACGAGAAATCAAATGCGATTTATCTCCTTGGACCTTTGTACAGGTGGCATAGAGGTACCCCTTTGTGACACTTGGTTGAAACATATGTAATGCAATGACAATCCATGGAAATCCGAGCTAATTAGGACAAGGTGCGAGCACTATTGGTATTCGATGCATGAGGCTTGCAACTTATAGGATGTCTTATGCATGACACATATGAAGTACTACTACCGTTGACAAAATTGCTTCTATGTTTTCAAAATAAAAAGCTCTAGCACATAACCATTCTTTTACTTTTATGTCGAGTCTCCACCTTCTTTTTAAAGCACCAACTACTGAGAGCATGATTGTCATTCTGAGTATAATGTGCATTGTCCCAAAGTAGCATTGTCTTTTGCATGATTGTGATATCGTTTATTTTGAAATCATTGTATCTAGTCATCACTTAAACCTTGAAGGTGCCCCTGCATTTATGTTTTGCTTCACTAAAGGGGGCAAGCTAGATATCACTTTATCATATTTGCACATCATGTTCATTGCAAATCTTTTTGATGTTTCAGTTTCATATTGTAAAACTTTCAGTCATTTGTGATTTTCTCATGAGGCAACTTAATTACTATAGAATCATTGTCTCAGTAAGCTTTTGTCATATGACTATGAAAAAGTCCTATATGGTTAATAGCATGTCACCACAGAAATTATTCTTGTTATCATTTACCTACTCGAGGACGAGCAGGAATTAAGCTTGGGGATGTTGATACGTCCAAAACATATCTATAATTTCTGCTTGCTC
>LR738711.1:851558075-851602048 GCA_902687465.1 Secale cereale | reverse complement strand
GCCCCAGGCGCCCTGGCGGCGCGCCCCCCCGGGCCGCGCCGGGGGGGCGCCTGGGCCCCCCGAGCCCCGTCTGGTGCCCCCCTTTGGCATATATTTAGAGCGTCCTTCGAAACCCTTGGGACGGGAACTCTTTTTCGCGATCTCATCTCTGTTCCGCCGCCGCCGCCGCTTCCAAGATCGGGAGCACCAGGAGAACTCTTCCCGGCACCCTGCCGGAGGGGAGGATCACCATCAGGAGCCTCTCCACCACCATGGACGCCTCCCGGATGAGTTGTGAGTAGTCTCCCTTGGACCATGAGTCCATGACCAGTAGCTATGTGATGTTCTCCTGCCGTTCTTGTGCTTCACTAATTAGTCCTCGTGAGCTGCCCTACATGATCGAGGCACATATGTAATCCTTATGCTGTTGCTATGTTGAGTTTGCTGGGATCCGATGGATTATGAGATTATGTTCAGATTGTGATTGAGTAATATATTTGATCTACCTCTTTTATATTTATGTTCATAAGTAATTCTTGCATGTTCTCCGTTGTTATTTATTGCTTTGGCCAAGTAGTAGGTAGTGACTCCAAGAGGGAACATTATGCTCGATTGTGGGTTCATGCCCCTCGATGACTAGCTTGAGTGACAGAAACATGAGTCTAGGGGATGTGCTGTTGCCACAAGGGGGAAAACAATGGTGCTTGTGCCCGTGGGTGCAAGGATTGTTTACTTTACGCAAAGTTCTTTTAATGCAGTTGTCTGTTGCTTTGAGTTTACACTATGGGTGGGGCTCGCAACTTAATACCAGCGAGATGTTCTGGATAGATATCTCAAGGTGGATGATTAGTAGTAGATATTGATGGATTTCGGTCTACTTACTTTGGCGTACCGCCCATGCTTTGAACCTCAACCTTTCTTGCAATGTAGTCAGCATTGGTTTGCGTTCGTGGTCCTGTCAATTGCCCAGCTGTAATTCGTTTACCTCACATAGCTGTTTTATCGTCTTTTGGGAGAGAGACATCACTAGTGAACATCATGAGACTCCGGTCCATATTACCATCATTGATCACATCCGCTATTTACTTTTCGCTATTATTTACTATTGCAAACATTATCTATCACTACTATCATTTGCGTTTAATCCTTTATGAACTACAAGGCTGGAGGGATTGACAACCTCTCTGTACTCGTTGGGAGCAAAGTTATTTGTATCTGTGTGCAGGTCCACGTTGATTGCTAATATCTGGCGCCGTTAGCAGTTGACACCTACTTGTTGAACCTAGGAGTCTCTGGGGATTCGATCCTTGGCATCTTTGCTAAGGGAAAAACTTCCACAACACTGCATCTCACACCTTCCACTTGGGGTAACCAACGAGGGGTTAGAGGCCCATCACCGCCGCCGCTTCCAAGATCGGTAGCACCAGGAGAACTCTTCCTGGCACCCTGCCGGAGGGGAGGATCACCACCGGGAGCCTCTCCACCACCATGGACGCCTCCCGGATGAGTTGTGAGTAGTCTCCCTTGGACCATGAGTCCATGACCAGTAGCTATGTGATGTTCTCCTCCCGTTCTTGTGCTTCACTAATTAGTCCTCGTGAGCTGCCCTACATGATCGAGGCACATATGTAATCCTTATGCTGTTGCTATGATGAGTTTGCTGGGATCCGATGGATTATGAGATTATGTTCAGATTGTGCTTGAGTAATATATTTGATCTACCTCTTTTATATTTATGTTCGTAAGTAATTCTTGCATGTTCTCCGTTGTTATTTATTGCTTTGGCCAAGTAGTAGGTAGTGACTCCAAGAGGGAACGTTATGCTTGATTGTGGGTTCATGCCCCTCGATGACTAGTTTGAGTGATAGAAACATGAGTCTAGGGGATGTGCTGTTGCCACAAGGGGGAAAACAACGGTGCTTGTGCCCGCGGGTGCAAGGATTGTTTACTTTACGCAAAGTTCTTTTAATGCAGTTGTCTGTTGCTTTGAGTTTACACTATGGGTGGGACTCGCAACTTAATACCAGCGAGATGTTCTGGATAGATATCTCAAGGTGGATGATTAGTAGTAGATATTGATGGATTTCGGTCTACTTACTTTGGCATACCGCCCATGCTTTGAACCTCAACCTTTCTTGCAATGTAATCAGCATTGGTTTGCGTTCGTGGTCCTGTCAATTGCCCAGCTGTAATTCGTTTACCTCACATAGCTGTTTTATCGTCTTTTGGGAGAGAGACATCACTAGTGAACATCATGAGACTCCGGTCCATATTACCATCATTGATCACATCCGCTATTTACTTTTCGCTATTACTTACTATTGCAAACATTATCTATCACTACTATCATTTGCGTTTAATCCTTTGTGAACTACAAGGCCGGAGGGATTGACAACCTCTCTGTACTCGTTGGGAGCAAAGTTATTTGTATCTGTGTGCAGGTCCACGTTGATTGCTAATATCTGGCGCCGTTAGCAGTTGACACCTACTTGTTGAACCTAGGAGTCTCTGGGGATTCGATCCTTGGCATCTTTGCTAAGGGAAAAACTTCCACAACACTGCATCTCACACCTTCCACTTGGGGTAACCAACGAGGGGTTAGAGGCCCATCAGCAAGCAGTTGCAGCAGCTGCCACTACGAAGGCACTTGATCCTGCCACTGGAGCCCCGGGTGGGAAGAAG
Organism: Secale cereale; assembly: GCA_902687465.1. Classification (NCBI taxonomy): domain Eukaryota; kingdom Viridiplantae; phylum Streptophyta; class Magnoliopsida; order Poales; family Poaceae; genus Secale; species Secale cereale. Next base: position 851,599,387 of record LR738711.1, on the reverse strand, counting down.
AAGAAGACCGGTGAGACCTCAGACACCCACTCCGGCAAGCGCACCTCTTCGGAGTGCTGTGCTCCCGTCGAGGACGTGCCAGAGAGCTCCACCGGAAAGAAGAAGACCGGTGAGACCTCGAACACCCACCCCGGCAAGCGCACCTCTTCGGAGTGTCGCGCTCCCATCGAGGACGTGCCAGAGAGCTCCACCGACAGAAACAAGAGGTCCAGGGCCACGCCGCCGGGAACTAAGAGGGTTTCCGTCAAGGAGGATGACACAGGAGGGGCTTTCACCATAAGCTCCTCCCTTGACGACAAATAGGAAGACGCGCTCGTCACCTTCCCGCGGGCGAATGTCGACGTGTTTGCATGGCAAGCATCCGACATCCCCGGCGTTCCCAGGGAGATGATTGAGCACCACCTTGATGTCTGTCCTCATGCGCGGCCCGTCAAGCAGAAGGTCAGGAAGCAAGCTTTGGAACGAAAAGAGTTTATCACAGAGGAGATCCGGAAATTGGAAGCCGCGGGTTTGGTAAGAGGAGTGCTCCATCTAACGTGGTTGGCCAATCCAGTGGTAGTGCGCAAGGCAAATGCGAAGTGGTGGCTGTGTATTGATTACACAGATATCAATAAAGCTTGTCCCAAGGACCCCTTCCCGTTGCCGCACATCGACCAGATTGTTGACTCCATGGCTGGGTGTGACCTGCTGTCATTCCTCGATGCCTACTCCGGCTACCACCAGATCTTCATGGCAAGAGAAGACGAAGAGAAGACAGCATTCATCACCCCATGTGATACGTACTGTTTCGTACGAATGCCTTTCGGGTTGAAGAGTGCTGGCTCGACGTTTGCAAGGGCAATCCAGATTGGTTTTGAACCCCAGCTCCATAGAAATATGGAGGCTTATATGGATGATATAGTGGTCAAAACCAAGAACAGGGCAACCCTTATACCGAATTTACAAGAAACATTTGTCAACATACGCAAGATCAACCTCAAGCTGAACCCTGAGAAGTGCGTCTTCGGTGTCCCGTCCGGCAAGCTTCTCGGGTTCTTTGTGTCGCAGCGTGGGATAGAGGCCAATCCGGACAAGATCAAAGCTATAGAGCAGATTGAAGCACCCAAACGGGTCAAGGACGTGCGTCGGCTTGCTGGCTACGTTGCCGCCATGAGCAGATTCATTACCAAGTCTTCCGAGCACGCCCTCCCCTTCTTCAAGATTTTGAAAAAGGCAGGGTCGATGGAGTGGATGGCAGAAGCTGAAGCAGTGTTACAAGATTTGAAGAGGTATCTTTCCTCCACGCCAATACTAGTTGCGCCTAGGCCACAAGAACCGTTGCTGCTATACTTGGCAGCGACGAACCAGGTCGTCAGCGCCGCACTAGTGGCGCAGAGAGAAATTGATGACGAGGTCATAGCAGCGATAGAGCCTGGTGCCATTGACGCAGAGACGACACGGCCGGTTGGAGTGCAGCCAAGGAAGAAAATGATGCAGCACCCGGTCTACTTTGTTAGCTCCCTCTTGCATGGGGCTAGATCAAGGTACTCCGGTGTGCAGAAATTGCTCTTCGGCCTTCTCATGGCCTCGAGGAAGCTGCGTCACTACTTCCAGGCGCACGAGATCACTGTCGTCACTCGCCTCCCTCTACAACGGATATTGCACAACCCAGATGCAACGGGAAGGATTGTAGAGTGGGCACTGGAGCTGTCCAGCTTTGGCCTCAAGTTTGAAAGTACCTCGACGATTCAGAGCCGAGTCCTGGCAGAGTTCATCGCAGAATGGACCACAATGCCTGATGAAGAAGTCCAGGAAACTGCTCTCCCCGGCAAAGAGGCGAGTTGCAACTGGATCATGTACTTTGATGGAGCTTTCTCCTTGCACGGCGTCGGGGCTGGCGTACTGCTGGTTGCGCCCACTGGAGAGCACCTCAAGTACGTGGTCCAGATGCACTTCCCCAGGGAGGTATCAACGAACAACACTGCTGAGTACGAGGGGCTGCTTCCTGGTCTTAGGATCGCGGCAGACCTCGGAATCAAGAAGCTCATTGTCAGGGGCGACTCGCAGCTTGTCGTCAAACAAGTCAACAAGGATTACCAGAGCCCGTTGATGAAGGCCTACGTCGATGAAGTGAGAAAGTTGGAAGAGCGCTTTGATGGTATACATGCGGAGCACGTTCCCCGAGCGGAGAACAACATCGCCGATTACCTGTCAAAGCGCGCTGCCCTCAAGCTACCTATGGAACCAGGTACCTTTGTGCTTCAGCTTTCTCAACCATCCGTTGATCCATCAACAGAGCAGAACAAGAGGAGGAAATCAGGGCCCGGCAAGTACTTTCCCGCCGAGCTCCCCGGAGCCGCCGGCAAGGATGTTGCCGGAGACACTGAGCCCGCCACAGGACGGCTAGCTCCGGCGGAGGAAATGCCTTTGGTCCTCGCCGTCGAGCCCCAGGCTCCAGCGTGGGCACAACATACCGTCCGATTCCTCCAGACTGGGGAACTTCCTGAGGAGCAGGAAGAAGCGGAGAAAGTAGCCCATCGGTCTGCTATGTACCAGTTCGTCGATGACGTCCTGTACAAAAAGAGACCGAACGACGTGAAATTGAAGTGCATCCCTCGAGAGGAAGGACTGGAGCTGTTGGTAGAGATACATGGAGGCATATGTGGATCCCACATAGGGTCAAGAGCCCTTGCCGGCAAGGCATTCCGGCAAGGCTTCTTCTGGCCCACTGCCCTCCAGGATGCGACGGCACTGGTCACCAGGTGTGAAGCGTGCCAGTTCCATTCAAAGAAACTTCATCAACCAGCTCAAGACCTTCAAACCATTCCTCTCTCCTGGCCCTTCTCGGTCTGGGGGCTCGACATACTGGGCCCTTTCCCCCGCGCTGTCGGGGGATTTGAGTACTTGTACGTTGCAATCGACAAGTTCACAAAGTGGCCAGAGGTGGAGGCAGTGAGGAAGGTCACAACTCAGTCAGCCGTCAAGTTCTTCAAGGGACTAGTGTGCCGTTTTGGTGTACCCAACAGAATCATCACCGACAACGGCACGCAGTTCACAAGCCGCACCTTCATGCAATATACCCAAGACCTCGGCAACAAAGTCTGTTTCGCTTCCGTTGCTCGCCCCCGAAGCAATGGTCAAGCTGAGAGGGCAAACGCTGAAGTGCTGCGAGGGTTAAGGACAAAGACCTTTGACAGGCTGCACAAGAGCGGGAGGCGCTGGATTGATGAGTTGCGGGCGGTTCTTTGGTCGATCAGAACAACGCCAAATCGAGCCATCGGCCAGACACCCTTTGCCCTGATATACGGGGCGGAAGCATTTCTCCCCACTGAACTCATATACGGGTCACCTCGAGTGCTCGCTTATGATGAGCTTGAGCACGAGCAACTGTGGCAAGAGGACGCAACGCTCCTTGAGGAAGATCGTCTTCGGGCGGCTGTGAGAGCAGCACGCTACCAGCAAGCCTTGCGCCGCTACCATAGCCGCAAGGTCCGTGCCCGAAGCTTTGAGGAAGGCGACCTTGTTCTCCGGCGCGTTCAATCGGCCAGGAATACGAACAAGTTGACGCCGAAGTGGGAAGGCCCTTTGTCGGGGGAAACTGTCCACCACGAGCACCTATGGGACCGGAGCCCCTTGTTCGTGCGGTAAGAGGGCGGAGGAAGCACGAAGAGCAGATCGTGGAGATCACGCAGGCAGTTTACCCAGGTTCAGGCCGCGATGTCCGCGTAAAACCCTACTCCTGCTTGATTATATTGAATGTTGGAGCTCGGGAGCTTGAAGAGCTAGCTACACCGAGCGAATGAGTGATCTAGGTTCCGAACCCCCTCTACGTTGTGCATGGGCCTCCTTTTATAGTGCAAGGGGTCACCGACAGGTGTCAACGCAAGAGAAAGGGTAAAAATGTAATAGTGGTGGTAGTTGTAACAGTGCGGGAATAGTGGAGCTACAGTGGATGAACAGTGGTCACCACCTACTTTGACAGTGGGGGACAAGAGCATTTAATGCCCATCGCCGTCGACCCCAAAAGCGCCCGCCATTGCGTCTCCGTTTGCCACGGCGATGACTTTATTACCGTGGAGTGCCACCATGTCCCCCAGGCTGCACAGCCATCCGCCACGCGTCCCTGGTTTGGCCCCAGGGCGACGCGTGGTTCGATGAGCTGGAGCGCGGGCACACAGCGTAACTCTCCCCGGCAAGCACCTTGCCGGGGTCTTGACCTTGCCGGGCCCGGGAGCTTGCCGGGCTCTGGAGCTTGTCGCTCCTCGGGCCCTGCCGAGGCGCATGTTGCGCCGAGGCATGTCTTCTGTAATGTAATCCTCTAGTCTTCCTGGCAAGCTCCTCCTGCCAGGGCCTTGCGTGAGTGAGGTAGTCTTGAGCCTGGGACAGCCTTCCCGGCAAGCTCCACTTGCCGGGGTCTCGATCTTCTGTCTTGTATACTTTGTTTTTGAATGGTTTTATATGGAGCAGGAAGGTCTCCGGCAAGCACGTGGTAGGCCCTGCCGCGGGAAGCTGCTACTGCCCGTGCACAAGTTGGGGTACTGAGGTACCCCTACCTTAGTACACCGACAGGAGCCCCCGGGCCTGGGCCACACACGGTGCCGAGCGCTGTTGGGCCAGGCCCAAAACAGTGCACGGGCACACGCGGCCCACGGCACGCCGAATCCACTTCCGCATCCGCCGCGTCCCTCCGTAACGGCACGCGTCGATCGCGGCGTCGTGGGATGGGACGTGGCCACGTTCTTTTAATGGAAAGAGCGAAACGCCCCCCACTTCCCCATAAAAGTAGAGGAAGCAGGAGCGGTTCCCCTCCTACGCTTTCATTGCTTCTTCTTCCATCTCCAGAGATCCCCTTTGCGCTCCGCCCCCACATCTCCTCCGCCGTCTTCCGCGTCTGCGGCGCCGCCGGACTCTTCGTCCCCCTTCCCTCGCCGCCTCCGCCATGGCCCCGAAGACCGAGAAGGGGAAGGCGGAGAAGACCAAGAAGGAGAAATCCGAGCAGGCGGCGAGGCTCACCTTGCTGCGGAAGCGGAACGTCGTCTTCTCGCCGAGGCTCAGCGCGCGGGAGCTCTGGAACAAGTACTACTTGTTCTGGGCCAAGGAGACCAAGGCGCACCCTCGGACCAGAGCCTATCCCGCCGCCGCCAAGGACAACTATCCCGGCGGGTACTTCTTCTTCGCAGCTTTCTTCCATTGCGGCCTTTGTCCCCCTTTTTCCGACTTTTTCTGCGATATCATGCACACCTACGGCCTCCACCTTCTTGACTTCACCCCCAACGCCATCCTCACGATGGCGGTTTTCGCACATATGTGCGAAAACTATATTGGGATATATCCGAACGTAGCGTTGTTTAGGCACTTCTTCACCCCTAGAGCAGAGGCCGGTGCTCCCCTCTCCGGAGGAATATCTTGGGTCTTTCGCTTGAACAAGAAGGAGTCCTACTTGCCGGGGGAGCTCCGCGGCAAGTGGGAGGAGTGGCGCGCGGACTGGTGTTGGATAGTTGAGGATGAGCCGCAGCCCTTCACTGCGCCGCGCACAACACCTATCGTGCGCGGCAGGGACTGGAGCGAGCTGGATTCGGACGACATCAAGCTCAACGTCGCCCTCGTCCAGATTCTTCGACTTCGGGTAGCAAAGTTATCTGTCGGAGAAGTAGGCACAGATTTCCTCCGCCGCCGCATTGCCCCTCTACAGGATAGGAAGAGGCCGGCATGGGAGTACGGCAACGCGGCAGACATAATGAGGCTGCGCCCCGGGCTAAACTTCAACTTCACGGCGCTGGAGCTGAAGGGGATGGTCCGGGAACTCTTTAAGCACGACCCGACACACCCAGAGTGGTTCAGATCTCCCCGGGGAGTGGTGCCTCTCTGCAACAGCACGGCCCGGGATCCTCTTCGCGCCATGATGCCCGCGTGTGACTCGCACGGCGTGGACCGCACATGGATTCCGCCCAAGTCATCAGACATCATCAGCTTCTTCGACAACCTTGTGGAGGTGGCGAAGAACAAGGACGAGATCAAGGGGCTCACACGAGACACCACCGACCAGGAGATTGCTTATATAGCTTCTCGGGTTGAAGAGGCCGCTGCAGCCGCAGCGGCAGGAGAGTTTGGCTTTACACCCGAGGAGGCAGAGGCTGCGGAAGCGTCCTGCCAAGCAAAGGAGGCGGAGATCCGCAGGCTACTGCAGCTTCCTCCCGACGCGCTCGCCGGGGTCCCTTCTTTGAGGCACTCCGGGATCCCCGGGATAGTGACCGAGGCCGCGGCAAGAGGCGGCGCTGCCGGAGGAAACAGAGGCGCCGCAGGAAGCGGAGGCGCCGGAGGGGGCAGAGGCGCCGGAAAGAGCACGGCCGCGGGGCAAGGTGCTGGGTCCAGCAAGCCTGCCGGGGAGGAGGAGGAGGAGGAGGGCGTCGGGGCCGACGAGGACTCCGACGGGTCTCTGGGGCTCTACGCCGACGACCTCTCCTCGTCATCGGAGACCTCCCCGCCTCGGGCAAGTCCCAGGCGATCTCCGATGAAGCGTCTCCGCAAGGCGACGACGGGGATGAGGGCGCAGGCGCCCCGACAACAACCAACTCACCGGGCGGCGCGAGCTACCCGGGGGAGTCAAGCTGCGACGGGGGCGCCCGGCGCACCAACCATGGCGGGAGCGACCCGCACGCAGGCCACGGCGGAGGCGCCCCGCACGTCAGCGCCAAGCGGAGGAGGGCCTTCGCAGAGCGGAGCGGCTGCTCCGCCCGCTCCCCGGGCCTCGGCGCCTACAGGGGCCGGGGCCTCGCAGCCCCCAGCCCCGGGGACCGCCAAGCGCCCGAGGGAGTCTTCGCCTCCTGCTCCTCGCGCGGACGCGCCTCAGGTGGCGTTCGACTTCTCCGCCCTGAGCGACGACGACGACGACGAGGAACAGGAGTAAGAGCTTGAGGCTTTGTATCTTCTTTAGCTTCGTCTTGATTCTTGTTGATTCTGATCTTGCTTCTTGCTTTGATTTCAGGACCCTGGCCGAGCGAGTGGCGAAGAAAGCCAAGGTGCCCGTCGTCGAGGTCGCGGACGACTCGCCCGTCGCGGCGACTGGAGACGTGCTGGAGGCGAGCCTGCCGGACCCGAGCGCTGCTCCGAGGAGCAGCCCCTAGCGCAGCCCCCAGCGTAAGTCTGGATTCAATCTTTCCGCTCGCCGGGCGCGCTTGAGGATCTTGTTTATGCTGACATCTTGTTGTTCTTGTTGTTGTCTTGATTGTCTTGTGCAGAGGTGGAGCCGCAGCGACAGGAGCATCCGAAGACCGTTCCCGAGGAGCCGCAGGCCCCGCCGTCCCCGCCAAGGACGAACTCTCCGGCAAGGGAGAGTGCTCCGCCAAGGGCGGGTACTCCGCCAAGGGCGAGTACCCCGCCAAGGGCGAGCAGTCCGGTGAGGGTGGCCACCCCGCCAAGGCAGAGCTCCCCGGCGAGGGAGCCCGCCGTTGACGAAGTCCGCCAAGGTATGTTTTGCAACTCCGTCTTCTTGAGCCCGTCTTTTTTGGATATTTGCTTGAACTTCTTCTTCTTTTTCTTCTTCTTCTAGATCCTCCTCCCCCAGAACAAATGGAGACGGAAACCATCGTCGTGGAGGAGGACGCGCAGGGCGACGGCGGCAACGCCCCTGTCGCTGAGGACACGGCGGGAGCCGCCGAGCCGGCTGCGGAAGAGACCGCTCCGGCCGCAGATGCGGCGGACGGGGAGGGGGACGGTGGCCATACTGCCGGCCCGGAGGTGGCAGGAGCGTCGAGCGCTGCGCCGGCCGCCGACCCCTCCACCGAGAAGGAGCCGTCTGCCTATTATCTTGAGGCCCCCAATGGCGTTTACATCCAGGTGCCGTGGGGCTCTTCATCGCGAGCCCCCGCGGAGGGCGAGGCCTTTGATGGAGAGGTCCTCGCCTCCGCGGGTCTGAAGATCGTCGAGGCGCCCGGCGGAAACGACGGGCCCGAGGAGGAGAAGCTGCTTCATCAGCTCCTGGCCCTTTACCGGGCCAGGCAGGCGAAGCTTGCGTCTCGGGAGGCCCTTGCCGCCAAGGCCGCCGTTGAGATGGAGAAGCGCACGGCAGAGCTCCGCGCCGCCAACCAGGCTGCCCTCCGCGACGTGGCGGAGGAGCGCGAGAGGCTCGCCGGGGAGTACCAGGAGTGGCTCCTGGAAAAAGCTGAAGCCGAGGAGCAGCAGCGACTCGCCGGAGAGGAGCTGTCCCGGCGAGAGGGGGAGCTCACCCAACGGAAGGTCAACCTCGACTCCCACGAGGAAGACCTTGCCGCCCGGGAGCAGGCCCTTGGCGGGGAGCTGAAGGAGGCGAAAGCCGCCGCGGCTGCCGCGGAGACCGCCAAGGAGGAGCTCGCGGCCAAGGTCGCGCAACTGGAGGAGTCTCTGAAGGCGAGCGTGGAGAGGGTCACCGCGCTCAACACAGAGCGCGAGAAGGACGCCCACACAAACTCCGAACTCCAGGTGCGTCTCTCCAAGAAGGGCGACGAGCTGAAGGCCGCCAAGGACTCGATTGAGGATCTAGAGCTGAAGGTTTCCACGTTGAAGGACTCGCTCGACGCCGTCCGGGACCGGGAAACCAAACTGAAGGAAGAGCTCCGCAGGGAGCGAGGCTTGGTGGAGAGCGCCAATACTGCAGCCGAGAACTTCCGCCGGACCGTCGAGGTGTGGACCGACGACTTGGTGGCCTCTGCATCCAACATCGACCAGGAGCTGCTGGCGCTGAAAGTTGAGCATCTCATCTACTCTCCGGATCCAAACCTCCCTCACAGCGCCAAACTCAGCCTCTTCTTCAGAGGAATTGCGTCGGCTCTTGCAGATCTTCGGAAGAAGCTCCTCGCGCAACTGGCCGAGGAGTCGCGCCAGCTCTGCGCGGGAACCTTGGAGCGCGTTTTGACGAAGATTGTATACCGCAATCCCGGTATAAACCTCACCAACGTTCTCCGCAGCTTGCCGGCCGACGCGAACACGGAGGCGCTGAAAGAGCAGGTCGCCCACATCATCGCCAAAGTGAACAAGATCTCCAGGATTGAGGGCGACCGCGTAGATTAGGCCTCCTTTTTCTTTATCTCTTTTTGTTGCTGCATAGGGTGTTATGAACTCATTAATCATTGCGACAAGTTATCCTTTGTAAGATATTTATCTTATTTTGATCAATCAGTGCAATGTTATCTTCCTTTTCTTGGTCATTTACTTTGTACGTTTTTCACCCTACGCTTCCAGGGAGCTCGCCGGCAAGGGGTCTTTGCCGCGAGCGCTGAGTACTGGACTCTGAGCAGTCTGCTGGCCAAGGTCTTACCGGCAAGCAACCTTGCCGCAACTAGTCGCAACGCACTTAGCTTGCTGAGTGAACTCGGAAACGAAGCAAGGGCGCGACACTTGTCGCAGCTCACTTAAGTCGTTGAGCGTACTCGAAAACAAGATAAGGGTGCGGCTAGCCACGGGTAGGTTCCTCCGCGCACAGGTTTTCCATACAAAGTGTGGATGTTCAAGGAAGACAACTAAAATTTAAAAATTTGAATTGCTCAAATTCTAGTAACTTAGCTTTCATATATCGCTTGCTTCCTGGTAAGGCTTCTCTTTCTTGAACAACACTTGGTTCACCTTCTATCTCCTTCCCCCCCGGCAAACTTGTGCGCGAGGAACATTCCTTCTGCTTAAGAAGCAAGGAAAAAGAAGAGGGAAACAAGTATATGGCCTTTCGGCGTGCTAATGCTTACCGGATTCGTATATTGGACAAAATGCCAAATAACGCATGCAAATAGCGAAGAAAAGCATGGAAAAGGCAAATAGCGCAAAACACGAAGCTTTACTGATGCACGGGGTCTGCGCCCGGCTTTGTACAAAGGGTTACATGCAACAACGGCAAAGCTTGTACAAAAGGTGGTTGCCGGAGCGGATCACGGCAACCGCGCCTTATGGGTGAAACTTGCGAAGATGCTCTATGTTCCAGGAGTTGCTCACCGGTAAGCCTTCTTCGGTCTCAAGGCGGACAGCGCCGGGCCTTGTGACTTGTCTCACCCGATAAGGGCCTTCCCACTTCGGCGTCAACTTGTTGGAATTCTTGGCGGACTGAACACGCCGAAGAACAAGGTCGCCTTCCTCGAGACTCCTGGCCTTGACCTTGCGGCTATGGTAGCGACGCAAGGCTTGCTGGTATCGAGCAGCTCGTACAGCAGCCTGGAGACGTTCCTCCTCGAGGAGCAATGCATCATCTTGCCGCAGTTGCTCTTGCTCGAGCTCATCATAAGCGAGCACTCGAGGAGATCCGTATACGAGTTCCGTGGGGAGAACTGCCTCTGCCCCATAGACTAGGGCAAAGGGTGTCTGTCCGGTGGCTCGACTTGGTATCGTTCTGATTGACCATAGAGCCGCCGGTAGCTCCTCTATCCAGTTTTTTCCGCACTTGTGCAGCCTGTCAAAGGTCCTTGTCTTGAGTCCGCGCAGCACTTCAGCATTTGCCCTCTCCGCTTGACCGTTGCTCCTCGGGTGAGCAACAGAAGCGAAACAGACCTTGGCGCCAAGGTCTTGGACGTACTGCATGAAGGTGCGACTAGTAAATTGTGTACCGTTGTCGGTGATGATCCTGTTAGGGATTCCGAAACGGCAAACAATCGACCTGAAGAACCTGACTGCTGACTGTGCTGTCACCTTTCTCATCGGTTCCACTTCTGGCCATTTTGTGAACTTGTCGATTGCAACGTACAAGTACTCAAAGCCCCCGACAGCACGGGGGAAGGGGCCGAGGATATCGAGCCCCCAGACCGAGAAGGGCCAGGACAAAGGGATTGTTTGGAGAGCTTGAGCTGGCTGATGAATCTGCTTTGCATGGAACTGGCACGCTTCACACTTGGTTACTAGTGCAGTTGCATCTTGGAGGGCTTCTTGCCAAAAGAACCCTTGCCGGAAAGCTTTCCCGGCAAGCGCCCTTGCGCCAATGTGGTGGCCACATATGCCTCCGTGTATTTCTGCCAACAGCTTCTGTCCATCTTCTCTGGAAATGCATTTCAACCTGACACCATTGAGTCTTCTTCTGTACAGCTCATTGTCCACGAACTGGTACATACTTGACTGTCTGGTTATCTTCTCTATTTCTTGAGGGTCGTCGGGAAGTTCTCCAGTTTGCAGAAAACGAACGATCTGCTGCGCCCATGCCGGAGCCAGTGGCTCAACGGCAAGGACTAAAGGCTCGAGGGCCGCTGCGGGAACCTCAGCTTCTACGGCAAGAACCTCTGGTTCCGCCGGAGCTGATGGTCCCCCGGCAAGCTCGCCGGGGCGAGGCTTGTCGGGAACACTTGCTTCAACTGCACAGATCCGAGGATCTGCAGGAGCAAACTGTTCCTCAGCGTTCTGATCGTTGATCTTGGGGACCTTGGCGGCGGTTTCAGGAAGATCCGCCGGCAAGTAGTCACCGGAGACCAACTTTCTCTTCTTGGACTGCCCAACTGATGGTGTAACGGATGGTTGAGTCAGCTTGAGCAAGAAGGTCCCTGGTTCCACAGGTAACTTCATCGAAGCACACTTTGAAAGGCCATCTGCAATTTCATTCTGAGCTCTCGGGACGTGCTCCATTTGCAGACCCTCAAAATGCTCTTCAAGCTTCCTCACTTCATCTACATAAGCTTCCATCAAAGGGCTCTGGTAACTTTTGTTGACTTGTCGGACCACCAACTGAGAATCTCCCCGCACAATCAGCTTCCTGATCCCAAGTTCGGCCGCAATCCTGAGGCCGGCAAGCAAGCCTTCATATTCAGCAGTGTTGTTTGTTGCTTGCTCCCTGGGAAAGTGCATCTGGATAACATACTTGAGGTGTTCTCCGGTGGGTGCTATGAGTACCACACCGGCTCCAGCGCCTTGCAGCGAGAAGGCACCATCAAAGTACATTACCCATTCACTTGTCGCTTCTTGTACGGGTGCACTTGTTTCTTGAACTTCTTCATCGGGCGTTGGTGTCCACTCAGCTATGAATTCTGCCAAAGCTCGGCTCTGTATGGTTGAGGTACTTTCAAACTTGAGTCCAAAGCTCGACAGCTCCAGTGCCCACTCAACGATCCTGCCTGTTGCTTCTGGATTGTGCAATATCCTCTTCAGCGGAAAGCGAGTGACCACTGTTATCTCATGTGCCTGGAAGTAATGGCGCAGCTTTCTCGAGGCCATGAGGAGGCCGAAAAGCAACTTTTGCACCCCGGAGTATCTCGATCTAGCCCCCTGCAAGAGGGAACTCCCAAAATACACCGGGCGCTGCACCATCTTCTTCCGCACTTCTTCCTGTTCCTGCGCAGAGTTGTCCTTGTCGGGGCCAGAGCTTGTCGGAGCAGCCCCCTGCTTGTCGCTAGATTCGCTTGCCGGTGGTGCAGACTCCTCGTCGGCCTCCCTCTCCGCTACTAACGCAGCACTAACCACCTGGTTGGTTGCCGCTAGATATAGCAGCAACTTCTCCTGTGGCCTAGGTGCGACAAGTACTGGAGTAGAGGATAGGTACCGTTTCAAGTCTTGCAGCGCTGCCTCCGCTTCCGGAGTCCATTTCATAGGACCTGCCTTCTTCAAGATCTTAAAGAAAGGCAGGGCGCGTTCTGCAGACTTTGAAATGAACCTACTGAGGGCAGCCACACAACCTGCAAGCCTTCTGACATCCTTGACTCGCTTCGGGGCTTCGATCTGCTCGATGGCTTTAATCTTGTCGGGGTTAGCTTCAATCCCCCTCTGTGACACAAAGAACCCGAGAAGCTTGCCGGAGGGGACTCCAAAGACGCACTTCTCGGGGTTCAACTTAAGCTGGATCTTGCGCAGGTTCTCAAATGTCTCTTCCAAATCTTGGATCAAGGTATTCTTGCTCTTGCTCTTCACCACGATATCATCCATGTAAGCCTCCACATTTCTGTGGATCTGTGGCTCAAAAGCAGTGTATACTACCCTTGCAAAGGTTGAGCCTGCATTCTTCAGTCCAAATGGCATGCGTATGAAGCAATACGTGCCACATGGAGTGATAAATGCAGTCTTCTCTTCATCTTCCTTGGCCATAAAGATCTGGTGGTAGCCTGAATATGCATCAAGGAAAGAGAGTAGCTCACATCCGGCAGTGGAGTCAACAATCTGGTCAATGCGCGGCAAGGGAAATGGATCCTTGGGACATGCTTTATTCACATCGGTGAAGTCTATACACAGTCTCCACTTCCCGTTGGCCTTACGCACGACGACTGGGTTTGCCAAACACGTCGGATGGATCACGCCTCTAACTAGGCCTGCTGCTTCTAGCTTCTTGATCTCTTCGTTGATGAACTCTTGGCGCTCCACGGCTTGCTTCCTCACCTTCTGCTTGATGGGCCGCGCATGAGGACAAACAGCGAGCTTGTGCTCAATTACCTTCCTGGGAACACCGGGGATGTCAGATGGTTGCCATGCAAACACATCAACATTCGCCCGCAGGAAGGCAACGAGCGCGCTTTCCTATTTGCTGTCAAGTGTGGCACTGATGGTGAAGGTACCACCAGTGCCGTCCTCCTTGGCGGACACCTTCTTGGTTGCCGGAGGAGCGGCCATCCCCTTCTTACACTTGCCGGTGGAGCTCGATGGAACGTCCTCGACGGCAGCGCAGCACTCCGAAGAGGTGCGGTTGCCGGAGCGGGCCCCAGAGCACTTGCCGGACTTGGTCTTCGTCTTCTTCCCCCCGGGAGCTTCAGCGGCAAGTGTGTCCTTCTCTGCCGCGGCTGCTGCATCCCGGTAGATCTTGTCGGCGCAGACAAGCGCATCCTTCTTGTCGCCATGGACAGTGATGACGCTTATCGGCCCCGGCATCTTGAGTACATTGTAGGCGTGGTGGGAAGCTGCCATGAACTTGGCGAGGGCGGGACGGCCGAGTATCCCATTATATGGCAATGGGATATCGGCGACGTCGAATGTGATGCGCTCAGTCCTGAAGTTGAGCTCCCCGCCAAAGGTCACCGGCAGAGTTATCTTCCCCTTGGGCTTGCTCCTTCCCGGGTTGATTCCTTGGAAAGAACCGGTCTCTTCGAGCTCGCCATCTGGGATTTGGAGTTTCTTGATCACAGCAGAGGAGATCAAGTTCAGCCCGGCCCCGCCGTCAACCAACATTTTAGTGACCTTGAGGTTGCGGATGGTGGGTGAGACCAGCATCGGCAAGCACCCGACCGCAGTGGTGCGGTCAGGGTGATCCTCAAGATCAAAAATGATGGGCGTGCTGGACCATTTGAGGAGCCTGCGCGACTCCACGGGCGGCTCCGCTGCATTCACTTCCCGCACCCACTGCTTGAGTTGGCGGTGTGAAGTGTGCAGAGAGGCGCCACCGTCGACGCACAGGACCTCCGTGGCCTTCTGGAACTCCTGCTCGCTGTTATCTTCATCCTCCATGTCATCGTCTTCGTCTTCTTCGTCCTTGTCACGGCCCCGGGGAGGTCGATCACCTTGCCGCTGCTTGGCCTTGCCGCGGCGTCCTCCCCGGCCATTGAATGGCCGCTTCTTGCTCGGTTCTCCTCCGCCACCTTGGGCCTTCTCCTTGTCGCGCCTCTCATACTCAGCTTTCTGCTGCTCGATGAGGTACTCGACGCGCTTGCAGTTGGAGAGGTCGTGGCCCTTGGTGCGGTGGATTTTGCAGTATTGCTTGTCGGAGCCGTCCTGCTTGTCGGCTGCCGCTACAGGGGCAGGCTCCTTGCCGGAGCTGCCAGCCTGTGTTTGCTTGGCGAGAGCCTCCTTGCCGGACTTCTCGACGGCAAGCACTTCCTTCTTGTTCTTCCTTCTGTTGTTCCGCCGCCGGCTCTTCTTTGCCGGGGCGGCGTCGTCGCTGTCGCTTCCCCCTGCGCCAGCATCCTCCCCGGGGAGTTTCCTCCCCTCTTCGGCACGTGCGCACTTATCAGCCAGAGCGTAGAGCTCGCTGACATCCCGTATCTTGGTCATGGCCATTTCTTCACGCATGCGGCGGTTACGCACGTTCTGGTGGAACGCGCTGATAACCGCGGCAGGGTGGACGTCGGGGATGTTGTGCTGCACACGACTGAAGCGTTGGATATACTTGCGCAGAGGTTCTCCTTCCTTCTGGGCCAGAATGTGGAGATCGCTCTCCTGGCCGTGGGGTTTGTGGCCGCCCGCGAAGGCGCCAACAAACTGGTGGCAAAGGTCTGCCCAAGAAGAAATGGAGCCCTCCGGCAAGTGCATAAGCCAAGAACGAACGTTCGGCTTAAGCACTAGCGGGAAGTAATTCGCCAATATCTTCTCGTCGCGCCCCCCGGCAGCCTGTACTGCGATTGTGTAGATGCTGAGGAATTCCGAGGGGTGCGTCTTGCCGTCGTACTTCTCCGGTACGTCGGGCTTGAAATTCTTCATGCTGGGCCACTGGACGCGCCGCAGCTCACGGGTAAACGCAGGGCAACCTGCCGCGTACGGCAAGTCGCCTGGTTCACCGGGCGCGTGCGTGTCGACAGCGGCTCCAGCTCGCTGATCTGATTGTCGCCGAGCTTCTCGGCGGCGCTCGATCGTCGTTCGAGCATCTTCTTGTCGCCGGTCGTCAAGGACCCGGCGCTGGTCCCGACGAGCCCGCGGATCCGACGACGCCGTGGAGTCGTCGTCGACGTTGATCCGGCGGGGCGGCGTCTTCTGCTTCCGCGGCGGGGAGTGCACGGTGGTTGCACCCCCGGCGGTCTTGTCGCCGTCGGCCTTCGTCTTCTCGACTTGCCGCGGCCGCGAAGTCGCCGGCTGCTGTGGAGAGTCGTTGTTGGCGAAGGCGATCAGGCTCTGGATGGTGGCCCTCCAGTCTTCGGCCTTGTCTGCCGCTGGAGGGAAGTCGAGGAGCAGTTGCGCCCTCGCGAGCGCTTCTGCTGGAGAGGAGGGGAGCGGGGGCGAGCGGTGCGAGGAGCGGGATATGCTCGGACTCCTAACGGGGTTAGAAGGAGCAGGGTCCCGCCCCGGCGACCGCGCCTTGCTGGTGCCCGGACGGCGGTCCGGAGCGTCCCGCGAGCCTCCGGTTTGCCCTTGGCCCAGCAAGCGGATGCCACCTCCTGTGGCATGGCGCTGCTGGGTTGTCGTTTGCTGAGATGGACGTGGCGCGTCCACGGAGACCGAGGCTCGGTCGTCCGTCTTGTCCTTGGATTTGGTGGCGCCGCGAGTTTCCTCGCCGGCGACCACTCTTCCGACGGCGTCTCCTCCGCCCACCGTTGGTTCTGGTGGCGGCGGATGAGACGCAGACAGGCCCGCGACCTCTGAAACCTTCTTTTTCGGGGCCATGGCGTTGTTGTTGATGAAGCTGACGAATTTGGAGAGGTTGATGAAGAATGCGCCCGCGTGAACGCCGGATCAGGTTCGCACAACCTCGAAGCCCCCTACCTGGCGCGCCAAAGATGTCGGGGGAAACTGTCCACCACGAGCACCTATGGGACCGGAGCCCCTTGTTCGTGCGGTAAGAGGGCGGAGGAAGCACGAAGAGCAGATCGTGGAGATCACGCAGGCAGTTTACCCAGGTTCAGGCCGCGATGTCCGCGTAAAACCCTACTCCTGCTTGATTATATTGAATGTTGGAGCTCGGGAGCTTGAAGAGCTAGCTACACCGAGCGAATGAGTGATCTAGGTTCCGAACCCCCTCTACGTTGTGCATGGGCCTCCTTTTATAGTGCAAGGGGTCACCGACAGGTGTCAACGCAAGAGAAAGGGTAAAAACGTAATAGTGGTGGTAGTTGTAACAGTGCGGGAATAGTGGAGCTACAGTGGATGAACAGTGGTCACCACCTACTTTGACAGTGGGGGACAAGTGCATTTAATGCCCGTCGCCGTCGACCCCAAAAGCGCCCGCCATTGCGTCTCCGTTTGCCACGGCGATGACTTTATCACCGTGGAGTGCCACCGTGTCCCCCAGGCTGCACAGCCATCCGCCACGCGTCCCTGGTTTGGCCCCAGGGCGACGCGTGGTTCGATGAGCTGGAGCGCGGGCACACAACGTAACTCTCCCCGGCAAGCACCTTGCCGGGGTCTTGACCTTGCCGGGCCCGGGAGCTTGCCGGGCTCTGGAGCTTGTCGCTCCTCGGGCCCTGCCGAGGCGCATGTTGCGCCGAGGCATGTCTTCTGTAATGTAATCCTCTAGTCTTCCTGGCAAGCTCCTCCTGCCAGGGCCTTGCGTGAGTGAGGTAGTCTTGAGCCTGGGACAGCCTTCCCGGCAAGCTCCACTTGCCGGGGTCTCGATCTTCTGTCTTGTATACTTTGTTTTTGAATGGTTTTATATGGAGCAGGAAGGTCTCCGGCAAGCACGTGGTAGGCCCTGCCGCGGGAAGCTGCTACTGCCCGTGCACAAGTTGGGGTACTGAGGTACCCCTACCTTAGTACACCGACACCCTTATAGGGTAATACGAGTCAGCAGGCCTGGCGCAGTCCGTCTGGAGACCGAAAATGCCATTCCGGTGAGCAATTCCTGGAACATTGAGCATATTCGCAAGTTTTACCCATAAGGCGCGGCTTGCCGGGCCCCCCGGCAAGCCACCCTTTTGTACAAGCCTTGCCGGCAAGGCATGTAACCCTTTGTACAAAGCCAGGCCCAGACCCTGAGCATAAATAAATGAAGCGCTGGCACCCTAAGTTATATCATGCATGCTGAGTCGAGTCTCGTCCTTGGTTAGGGTTGATAGTGCTTAGCGGCGGCTAATCCCTAGCTTAGAGGTCGAGTTTGCGTCTCTTTGTCTTTCCTCTATCTCCTTTGGTTCACATGACGCACAGACATCCTTGCCAAGGCCACTTGGGGAGAAGAAAGAGGAACAGATCAGCATCAAGGCCCCGGCAAGCCAGTGTTGCCGGGGGCTACAAGAGCAAAGATTCGCCCACGGCGAACCAGGGTTGCCGGGGGCTGCGGCTTCAGATAAGTTCTTCGTCCCCTCTCATGCATTCCATTATGGACTGAGGTATGTGTCAGGGATATTACTAGCAGGTATAAACTGGCCAGGAAGATCTGGATTACACTGACATAATTGTATTATTACAAGCCCAGTAGAATATGTACAAAAGGTTACAACCCATGGAGGTTTAGGGCCCATGTGTAAGGCCCACGGTTTGTAAACCATCATATCATGTAACTTGGGATGTAAGATAGAAAGAGTAGAGACCGAGGCGGACACGTTTATGAGCCGGCCTCGGGACTCTGTAAACCGGACCGGGCGTCGCCTCCTATATAAAGGGACGACCCGACGACGGTTCAGGACAAGAAACAACAGTGCGAAACACAGGCAAGCGATTTGCTCCCTGTTCATCGACGCACAAGCAATACCACACCAAACTAGACGTAGGCTTTTACCTTCATCGAAGGGGCCGAACTAGTATAAAAATCCCTGTGTCCTTTGTGTGCTTTTAACCTCTTCAAGCTAACCCGCGCGATGGCCTCACACCTAAGTCCTCTAAACCGGACATCTGCCGTGCTAATTCCACGACAGTTGGCGCCCACCGTGGGGCTATCGCATGATGGTTTCGAGTTCTTGAAGGGCAGCTTTGAAGGACTCAAGGGTTACGCGGTTGGCCGGATGACCAAGACTCGTCGTGGCCGGATCTACATCGACGATGCAGGCTGGGGCCCCGAGGTCGATTCAATCGAATACGGGTATCGGATTCCCTTCAGCGGCATCCACGTCTTCATCGGCAAGATTGGTGAACCGGGACCTGAGCCAGACATCCTCCCCAACATTGTCGAGCTGGCTCAGCGTGCGAGATCGGCCCGGATTCAGCCTGCCATGAAGCGTGTTTTCGTTGGAGCAGTACACGGAGTCCAAGCCAAGGACGGATCAGATTCTGGGGGCGAGACAGTTGTATACTCCGACGATGAATCTTCAACCGGAGAAACCGAATCTTTGTATCTGTTGCAGGACGGCCGATCTGAGGGTGTGTCCGATGGCGATAGTATTCCGGACCCCTTTGATCCGCCAAATCGGGTGGCTGTTTTCATGGCCGGATCACAGCCTGCGCAGCAGCCCTCGATGATCGGGGCGTTCACCTTAGAGGTAGCGGGTGCCGGGGCAGGCAACCGAACCCCATCACCCTCTGACGTCCTATCCACCTTGATCGGAGAGTTGACGACGCTTGTAACAGCAGAAGTGGCCCCTACCAACAAGGCGCAACATGATGCGGAGATCCTTCAGCTGAAGGGCCGGATTGAACAGGCTAAACTGGATCTGGATGCAGAGAAAGCCAGGATGGCTACAAGGCAAGCAGAACTAGACTCCCAAGCTTTCCGGCTCGGGGTGGATCAGAATTCTGCACATGAGGTAATGTACAGAAGGCAGCAAACTCGTCTACCGCCGGTTTACCAGGCGAGGAATCTCTTTGGCACACCAGGAGCGGGAGCCAGCAACCGTCCAGAGGTAAACTGGGGAGGAGCTCCGGGGACTGGCCCGTCGGTTCAGCCACCGGCTGCGGAGCGAAACCGCCAAGTTATACCAACACCACACGTCCCCACCCCTCCCGGCCATTATTCTAACCCGTTGGACAACATTGTCGCCGCCGCTTCACGACTGGCCGCTTTACCCATTGAGGGGACATCCCCCATGGCGACGAAAGCACGTCGGGCTAAGGAATTGTTGGACACGGCGTTGACACAGCAGCAGGCGTACTCTTATAGCAGGGAGAGGATTCATTCAACCCCCCGCCCAAGCCGGAGTTACACTAGGCACTGGGATGAACCGGCTGTGTCTAGCAGCGAGCGGAGACGTCACCATCACAGGCAGGATAATCCGGCGAGAGCAGAAGCACACGCCCAAGAGGCGATAAACCGGGCCAGACATACTGCCCGCTAGGACGCTCGTCAAATGACACCGGTTTACCCAACCACGATAGAAACGGGAGTCACAGCTAGTTCCTTTGGAGTACAGTGTCTCATCCCCGCTTTACGAAGCGTGAAATTACCCAAAGACTTCAAAGGCCCGCGCAAAGTACCCAACTACACAGCGGATCTGGCTCCAGAGGCTTGGGTTGAAAGTTATGAGATGGCCATGGAGATGCTTGATGTGGATGAAGCGGCATGCGCCAAGTACTTTACCATGATGCTTGAGGGTATAGCCCGGACATGGTAAAAGGGCCTACCGCCTAACTCCATCGGATCATGGGGTGAGTTGCGTCGCCAGTTTATCAAAAATTTCAAAGACACATGCAAGCAGCCAATGTCGGTGGTAGACTTAGCAGCATGTGTTCAAGGAGAGCAGGAACCCATGAGCAGTTGGGTGCGGCGAGTGTCAGAAATCCTGCACTCTTCCAATAGCATCAACCCTAGTACGGCGATAGTGACATTGGAAAACAATTGCCGGTTTGAGTCTCTAAAACTGAAATTAGGACGGCTCAAACGCGATTGCAATGACATGGGCACGCTCATGAGCGCTCTGGTGAAATATGGGGACTCTGATAACACCAAGTACCCAGATGCAGATGGAGACAAGTCCGGAAAAGCAAACAAGGCTGGTAAACCGGCGCAAGCTAATCCGGTAGGAATGGGGTACAATGGTAAGCGAAAAGTGGAGGGCGGTTCCGATTTTGTGGCCAATACCAACGTTCAGGGAAACGAGCAGCGCCGCAAGGGTAAACCACCTCCACCTAGCGAAGGGCAATTCTTCAATCTAGATCAACAGTTAAACGCGCCTTGCCCTAAACACAGTACAGAGGGAAACCCATCTAAGCATTTATGGAAGGACTGCCGGATCATGATAGAGGCCATGAAACAAGCCAGATATAACCACGGACCCCCCGGCGGCGGCTCGAGTTCCGGTTTTCAGGGTCCGGGTTACCAGGGTAATGGTTCCGGATCAGGATATCACGGCGGTAACAATAACTACAAGAGCAACGGTCAGCATCAACATAACCAGCAGCATGGTTAGGGTGGTTACAATAACCAAGGCAATCAGCAGCGCCAGCTGCAGCAGCAAGTCGGATACCAGAGTAATCTGAAGGAGCTAAGCAGTGGACAGTATCATGTTTTCACCACAAGTTTGTGCAAGCGAGATCAAAAGGTTCTGAAGCGGGCAGTACACGCAATTGAACCGGCGACGCCACGTTTTTTACGTTGGTCGGAACAACCCATTGTGTGGAGCAGAGAGGATCACCCGCCACGGGTTGATAATCCGGGCCAGTTGGCCCTAGTGGTGGCACCGCAGGTGGGTGGCTACAAGTTCACGAAGGTACTTATGGATGGCGGTAGCAATATCAACATCCTCTACTATGAGACTTTCCGGCGTATGGGGTTGACAGATAAGAAGTTGAGACAATCCAACACAGTATTCCATGGAGTGGTGCCAGGTAAATCGGCTTACCCAGTTGGGAAAATTGATCTGGAAGTCACTTTTGGGGATGAGCAGGATTCTAGATCAGAGACAGTGACCTTTGAGGTCATAAAAATCAAAAGCCCGTATCATGCTCTGTTTGGAAGGCCGGTTTACGCCAAGTTCATGGCTAGACCGTGTTATGCTTATCTACAGCTTAAAATGCCGGGTCACAAGGGAACCATCACGGTTCACGGAAGTCGCAAGATAGCATTGGAATGCGAGGAAGGAGATGCAGTGTATGCAGAGGCAGTATGTGCTACGGAGGAGTTAAAATTCTACAAAAACAATGTTGATCCGGCGGATATCTCTCCATTAAAGAAGCCAACCACAGAGCATGATCCGGCGTTGAAGTTTAAATCGGCAGAGGAAACTAAGCAGATTGACTTTGTGCCAGGGGACTCATCCAAGCAGTTCACTATCAGTGCTAACCTAGACCCCAAATAGGAAAGTGCACTCATCGAGTTCATCCGTGAGAACCGGGATATCTTTGCATGGAAACCTTCTGACATGCTAGGTATACCGAGGGAACTCGCTGAGCACAGTCTTAACATTGATCCGAAGTTTAAACCGGTCAAGCAGTATTTGTGCCGCTTCAATGAAGAAAGGCGCAAGGCTATAGGTGAAGAAGTGGCCAGGCTTTTGGCCGCATGATTCATAGTCGAAGTGTTTCATCCGGAGTGGTTGGCTAATCCGGTTCTGGTGTTAAAGAAAAATGGAACGTGGAGGATGTGTGTGGATTACACAGACCTAAACAAGGCTTGCCCAACTGATCCTTTTGCTCTCCCCCGTATTGATTAGATTATTGATGCTACGACAGGATGTGAGCGGTTAAGTTTTTTAGATGCATATTCAGGGTATCATCAAATCAAGATGCCAGTCAAGGACCAGGAGAAGACATCTTTCATAACTCCCTTTGGAGCCTTCTGCTATGTATCCATGCCTTTTGGGCTCAAGAGTGCCCAAGCAACTTATCAGCGTTGCGTGCAGAACTGTCTCAAAGGACAGATCGGAAAGAATGTCCATGCTTATGTTGATGACATTGGGGTGAAATCAAGGAAGGAGGAGACGCTAATAGAGGATTTAAAAGAAACCTTTGACAACCTCCGGATTTATAAGATGACGCTTAATCCGGAGAAGTGCGTCTTCGGTGTTCCAGCAGGCAAGCTCCTTGGATTCTTAATATCAAACAGAGGAATCGAGGCTAATCCGGAGATGATCAAGGCGATCACATCCTTGACCAAACCGGCTTGTATCAATGATGTCCAGGGCATACCAGGCCCGATTACAGCATTGAGCCGATTCATCAGCCGTTTGGGAGAGAAGGCGATTCCGCTTTATCAGATGTTGAAAAAGACAGACCGGTTTGCATAGAGCGATGCTGCAAACGCTGCGTTCGAGGATCTGAAGCGGCAATTAGCAGAACCGCCAGTTCTTGCTGCTCCTGTTGACAACGAGCCGCTACTGTTATACGTGGCCGCCAATGCCCGTGCAGTTAGCGTGGCAATTATGGTGGAACGCAAGGAAGCATGGAAAGAATATCCGGTTCAACGCCCGGTTTACTACATCAGTGAGGTTCTCATTGAGTCAAAGCAAAGGTATCCGCACTGGCAGAAGCTGGTATACGGCGTGTTCATGGCAAACCGGAAGCTGAAGCACTATTTCCAGGGCCACCCAATCACTGTTGTCAGTTCAGCTCCGTTGCGGGATATAATCCAGAACAGAGAAGCCACTGGCAGAGTGGCGAAGTGGGCCATTGAGCCTAGCCCACACGGATTGAAATATGTACCCCGTACTGCTATTAAATCCCAAGCACTGGTAGATTTCATCAATGATTGGACAGAATTGCAAGCAACAGAGGAGAAGCCGGATCATACATACTGGACTATCCACTTTGACGGTTGAAGGCAATTAGAAGGCTCGGGGGCTGGAGTCGTATTAACTTCCCCACGAGATGATAAGTTTTGCTATGTCCTCCGACTAATGTTCCCTTGCACTAACAATGCTGCTGAGTATGAAGCCCTCCTTCACGGCCTGCGGATGGCTAAGGAGATGAACTCGAGCCGGGTCAAGTGCTTTGGTGATTCAGATCTAGTGGCACAACAGGTGTCTGGCAAATGGGACTCTAAAGATCCGCTCATGGCAGCTTACAGGCGAGAAGTTGAAGCGGTTGCAGGATATTTCAAAGGATATCAGGTAGACCACATAGACCGGCGGAAAAATGAAGCGGCCGATGCATTAAGCCAGCTAGGCTCTCAGCGTAAACCGGTTCCACCAAATACCTTCTTGGATGAATTGCACAGTCCATCGGTACATGTACCATCGGAGGAGGATTTGGCTGTTCCTGATCCGGAAGCACAGCTAGTTGCAGCACTTCATGTTATTCTGGATTGGACACTCCCTTACTTGGCATACCTGAGCGGAGGAGAGTTGCCGGATGATGAGGTTGAGGCTAGGCAGATAATCCGGCGATCCAAATCTATGACCATCGTCAACGGAGAACTTCATCACCGCAGTGTTTCTGGGGCATTTCAGCGTTGTGTATCATTGGAAGAAGGCTGTGACATTCTTCGAGAGATACACGAAGGAGATTGTGGTCATCACGCCGGTTCAAAGTCATTGGTAGCCAAGGCCTTCCGTCATGGGTTCTACTGGTTAACGGCTCATGCTGATGCAGAGGATCTAGTCCGGAGATGTGATGCTTGTCAGAAATTTTCACGGCATGCTCATGTTCCGGCGCAGGAGCTACGGATGATTCCAATTACTTGGCCGCTTGCAACTTGGGGGCTTCATATGGTTGGACCCTTTAAACGATCCCAAGATCAGAAAACCCACCTGTTGGTAGCAGTGGACAAGTTTACAAAGTGGATTGAGGCAGAGCCTGTCAGTAAGTGTGATGCGGCAACAGTGGTTAAATTCATCAAAAAGGTAATTTTCCGGTTTGGCTTTCCACACAGCATCATTACTGATAATGGCACCAACCTGTCTAAAAGAGAGATGGAAGAGTTTTGCCAAAGGGAACATATTCGCCTGGATGTATCTTCAGTAGCTCACCCTCAATCCAATGGTCAAGCTGAGAGGGCCAACCAAGAGATCTTGAGAGGCATCAAGCCCCGGCTTATGGTTCATTTGCAAAGAACACCAGGTTGCTGGGTTAAGGAGTTACCTTCTGTCCTCTGGAGCATCAACACTACACCTAACAGGTCTACATGTTATACACCTTTCTTCATGGTATATGGTGCTAAAGCGGTTCTCCCTAGTGATATCCGACACGACTCACCACGGGTGGTAGCTTATGTTGAAGCGGTTAATGAGCAAGCACGACAAGATAGCTTAGACCGGCTGGATGAGGAACGGGACACGGCAGCATCACGATCAGCAATTTATCAACAAGACCTGTGCCGGTATCACAGCCGTCGGGTTAAGACCAGGACGTTCCAGGAGGGGGACCTGGTGCTCCGGCTCATCCAAGACCAGAAAGATATGCACAAGTTATCCCCACCTTGGGAAGGACCCTTTGTGGTCAGCAAGAACCTACACAACGGTTCATACTACCCGGTTGACATTCGAGAGCATAAAGACTCACGTACAGCAGAGGAAGAGACGAAGCGGCCGTGGAACATCGCTCTTCTGCGACCTTACTACACTTGAGCCATTGGCTCCGCTTTATGTATCCTGTACATATTATGATTAATAAATAAATCGGCGCCCCCGGTAAACCGGGGGATCAGCCATCTTCTTCGAATAGAAGTGTCATATGGGAATTCGCTCAGGTGATATCCATTTAAAGTTTATTTCTCTTGATATATATCATTTTCATCAAGAAAACAAATTGCTTTGATCTGTATATTTTGATATGCAGGACAATTATTTATTAAGGGACCAAAGAGGGTTTATCGCACAGCACAACTCAAACATAGGTACCCGGCCTCCTAAACCGGCGCCCTTGATGCGTCAAATATGGAGCCTGGCAGCTCGCAAAAAGCCAAGAGCTTAAAGGCCGCTCATAAAAAAATGCCTAGAGCTTAAAGGCCGCTCACAAAAAGCCTGGAGCCTGGCAGCTCGCAAAAAGCCAAGAGCTTAAAGGCCGCTCATAAAAAAATGCCTAGAGCTTAAAGGCCGCTCACAAAAAGCCTGGAGCCTGGCAGCTCACAAAGCCAAGAGCTTAAAGGCCGCTCATAAAAAATGCCTAGAGCTTAAAGGCCGCTCACAAAAATCCTGGAGCCTGGCAGCTCGCAAAAAGCCAGAGCCTGGCAACTCATAAAAAGCCTCAATTTCGAGCCTGGCAGCTCATAAAAAGCCTCGAATTTGGAGCCTGGCAGCTCGTAAAAAGCCTCGACTACATGGTCTTATTTGCCTAAAATGCTTTGTTTCTGAGATTTTACAAGTTTTGTTTTTAACCAAGTCTATTGATCCGGGATTGGGCAACTGCAAAGTTGACCAGATGTCTGCAAAGTTAAAAGTCTGGGTCATGAACACCAGCATGAGTTAAACTGGCGTTCATCATAACCCGGATCAGTCATCAGGCAAAATGCTAGCCAAGAGCCTCATCAGCATCTACGCTTTCAATTATGCCTACCGGATTACGGACATCAGGCACACTTAATCAGAGGTATGAGGTATCTTTGGTATAAAACAGTTATTCCTTTGAGATGTATCTATTTGAGCACTGTAATAGGTCCGGTGGTAAACCGCCAGGACATCTTTTTAGCGTCGTTTATGCAGGCACAGATAAACATAAACGGATCAACCATAGCAAAACAAAGGATTAAATTGGCAGACGCCAAGTCAAGCTGTGACATCCATATTGGGACAAAGACAATGTTTCAACTATCCTATTACAAGGCACCCGCAGGCACGAATGGATTAAAGTTTTGCAAAAGTGTTCAGCAGCTACAAATTAAAC
Source organism: Secale cereale (assembly GCA_902687465.1). Classification (NCBI taxonomy): domain Eukaryota; kingdom Viridiplantae; phylum Streptophyta; class Magnoliopsida; order Poales; family Poaceae; genus Secale; species Secale cereale. Next base: position 851,573,227 of record LR738711.1, on the reverse strand, counting down.
CGGATGGTTTACGACTCCTCTTCACGCTGTGAAGGATGAGGGTCGACTTGTTCCGGGTCTTCTTCATCTTCAGGTAGTGGCTGGAAATCAGGAACACGCCAATCAATCTTGGAGAGTGCACGGAAGTACATTTCCTCATTAATCAGATCTGATAGATCAATATCTGGAGCGAAAGTATGGCCACACACTGGTGGGATCAGATTCTCGGTGTCGTAAACCGGCCGATCTACCCGCTCATTTTCTAAGTCATAGGCCGGATGATACCTTGTCAAATCCGCTTCATCGGCAAGCTTACTGGCAAGTGGGCGCATGTCCTTAGTCAGAGCACGGAGGTCTTCGGCAGAGAAGACTGACCCGTCCTCTTTATTTCTAGGATAGCCGTTCATAGCTTCAGCCAGATCTAAATCAGGAACCCATGCTTTAGCCCGGGTCAGCGCCATCAGAGAACCGGCCCGTGCAGCAGACTTCTTCACCTCCACCAGACGCACAGGCAGAACAGATAGCTTTTCTAAAGTGCCTTGGATGGTAGTTGGTGCCGGTTTGTTATGGGACATCGCACTAATAACCCTTTGAGCGCCGGAATAAAGCTGCTCCACTAGGGTATAAGAGGCCTTGAGCTTCTTCCGGACATCATCTCCAAGATGAGTTATGCGCCACCCTATATATGTTTGTCAAGTTAAACCGGGGCGGAACAAAAGATTACAAAGATGAAAAACATATGCAGATGGGTACTCACCAAAGATAGAAGAAGTCGTGAGTTCTATTTGCTGTCTTAAACCGGTCAACTCCTGTGTAACTGGATTAAGGGCAGCTTCAGCATCCTTTGCTCTTTTTTCAAGAGCATTCCTCTGCACTTCCCATGTGGACCGCTCCGCTTCAAAATCCTTTTTCAATTTCTCCATGTTGGTCAAGGTAAGCACAAGTTCTTCCTTGGCTTTGGCAGAAGCAGTTTCATTAACAACCAAGCTATTCTGGAGTTCAGTTAGCTCCGAAGCCCTCCGGGTCAAGTCAGCCTACAAGGAAATCAAACGGATTAGAAAGAAAGATCAATCAAGTCTCAAGCATATAACAAGTTATACACTTGAAACTTGGGGGCTAATGTTCAATTGAAGTAACAAAAGAGAATTTCAGACAAGTCCCAAGCGCATAAAACAAGTTATACCCCTGGCACTTGGGGGCTAATGTAAGTTCATTTTCAGATACACCAGAAGTCCCGGTTCACCTACAATGAAGCTAAACCGGCACTTGGGGGCTACTATGGCCTGAAGACAAGATTGCAAGAACACAAAACAGAGGCAAGTAAAAGGAAAGGAAATTACCTCGTACTTATCCTTCATCATGTTAACCAACCCGGCTTCATATTCGCGGCTGGTAAAGAGCCGGTTCAGATACCCGGAATGAAGTTCCTGGGCACTCAACTGGGCATAGCTGGATAAGTCTGTGCTCCACTTGCCTTTGTCTTGTTGAAGTTTTTCTTCCTTGGCAGTGTGCCTGGCCAAGATGACAGGCTCGCTGGGAGCAGTGAAGCCTAACCCGGTAATCTCAACATCCGCGGATGAAGCGGCAGTTCGCTGGAGAGGGACAGTAGTAGGCACCGGGCTGACAGGCGCCGGGCTAACAGGAGTCGGGCTAGCCCGAGGAGGGCTAACCCGGACAGGGCTCGCCGGTTCAACCACATTCTCCATGTTATCATCCCCTGGAGCAGCAATGTCGTCACGGTCCATGGGAATAGGGTCATCAAATTGAGCTTCCGGATTATTTTCTGGAAGGATAACCACTTCAGGGTCACCGGCCGGTTCAGCGGTAGTGTTTTCAGCAGCCTCTTTGGTTGCTTTTGCCTTCTTGCTAGGCTTCGGCTTTCTAGTAAAGCTTCAAGGGTTCATGGCGGAGCTATGGATGAAACCTGTCGGTGTACTAAAGTAGGGGTACCTTAGTATCCCGAACTTGTGCACGGGCAGTTGCAGCGTCCCGTGGCGGGGCTCGCCACGCGACCGCCAAGGCCCACTATGGTTCCTTTGGAGCCATTCAAGAACAAAGTATACAAGTTAAAGAAACAAGGCCCCGGCAAGAGGAGCTTGCCGGGAAGGCCACTCAAGGCTCAAGATCACTTCTTTGGCACAGGACCATGGCAAGAGGAGCTTGCCGGGAAGGCCAAACATGGCATTTCAAGAGACCTGCCGCGACGCGCCACGCGTCTCGGCAAGGCCCGGAGAGCGACAAGCTCCCAGGCGCGACAAGGTAGCAACCGCGGCAAGGCGCTTGCCGCGGCAAGCTTCCACTAAGTGCCCGTGCTCCAGCTCATCCGACCACGCGTCACCCTGGGGCACGTGGTGGAAGGCTGTGCAGCCTGGGGTACACGGTGGCAAGCTGCGATGACAAGGCCACCGTCATGGCGGACGGTGGCGCCCTGACGGACGCTTTTTACACTGTTTGGGGCGACGGCGACGGGCATTTAATGCCCTTGTCCCCTGCCGTCAGAGTTAGGTATAGCGCACTATGCAAACACTGTTCCATCTACCACCCATTTTACGTTTTTACCCCCATCTGCGTTGCCACCTGTCGGTGACCCCTTTGACCTATAAAAGGAGGCCCATGCGCAACGTAGAAAGGGTTCCGATCATCGATCACTCTCACGCTCGGTACAACTAGCGATCAGCACTGTAGTTCTTCTCGCTCCCGAGCCCAGAACGCAATACAAACCAAGGCAGGAGTAGGGTTTTACGCATCCGTGCTTCTCGAACCTGGGTAAACTGCTCACGTGTCTGCCTCGATCCGCTGTTTGTGCATCCTCCGCCCCCTTGCCGTACCAAAAAGGGGCTCCGGTCCCATAGGTGTTCGTGGGCGATCAGTTTCCCCGACATCTTTGGCGCGCCAGGTAGGGGGTGCACCTAGGTTGTGTGAACCTGATCCAGCGTTCACGCGAGCAAAATCTCCACCAACTCCATCAACATGCCGCCGAAGAAGAAGGCTTCGGAGGTAGCAGGCCCGTCCGCGTCGATCCCGCCTCCACCGGAGCCAACGGTTGGTGGGGTAGATGCTGGCGGAAGGACGGACGTCGGTGAGGAAACTCACGGTGCCGCCAAGTCCAAGGACAAGATGGACGACCGGGCGCACTCCAAGACCTCGGCGTCCGTGCATGCACCGCGCCCGTCTCAGGAGGCGCGGAACCGGCAGCGACGTGGTACTCAAGGTACCATACGCTTGCTGGGACAAGGTCAAGCTGGCGGGTCCCGGGACGCTCAAGGACAATATGCGCACCAGCATGCCGGCACGAGCAAGGCTCGGTTGCCGGGACGGGACAATGCTCCTTCTAACGTAGTTAGAAGTCCGAGCGTGTCCCGCTCCTCGCACCGTTCGCCGCCGTTACCCTCCACTCCAGCAGAAGCTCTAGCTCGAGCTCAGCTACTCCTCGACTTCCCTCCAGCGGCAGACAAGGCCGACGACTGGAGGGCTACCATCTAGAGCCTCATCGCCTTCGCCAACAACGATACCCCGCAGCAGCCGACGACATCGCGGCCGCGGCAAGCTAGCCAGGCGCGGGCTGATGGCGACAAGACTGCCGGGGGTGTGACCACCGTGCACTCCCCGCCCCGAAGGCCAAAATCGCCGACTCGTCGGATCAACATCGACGATGATTCCACTGCGTCGTCAGATCCACGAGCTCGCCGTGATCAGCGCCAAGTCCTTGACGACAGACGACAAGAGGACGCTCGAACTCGCATCGAGCGTCGAAGAGAAGCGCGGCGACAATCCGACCAGCGCGCTGGGCCCGCTGTCGACATGCACGCGCCCGGAGAACTAGGCGACTTGCCGTACGCGGCGGGTTGTCCTGCGTTCACCCGTGAGCTGCGGCAAGTCCAGTGGCCCAGCATGAAGAACTTCAAGCCCGACGTACCCGAGAAGTACGACGGCAAGACTCATCCGTCGGAGTTCCTCAGCATCTACACCATCGCGGTGCAGGCTGCCGGGGGACGAGACGAGAAGATACTCGCAAACTACTTCCCGCTAGTGCTCAAGCCAAACGTCAGATCTTGGCTCATGCACTTGCCGGAGAACTCCATTTCTTCTTGGGCTGACCTGTGCCATCAGTTTGTTGGCGCCTTCACAGGCGGCCACAAGCCCCATGGCCAGGAGAGTGACCTTCATATACTTGCCCAGAAGGAAGGGGAGTCCCTGCGAAAGTATATCCAGAGATTCAGCTGCGTCCAGCACAACATCCCAGACGTCCACCCTGCCGCGGTTATTAGCGCGTTCCACCAGAACGTGCGCAACCGCAGGATGAGGGAGGAAATGGCGATGTGCAAGATCCGAGATGTCAGTGAGCTTTATGCCCTGGCCGACAAGTGCGCACGCGCTGAGGAGGGGAGGAGACTCCCCGGAGAGGATACTGGAGCAGGGGGAACATATAGTGAGGATGCCGCCCCCGCAAAGAAGAACCGGCGGCGGAACAACATGAAGAAAAAGAACAAAGAAGTACTGGTCGTTGAGCAGTCCGGCAAGGAGGCTGGCGCCAAGAAAGCCCAGACTGGTGGCTCCGTCAAGGAGGCTGCCACTGTAGCGGCCGCTGACAAGCAGGACGGCTCCGACAAGCAGTACTGCAAGATCCACCGCACCAAGGGCCACGACCTCCAGAACTGCAAAAGGGTCGAGTACCTCGTCGAGCAGCAGAAAGCTGAGTACGAGCGACGCGACAAGGAGAAGGCCCAGGGAGGTGGTGTAGAGTCCGGCAAGAAGCGGCCGTTCAACGGCCGGGGAGGACGCCACGACAAGGCCAAGCAGCGGCAAGGAGACAGACCTCCCCACGGCCGCGACAAGGACGAAGACGAAGACGACGATGAAGACATGGATGACAGAGATAACAGCGAGCAGGAGTTCCAGAAGGCAACAGAAGTTTTGTGCGTAGACGGTGGTGCTTCTCTGCATACTTCCCACCGCCAACTCAAACAATGGGTGCGGGAAGTCAATGCGGCGGAACCACCCGTCGAATCGCGCAAACTTCTAAAGTGGTCCAGCACGCCCATCATCTTCGACATTGAGGACCACCCTGATCGCACCACTGTGGTCGGGTGTTTGCCGATGTTGGTTTCACCAACTATCCGCAACCTCAAGGTCACCAAGATGCTGGTTGACGGCGGGGCCGGCCTGAACCTGATCTCCTCCGCTGTGGTCCGGAAACTCCAGATCCCCGACAACGAGCTCGAGGAAACCGGCACGTTCCAAGGGATCAACCCGGGAAGGAGCAAGCCGAAGGGGAAGATCACACTGCCAGTGACTTTTGGCGGAGAGCTGAACTTCAGGACTGAGAGGATCACCTTTGACGTTGCCGATATTCCTTTGCCTTACAATGGAATACTCGGCCGTCCAGCGCTCGCCAAGTTCATGGCGGCATCTCATTATGCCTACAACATGCTCAAGATGTCCGGCCCGATAAGCGTCATCTCTGTCCCCGGCGACAAGAAGGACGCTCTTATCTGTGCCGACAAGATTTACCGGGATGCGGCAGCCGCCACAGATAGCAAAACACTTGCCGCTGAAGCTCCCGGGGGGAAGAACAAGACCAAGTCCGACAAGAGCTCTGGGGCCCACTCCGGCAAACGCACCTCTTCGGAGTGCTGCGCTGCCATCGAGGACGCACCATCGAGCTCCACCGACAAGTGCAAGAAGGCAATGGCAGCTCCACCCGCAACCAAGAAGGTGTCCGCCAAGGAGGACGGCACTGGTGGTACTTTCACCATCAGTGCCACGCTCGACCCCAAATAGGAAAGCGCGCTCGTTGCTTTCCTGCGGGCAAATGTCGACGTGTTTGCATGGCAACCGTCCGACATCCCCGGTGTTCCCAGAAAAGTGATTGAGCACAAGCTTGCCGTTTGTCCTCACGCGCGGCCCGTCAAGCAGAAGGTTAGAAAACAAGTAGTGGAGCGCCAAGAGTTTATTGCAGAAGAGATCAAGAAGCTGGAAGCGGCAGGCCTTGTCAGAGGTGTACTCCATCCCACGTGGTTGGCCAACCCTGTTGTCGTGCGCAAAGCGAACGGGAAGTGGAGGCTTTGTATTGACTTCACCGATGTGAATAAAGCTTGTCCCAAAGATCCATTTCCCTTGCCGCGCATTGACCAGATCGTTGACTCCACGGCTGGATGTGAGTTGCTTTCATTTCTTGATGCATATTCAGGATACCACCAGATATTTATGGCTGAAGAAGACGAGGAGAAAACCGCATTCATCACTCCATGTGGCACTTACTGCTTCACACGCATGCCCTTTGGATTGAAGAATGCCGGTTCGACGTTTGCAAGGGTAGTCCATACAGCTTTTGAGCCACAGATACACAGAAATGTAGAAGCTTACATGGATGATATAGTGGTCAAGAGCAAGGACAAGGCTACTCTGATTCAAGATCTAGATGAAACCTTTGCGAATCTGCGCAAGATACAACTCAAGCTTAACCCCGAGAAGTGCGTGTTTGGAGTCCCCTCCGGCAAGCTTCTCGGGTTCTTTGTGTCCCAGAGGGGGATTGAAGCCAATCCCGACAAGATCAAAGCCATCGAGCAGATCGAAGCTCCGAAGCGCGTCAAGGATGTACGAAGGCTTGCCGGCTGCGTGGCTGCTCTCAGCAGGTTCATTTCTAAGTCTGCAGAACGCGCCCTGCCGTTTTTCAAAATCTTGAAAAAGGCAGGTCTAATGAAATGGACTTCGGAAGCGGAGGCGGCGCTGCAAGACTTGAAGAGGTACCTGTCCTCCACTCCAATACTTGTCGCACCTAAGCCACAAGAGAAGTTGCTGATGTACTTAGCAGCAACCAATCAAGTGGTTAGTGCTGCGTTAGTAGCGGAAAGGGAAGCAGATGATGAGCCAACAGCCCCGGCAAACACGTCCAGCGACAAGCAGTGGGCTTCCCCGACAAGCTCTGGTCCCGACAAAGATGGGTCTGCGCAGATGCAAGAAGAGGTGCGGAAGAAGATGGTGCAGCGCCCAGTTTATTTTGTCAGTTCCCTCTTGCAGGGGGCTAGGTCAAGATACTCTGGGGTGCAAAAGCTTCTTTTTGGCCTTCTCATGGCCTCGAGAAAGCTGCGCCACTACTTCCAAGCACATGAGATAACAGTGGTCACTCGTTTTCTGCTGAAGAGGATATTACAAAATCCAGAAGCAACAGGCAGGATTGTCGAGTGGGCACTGGAGCTGTCAAGCTTTGGCCTTAAGTTTGAGAGTACTTCAACTATCCAGAGCAGAGCATTGGCAGAATTCATAGCAGAATGGACGCCAATGCCAGACGAAGAGATTCCAGAGACGAGCATCCCCGCCAAGGAAGCAAGCAAGGAATGGATAATGTACTTCGATGGTGCCTTCTCGCTGCAAGGCGTCGGTGCCGGCGTGCTGCTTGTCGCGCCCACCGGAGAGCACCTCAAGTACGTTGTCCAAATGCACTTTCCCAAGGAGCAAGCAACGAACAATACTGCAGAGTATGAAGGTTTGCTTGCAGGCCTCAGAATCGCAGCGGAACTTGGGATCAAGAAGCTGATTGTGCGGGGTGACTCGCAGTTGGTCGTCCGCCAAGTGAACAAGAGCTACCAGAGTCCGTTGATGGAAGCTTACGTCGACGAAGTGAGAAAGCTTGAAGAGCACTTTGAAGGCTTACAGATGGAGCACGTTCCAAGAGCTCACAACGACATCGCAGATGGCCTGTCAAAGTGTGCTGCACTAAAGCTACCTGTGGAACCGGGGATCTTTGTGCTCAAGCTAACTCAACCATCCGTAACACCATCAACTGGACAAAGTAAGAAGAGAAAGTTGGTTTCTGGTGACTACTTGCCGGCGGAGCTCCCCGAAGCCGCCGCCAACAAGGTCCCCAAGATCAACGACAAGATTGCTGAGGAACAGTCTACTCCTGCAAGCCCAAGGGTTTGTACAGTTGAAGCAGGCGTTCCCGACAAGCTTTGCCCCGGCAAGCTTGCCGGGGAACATCAAGCTCCGGCTGAGCCGCAAGTTCTTGCCGTGGAAGCTGACGTTCCCGCAGCAGCACAGATGCCTTTAGTCCTTGTTGCTGAGCCGCAGGCCCCAACATGGGCGCAGCAGATTGTCCAGTTCCTTCAAACAGGAGAACTTCCCGAAGAGCCAGAAGAAGCAGAAAGGATAACCCGGCAGTCAAGTATGTATCAGTTTGTCGGCAACGAACTGTACAGAAGAAGACTCAACGGCGTGAAATTGAAGTGTATTCCCCGGGAAGATGGACAGAAGCTGTTGGCAGAGATACATGGAGGCATATGTGGTCACCACATAGGCGCAAGAGCACTTGCCGGCAAGGCGTTCCGGCAAGGTTTCTTTTGGCCAGAAGCCCTCCAGGATGCAACTGCACAAGTAACCAAGTGTGAAGCGTGCCAGTTCCATTCCAAACAGATACATCAACCAGCTCAAGCTCTCCAGACGATACCTTTGTCCTGGCCATTTTAGGTCTGGGGGCTCGACATCCTCGGCCCCTTTCCCCGCGCAGCCGGGGGCTTTGAGTTCTTGTACGTTGCCATAGACAAGTTCACAAAGTGGCCAGAAGTGGAACCAGTGAGAAAGGTGACCGCACAGTCAGCAGTCAAGTTCTTCAGGTCGATTGTTTGCCGTTTCGGGATCCCTAACGGGATCATCACCGACAACGGTACGCAATTCACAAGTCGCACCTTCATGCAATATGTCCAAGACCTTGGCGCCAAGGTCTGTTTCGCTTCTGTTGCTCACCCGAGGAGCAACGGTCAAGCGGAGAGGGCAAACGCTGAAGTGCTGCGCGGACTCAAGACGAGGACTTTCAACAGGCTGCACAAGTGCGGAAGAAACTGGATCGAGGAGTTGCCGGCGGCTCTTTGGTCGATCAGGACGACACCAAATCGAGCCACCGAACAGACACCCTTTGCTCTTGTCTATGGAGCAGAGGCAGTTCTCCCCACGGAACTCGTATACGGGTCACCTCGAGTGCTCGCTTATGATGAGCTCGAGCAAGAGCAGCTGCGACAAGATGACGCACTGCTCCTTGAGGAAGACCATCTTCAGGCTGTTGTACGAGCTGCTCGATACCAGCAAGCTTTGCGCCGCTACCATAGCCGCAAAGTTAAAGCCAGAAGTCTCGAGGAAGGCGACCTTGTTCTTCGGCGCGTTCAGTCCGCCAAGAATTCCAACAAGTTGACGCCGAAGTGGGAAGGCCCTTATCGGGTAAAACAAGTCACTAGGCCCGACGCACTCCGCCTAGAGACCGAAGATGGCTTACCGGTGAGCAACTCCTGGAACATTGAGCATCTTCGCAAGTTTTACCCATAAGGCGCGGTTGCCGTGATCCGCTCCGGCAACCACCTTTTGTACAAGTCTTGCCGCTGTCGCATGTAATCCTTTGTACAAAGCCGGGTGCAGACCCCGTGCACCAGTAAAGCTTATGTGCCTCGCACAACTTGTCATTTCATGCCTTTTCATTCTCTTGCGTGTACTATCTGACACTTTGTGCAGCACCTACCCCCGGTAAGCAATAACGAGCCAGAGAGCTCCATATCTATATTTTCTCTTCTGTCTTTTTCCTCCAGCGGAGGAAGGTTTCCTCGCACAAGTTTGCCGGGGGGGGGGGGGAGGAAGATAGTGGTATGGACCAAGTGCCGTTCAAGAAAACCCTGCCTTGCCGGGAAGCAAACGACACAAAAGCTAAGTTGCCAAAGTTTGAGCAATCATTTTTTTAAAATTTTTGAGTTATTTTCCTTGAATGACCGCACTTTGTATGGAAAACCTGTGCGCGGAGGAACCAACTCATGGCTAGCCGCGCCCTTACCTTGTTTCGAGCACGCTCAACGGCTTAAGTGTGCTGCGACAAGTGTCGCGCCCTTACTTCGTTTTCGAGTTCGCTCAACAATCTAAGTGTGTTGCTACTAGCTGCGACAAGGTTTCTTGTCGGCAATGGCATTGCCAGCAGGCTGCTGAAGTTCCGCACTCAGCGCTCACGACAAGGGCCCCTACGCCGGCAAGTTCCCTAAAAGCGTAGGGTAAAAGCATACAAATCAAGGAAGTCAAGTGGAGGAAATAACATTGCATTCAGTACCTAAGATAATGTTATATTACAAAGCAACTTGTCGCAGTACTAATAGACTATTGTTCATAACATGGTTGGCAGCGACAAGGAAAGAAGGAGATAAACGAGACTAATCCACGCGGTCGCCCTCGATCCTCTTGATGCCGCCCACCTTGTTCACGATAGGCGCGACAAGGGCCTTGAGCGCCTCCTGGTCAACGTCCGGCGGCAAGGTCCTGAGGACGTTGGTGAGATTGAGGCCCGGGTTGCGGTGCACTATCTTCATCAACACCTTCTCGAGGGCCCCCACGCAGAGCCTGCGCGACTCGTCCGCCAGCTGCTTAGGGATCCTTTCCCGGAGCTGCTGGAGGGCCGGCGCCACTCCCCTGAAGAACAAACTCAATTTGGCGCTGTGAGGGAGATTCTCGTCGGTGGAGTACTCGAGGTGCTCCGCCCCCAGCTCCGCAAGCTCCTTGTCGACGTCGGCAGCGGCGGCAACGAGGCCCACGGTCCAGTGCTCCACCGTCAGCCTGAAGTTGTTTTGGGAGAGAGCGGCGCTGTCCAACAGTGTCTTCTCGGCCCTGAGATCCTCCTTCAGTTTCGTCTCCCGCTCTCTGGCGCCGTCAAGCGTTGTGGTGAGGGTGGAAAGCTTCAACTCCAGATTGGCGATGAAGTCCTTGGCGACAGCGAGCTCCTTGCCCTTGTCGGAGAGGCGGACCTGCAGCTCGGAGTGGCTGTGGGCGTCCTTCTCCCTCTCCGACACAAGTGCGGCAACCTTCTCTTCGCTCGTCTTCAAGTTGGCCTCCAGTTGCGCCACCCTCGCCTCCAAGTCCCTCTTGGCGGTCTCAGCAGCCGCAGCGGCGTCCTTCGCTTCCTGCAGGGCTCCACCAAGAGACTGTTCACGCGCGGCAAGCTCGTCCTCGTGGCTGTCGAGGTCGACCTTCCGCTGCGTCAATTCGCCCTCTCGCCGGGACAACTCCTCGGCGGCGAGCCGTTGCTGCTCCTCTGCTTTAGCCTTCTCCAGAATGAAGGCCTGATGCGCCTCGGCGAGCTGCTCTCGCTCCTCCGCCAAGGATCGGAGAGCAGCTTGGTTGCTGGCTCGGAGCTCTTCGGCGCGTTTCTCCAAGTCGACGCCCGCCTTGGCGGCCAGAGCCTCTCGGGACTCCAGCTTGGCTTGCCGTGCGCGGTATAAAGCCAGAAGCCTGCGCAGCAGTCGCTCCTCCTCGGGCTCGCTGCTACTGCTTGGCGCGTCGACGAACTTCAACCCGGCGGAGGCGAGGACCTCCCCGTCGAAGACCTCTCCTTCCGCAGGCGCCCTCGACGTGGACGCCCACGGGATCTGGATGAAGACTCCGTTGCCGGCCTCCAGGTAGGCGCCTGGCTCGGCCATGGCAGCAGCGGGATCGGCAGCCGGCGCAGCGTCTGACGCTCCTGCGGCCTCAGGGCCGTCAGTGCGACTGCCGGTCCCCTCCTCAGCTGCCGCGCCAGCGGCCTTGGCTGCCTCTTCGGCGGCGGGCTCGTCGGCACCGGCCGCCCCTTCAGTAGCTGCGGCGTCGCCAGTGTTGCCGCGCACGTCCTCCTCGACGGCGACCTCCGTCTCCATCGGCTCTGGGGCGGACGGGTCTGACAAAAGAAAAGAAGAAGAAAGAAAAATAGTCAAGCAAATATCCAAAAAAGAAAATCACAAGGAGAAAAGTCCAAGGTTTTACCTGCGCGGGCCTCCTCTTCGGTGGGGTTCCTTGCCGGGGAGTTCTCCCTCGGCGGCGTGGTGGTAGCTCCCGCTGGCGGAGGGCCGCTGACGCCGTCCCTTGGCGGCGTACTTGCCCTTGGCGGAGTACTCGCCCTTGGCGGGGTGCTCGCCCTTGGCGGGGTACTCTCCCTTGGCGGAGTGACCTCCCTTGCCGGGGAGCTTCCCCTTGGCGGTGCGGTCGGGACGTGCGGCGCATCGGGGGCGGTCTCCTGGCGCTCCTGATGCCGCTGCTCCGTTTCTGCACAAGTCAACAAACAAAACATCAATAAAAATAGAACTCCCACGCGCGCCCGACAAGCAGAAAGTAGAGAAAGGACTTACGCTGGGGGCTGCGCTGGGGGCTGCTCTGGAGAACGGCTGTCGGGTCCGACGAGCCTGTCGCAGGCGCACCCCCTGCTGCTGCGGCGGGCTCGTCCTCGAGGACGATCACCGGAACCTTGGCCCTCTTTGCCGCCCTCTGGGCCAGGGTTCTGGAAGGAAGACAAGATCAAAATCAGGCGAAAGAAATACAAGACAAGAAAACCAAAGAGAAACAAGAAATCACGAAGACTTACTCTTCTTCCTCCTCGTCGTCGGAGCTGAGCGCCGAGAAATCAAAGTCCGGCTCGCGCGTCCCGGCGCGAGGAGCTGGGGGAGTGGGCTCCCTTGGCCGCTTGGCGGGAGCAGGGGCGGCGGTCTGAGAAGACCCTGCTCCGGTTGTCGTCGAGGCACGGGGAGCGGAAGGAGCAGTGGAGCCTATCCGGGAAGATCCCCCTCCAGTTGCCGTTGAAGCGCGAGGCACTCCCTTGGTGGCCTGGCTCGTCGCGGTAGCGCGTGTCGGGCGGCGCTGCGGCTGCTGGCCCGCCTGCCGCCCCGCCACGTCGGCGGTCTTGCGGAGGCGCCTCCTTGTCTGAGTTGGAGGACTTGCTGGAGGTGGCGAGCTGCCCGACGAGGAAGATGAGGAGTCGAGGTTCAGCAAGCCGCCTGAGTCTTCGGCGGGATCGCTTGACCCGACGCCCTGCTCGGCGGGCCCGCTCGACTCACCGCCCTGCTCGATAGGCTCGCTTGTCTCGGCGAGTCGCCCGGCAAGCTTTCCCGCTTTGCGGAGCTCTTCCTCTTCGGCGAGACTTACCGCCTCCGCTGCCTCCGCCTCCTCCACAGTATATCCAAACTCTCCCGCGGCCCTGGCTGCAGCTGCCTCCTCCAACCTGGTGGCGATATATGCCATCTCCTGGTCGGTGGTGTCGCGGGTGAGGCCCCTCTTCTCGTCGGCGTCGATCGGCAACTCCACCAGGTTGTCGAAGAACGTCTGCACGGCTTCGTCGGAGGGTTCCCGCCAATTGGGGTCGATCCCGTGGGAATCGCACAACGGCATCGCCGCGTGGACGGCACTGAGCGCCGAGCTATTGCACAATGGAACTACGCCCGGCGGCAACGCAAACCACTCCGGGTGGGCGGAGTCGTACTTGAATAGCGCTTGGAGCATTGCGTTAAGCTCCAAGACAGTGAAGTTGTAATTGAGGCCCGGGCGCAGCCTCATGATGTCTGCCGCATTCTCGAACTCCCAAGCAACCCTCTTCCTCTCCTGCAGGGGAGCGATGCGGCGGCGGAGGAAATCTGCCCCGACGGCACCTACAGTGAGCTTGGCTTGCCGGAGGCGGAGAATCCGAGTGGTGGCTATCTTCAGCTTGTCCTCCTCAGGGGCCAGGTCACTCCGGTCATTGCCGCGTACTACTGCGACTTGGCGCCGGGAAGTGAACTGCTGCGGGTCATCCTCCATAATCCAACACCAGTTGGCCCTCCACTCGTCCCACTTGCCGCGGAGCTTCCCCGTCAAGTAAGCCTCTTTCTTATGGAGCGTAAAGATCCAAGAGATCCCGCCAGACAGGGGTGACCCTGACTCGACTCGAGGTATGAAATAATGGCGGAAGAGAGCTACATTGGGGTAAACTCCGACGAAATTTTCGCACAGATGTGCGAAAATGGCCATAGTTAAGACGACGTTTGGGGTGAAGTCAAGGAGATGAAACCCGTAGGTATTCATGATGTCGCAGAAGAACTCCGAGAAGGGCGGGCAGAGCCCGCAGTAGAAGAACAGAGCAAAAAAGGCATATCCACCCGGGAACATCTCGCAGGCCACGGCAGGGAGTACCTTGGTGCGCGGGTGCGCCTTTGTCTCCCTCGACCAGAAGAGGTAGAAGGTGTCCTTCAGCTCCTCCGCGTCAAGCCTCGGCGGAAAGACCGCCATCTTCTTCCGCATTGCCACTAGCCGCTGCGCCTTGGCGGACTTCGCGGCCTTCGCCTTATCGCCCTTCGGGGCCATGGCGGGGACGGTGAGTGTCAGGGATATGACTAGCAGGTATGAACCGGCTAGTGTAAACCGGTTTAATTATAATATGTTTAGTTGTAATATTTAGTAAAGGCTACGGCCCATGAGATCTTAGGGCCCATGTATAGAATTATGGTTTGTAAACCGCCAAGCGATGTAACTTGAGAGACAAGGAAGAAAAGACAGAGACCGAGGCGGACACAAGTATGAGCCGGCCTCGGGACTCTGTAAACCGGACCAGGCGTCACCTCTATATAAAGGGACGACCCGGTGACGGTTCAGGGAAAAGCAAGAATCAACCCGTCGAAACTACAGGAAAGCGATCCGCTCCCTGTAAACCGACGCCCAAGCAATACCAAACCAACTAGACGTAGGCTTTTACCTTCATCGAAGGGGCCGAACTAGTATAAACTCTCTGTGTCCTTTGTGTGCTATGAACCCCTTCAAGCTAACCCGTGCGATGGTTCCATCATCAAGTACGCTAAACCGGACATCTGCCGTGCTAATTCCACAACAGTTGGCGCCCACCGTGGGGCTACCGCACGATGGTTTCGAGTTCTTGAAGGGCAGCTTCGAAGGGCTCAAGGGTTACGCGGTCTGCCGGATGACCAAGAGTCGCCGCGGCCGGATCTACATCGACGACGCAGGTTGGGGACCGGACGCCGATTCAATCGAATACGGGTACCGGGTTCCTTTCGGTGGCATCCAAGTCTTCATTGGCAAAATCGGCGAACCGGGACCTGAGCCGGACATCTTCCGCAACATCGTCGAGCCGGCTCAGCGTGCGAGATCGGCCCGGATTCCGCCCGCCGAGAAGCACGTGTTCGTTGGAGCAATCCATGGAGTTCGAGCCGCAGACGGATCGGAATCCGATGGTGCAACCGTTGTCTACTCCGACGACGAATCTTCATCCGGAGAAACTGAGTCTCTGTATCAGTTGCAGGACGGCCGGTATGAGGGCGAGTCCGATCGAAACAGTATTCCGGACCCCTTCGATCCGCCAAACCGGGTGGCGGTCTTTATGGCCGGTTCACAGCCCCCAGTGAACGGGACGACAGCAGAAGCTG
>LR738711.1:851547424-851557916 GCA_902687465.1 Secale cereale | reverse complement strand
GGGGGGGGGGGGGGGAGCGGCACGGCCCTCTCACCTACTGATGTTCTATCCACCTTGATCGATGAGTTCACAGCTAAAGCGGTGGAAACAGTAGCTCCGGCAAACAAGGCGCAGCATGATACAGAGCTCCTTCAGTTAAAAGGCCGGATTGATCAGTTAAAGGAGGATCTGGAAGCCGAGAAGGCAATGATAGTAAGGACGCAAGCAGAGTTGGATGATCAAGCTTTTCACCTAAGGATGGAACAGGCCTCTACGCAGGGAGTAAGAGGTCGGAAGTACCAATCTCGTATACCGCCAGTTTATGAAGCGATGGATCTGTTTAGAACACCAGGGGCAGGGACCAGCAATAACCCCACTTTAAACCGAAGGGCACCCCCAGTCAGGGATGAGCCGGTTCAACAGGCTGTTGCGGAGCAAGACCGGCGGATCACATCGGCACCTCACCCATCAGGTCACTATTCGAACCCGTTGGATAACATCGTTGCGGCTGCAGCACGATTGGCCGCTTTACCCGATGAGGGGACGTCCCGTGTAGCAGTGGAGGCGCGCCGGGTCAAGGAACTGCTTAATACGGCGTTGATACAGCAGCAAGCGTATTCTCATAGCAGGGAAAGGCTACGTTCCACACCACGTCCCAGCCAAAGTTATACTAGGCATTGGGAAGAACCAGAAGTGTCTAGCAGCGAACGCAGGAGGCATCAGCACAGACAGGATAATCCGGCAGGTGCAGCGGCACCAGCTCCGGATGTAAACCGGGTTAGATCAGGAACCCGGGAGGAGGTTCGTCAAACGACGCCGGTTCACACAGCCACAGCAGAAACAGGAGTTAAGACAAGTTCTTTTGGGGTGCAATGTCTTATCCCCGCTTTACGGAGTGTCAAGCTGCCTAAAGATTTTAAAGGGCCCCGCAAAGTACCTAATTACACAGCAGATTTAGCTCCGGAAGCTTGGGTTGAAAGTTATGAGATGGCCATGGAGATGCTGGACGTGGATGAATCGGCTTGTGCAAAGTATTTTACTATGATGCTTGAGGGTACATCCCGGACCTGGCTGAAGGGTTTACCCCCGAACTCTATCGGATCATGGGGGGAACTACGCAGCCAGTTTATCAAAAACTTCAAAGATACATGCAAGAAGCCGATGTCAGTGGTGGATCTAGCAGCTTGTGTGGAAGGAGAGCAGGAGTCTACAGCTGCTTGGGTACGGAGAGTAGCGGAGATTTTGCACTCTTCGAATGGTATCAATCCTAGTACGGCGATAGTGACTTTGGAAAACAATTGCCGGTTTGAATCTTTAAAGTTAAAGCTCGGGCGGCTTAAAAGGGATTGTAATGATATGGGAACTCTCATGAGTGCCTTGGTAAAATATGGGGACTCTGATAATACCAAGTATCCAGAAGCTGAAGGAGACAAGGCGGGGAAGGTTAGCAAGTCTGGTAAACCGGCGCAAGTTAATCCGGCTACTACGAGTTTTTTGGGCAAACGGAAGGCAGAAGGTGGATCTGACTTCGTGGCCAACACTCAAGTTCAAGGGGACTTTCAGCATAGCATGGGAAACCCACCTCCACAAACCGGCGGAGGGCCCGTTAGCTGGGACCAAGAGTTAGATCAGCCTTGTCCGAAGCATGGCACGAGAAATCGACCGACAAAGCACACTATAAGAGAGTGCAGGCCCCTTATGAAAGCAATGGCGAGTTGCTTTAATCCTCATGACACGCCTCCAAATGGCGGTTTAGGTCCTGGGTTTTACGGTCCGGGTCATCAGAGGAGCAGCTCCGGATCAGGATATAGGGGCAATTAAAATGGTTATCAAAACCGGGCCGGTAATCAAAATAATCAAGGGAATTATAATAACCAAGGTAGTCAGCAGCATGGCCAAGGTGGTTACAATAACCAAAGCAATCAACAGCAGGGCCAAGGGAATTACAATAATCAGGGGAATCAACAGCGTCAGCAACAGCAGCCGCAATCCGGATATCAAAGTAATCCAAAGGAATTGAGCAGTGGGCAATATCATGTCTTCACCACAAGTCTGTGTAAGCGAGATCAGAAGGTTTTGAAGCGGGCTGTTAACGCAGTTGAACCGGCAACACCGCAATTTCTGCGCTGGTCAGAGCAGCCCATTGTATGGAGTAGAGAAGACCACCCGATGCGGGTGGATAATCCGGGCCACTTAGCCTTGGTGGTGGCACCCCAGGTGGGAGGTTACAAGTTCACTAAAGTTCTCATGGACGGTGGTAGCAGTATCAATATCTTGTACTATGAGACTTTCCGTCGTATGGGTCTGACAGATAAGAAGTTAAGGCAATCAAACACAGTGTTTCATGGAGTGGTCCCAGGTAAATCGGCTTATCCTGTTGGAAAGATTGATTTGGAAGTTACTTTTGGAGATGAGCATGATTCCAGGTCGGAGATGATAACTTTCGAAGTCGTCAAAATCAAAAGCCCTTATCACGCTCTGTTTGGAAGGACGGTTTATGCTAAGTTTATGGCTAGGCCATGTTATGTTTATCTGCAGCTTAAAATGCCGGGTCATAAGGGCACGATCACGGTTCATGGAAGTCGCAAGATAGTAGTGGAATGTGAAGAGGGAGATGCAGCCTATGCAGAAGCAGTATGTGCCACAGAAGAGTTGAAATTTTATAAAGATAATGTTGATCCGACAGATATGACTCCGCTGAAGAAGCCAACTACAGAGCATGATCCAGCGTTAAAATTTAAATCAGCAGAGGAGACCAAGCAAGTTGATTTTGTGCCTGGAGATTCGTCCAAGCAGTTCACTATCAGCGCTAACCTTGATCCCAAATAGGAAAGCGCGCTCATCGAGTTCATCCGTGAGAACCGGGATATCTTTGCATGGAAACCTTCTGACATGCCAGGTATACCGAGGGAACTCGCTGAGCACAACCTTAACATTGATCCGAAATATAAACCGGTTAAACAGTACTTGCGCCGCTTCAACGAAGAGAGGCGCAAGGCTATAGGAGAAGAAGTGGCCAGGCTTTTGGCCGCAGGATTCATAGTGGAAGTTTTTCATCCGGAGTGGTTGGCTAATCCGGTGCTGGTGTTAAAGAAGAATGGGAAGTGGAGAATGTGTGTGGACTACACAGACCTCAACAAGGCTTGCCCAACTGATCCTTTTGCTCTCCCTCGCATTGATCAAATCATCGATGCCACAGCGGGATGTGAGCGGCTAAGCTTTTTGGATGCATATTCAGGATATCACCAGATCAAGATGGCAGTTAAAGACCAAGAGAAGACAGCTTTCATAACTCCTTTTGGTGCTTTTTGCTATGTGTCTATGCCCTTTGGACTAAAGAGTGCTCAAGCGACTTATCAGCGTTGCGTTCAGAATTGTCTGAAAGGGCAGATAGGGAGGAATGTTCATGCCTACGTGGATGACATTGTGGTTAAATCAAGGAAAGAGGAGACAATGATAGAGGACCTTAAGGAGACTTTTGATAATCTTCGAGCTTATAAGATGATGCTTAATCCGGAGAAGTGTGCCTTTGGTGTTCCGGCAGGTAAACTACTGGGATTCTTGGTCTCAAACAGAGGAATAGAAGCCAATCCAGAGAAAATCAAGGCCATCACATCTTTGACTAAACCGGTTTGCATCAACGATGTTCAGCGTATCGCTGGCTGGATCACAGCATTAAGCCGGTTCATCAGCCGTTTGGGAGAGAAGGCGATCCCGCTTTACCAGATGTTGAGGAAAACAGACCGGTTTATATGGAGTGATGAGGCAAATGCAGCGTTTGAGGATTTAAAACGGCAATTGGCAAAGCCGCCGGTCCTAGCTGCCCCTATTGACAAGGAGCCGTTGCTGTTATACGTTGCTGCCAATGCACGGGCAGTCAGCGTTGCAATCGTGGTTGAGCGCAAGGAAGCAGGGAAGGAATACCCGGTTCAGCGCCCGGTTTACTACGTGAGTGAAGTACTCATTGAATCCAAGCAGAGGTACCCTCATTGGCAGAAGTTGGTATATGGTGTGTTCATGGCAAACCGGAAGCTGAAGCACTATTTCCAAGGTCATCCAATAACTGTGGTTAGTTCAGCACCGTTGGGGGACATAATCCAGAACAGGGAAGCTACAGGCAGAGTAGCAAAGTGGGCCATTGAGCTCAGCCCACACGAGTTGAAGTATGTACCACGCACCGCTATAAAATCTCAGGCATTGGTGGATTTCATCAATGATTGGACAGAGTTGCAAACTCCTGAGGAGAAGCCGGATCTTACTTACTAGACGATTCACTTTGACGGTTCAAGACAATTGGAGGGCTCGGGGGCTGGAGTGGTCTTAACTTCCCCCCGAGGTGATAAATTTTGTTACGTCCTCCGCCTATTGTTTCCTTGTACTAATAATGCAGCAGAATATGAAGCATTACTTCATGGCTTGCGGCTGGCAAAGGAGATGAATTTGAGCCGGGTTAAGTGTTTTGGTGACTCAGATTTGGTGGCGCAGCAAGTTTCCGGCAAGTGGGATTCAAGAGATCCCCTCATGGCAGCTTATAGACGAGAGGTTGAAGCAGTCGCAGGATACTTCAAAGGATATCAGGTGGATCATATAGACCGGCGAAGGAACGAAGCGGCCGACGCTCTAAGCCGGCTGGGTTCTCAACGTAAACCGGTGTCGCCAAACACCTTAATGGATGAATTGCACAGTCCTTCGGTTCAGATACCATCGGAGGAAGACCTAGCTGTTCCTAATCCGGAGGCACAGTTAGTTGCAGCGCTTCATGTTATTCCAGATTGGACGCTGCCTTATTTGGCGTATCTGAGCCGAGGAGAGTTACCGGACGATGAAGAAGAAGCACGACAGATAATCCGGCGTTCTAAGTCCATGACAATTGAAAACAGAGAGCTTTATCATCGCAGTACTTCTGGAGTATTTCAGCGGTGTGTGTCAGCTGAGGAAGGTTGTGAGATTCTTCGCGAGATCCATGAAGGAGATTGTGGTCATCATGCCAGTTCAAAATCATTGGTGGCTAAAGCATTCCGGCATGTTTTCTATTGGTTAACTGCTCATGCAGATGCGGCAGATCTGGTCCGGAAGTGTGATGCTTGTCAGAAATTTTCGAGGCGTGCTCTGGTTCCGGCGCAGGAACTCCGGATGATACCAATAACTTGGCCGTTTGCGACTTGGGGGCTTGATATGGTTGGACCCTTCAAGCGATCCCAAGATCAGAAAACTCATCTACTAGTAGCAGTAGATAAGTTTACAAAGTGGGTTGAAGCAGAGCCTATAAGCAAGTGTGATGCGGCAACGGCAGTCAAATTCATCAAAAAAGTAATTTTCCGGTTTGGCTTTCCACACAGCATCATCACAGACAATGGCACCAATTTATCTCAAGGTGAGATGGAAGAATTCTGTCAGCGAGAACATATTCGCTTGGACGTGTCTTCTGTGGCCCACCCCCAATCCAATGGTCAGGCTGAAAGGGCAAATCAGGAGATTTTGCGAGGTATCAAGCCCCGGCTTATGACTCCTTTGCAGAGAACCCCAGGATGTTGGGTTGAGGAGTTGCCATCTGTTCTTTAGAGTATCAACACTACACCAAACCGGTCTACAGGTTACACGCCTTTCTTCATGGTCTATGGTGCTGAAGCAGTCCTTCCAAGCGATATCCGTCATGATTCACCAAGGGTAACGGCTTATGTTGAAGCAGCCAACGAGAGGGCCAGGCAAGCCAGTTTAGACCGGCTGGATGAAGAGCGTGATATAGCTGCGGCACGATCTGCAATTTATCAGCAAGACTTACGCAGATATCATAGCCGCCGGATCAGAACAAGGACGTTCCAGGAGGGCGACTTGGTACTCCGGCTCATCCAAGATCAAACAGATATGCACAAGCTATCCCCACCTTGGGAAGGGCCCTTTGTGGTCAGTAAGAATCTACACAACGGTTCATATTACTTGGTGGACGTTCGAGAACACAAGGACTCACGGACATCAGAAGAGGAGACGAAGAGGCCATGGAACATCGCCCATTTACGGCCATACTATACTTGAGCTACGAGCTCCACTGTATCCTGTGTATATGTTATGATTAATGAATAAACCGGCACCCTCGGTAAACCGAGGGCTCAGCCCTTTTTCCACATACAAATATCTTGTGAGGACAACCACGCAAGTTTTATCAGATATTATATTTCAACATATTGGCCGGTTTAAAGTTGATTTTTTGCAGAGTATACACAGAAGCAATAAAACTCTCTAAAGAACATGAGATCATATCCGGTTCAAAGAGAGGACGCTTCAAGATTTACCCACAGGTTTGAGGAACCATGGAGGCCCTCTGAACAGTCGGGTTCACCCGCATTCAGTGATTGGCTAAATTCTTATGGACAGTCAATTTACCCACAGGTTCGAGGAACCATGGAGGCCCTCTGAAAAGATGGATAATCCACATTCAGTGCTTGGCTAGGCCCTCTGGAAAGATGGATAATCCACATCCAGTGATTGGCTCAAATTTTTTTTGCGGTTCTAACAGCCCTCTGAAAAGATGGATAATCCACATTCAGTGATTGGCTAGGCCCTCTGGGAAAGATGGATAATCCACATCCAAGTGATTGGCTGAACCTTGCTTTGAACCTGGCAGCTCTTAAAAAGCCTCGACTACATGGTCTTATTTGCAAAATTTGCATCTTTTTGGTGTTTGTGTTTTGTAACCCTTTAAACCGGAGTGGAACAGCTACAGAAGCTGACCACATATCTATAAAGTAAAAAGTCTGGGTCATGAATACCAGCATAAATAAACCGGTGTTCATTATAACCCGGATCATCTATCAGGAAACAAGCCACAAATTTCTGAACAAAGTTTCAGAACGAGATAAACCAAAGTCTATCATCAAAACCCGGGTTTCTAATTGGATCCATGAAGATCTTCATCAAGAGGCTTTAAAAGTTCTACCGGATTAAGAGTATTGAGCATATATAATCTCAGGTAAAACTTTATTTCTGGTATAAGTATGTACTTGTTTGACGTTTTGAGAGAACAATTTAATCCGTCCAGTGGTAAACCGCTAGGACATATTTTCAGTATTATTTCTGCAGGAGCAGATGATATGCAAGATAAGCGACTTTAGACAACATTTAAATTAGCAAATATCTCACACAAGAAAGACAGAATATCCGGATTAAAGCGGCTCATGTTTCAGCTATCCTATTACAAGGCATAGCAAGCCCGACGGATTAAAAAGATTGTTTGATAAAGCAGGGACTGCAATTACAACAATAAATACTGAGTTATGCTCCTTCTTGCTGAGACGGCTGGCCATCAGCTTGATCCGGAATGTCTTCGTCCTCTTGAAGCGGTTGGAAGTCCAGAACACGCCAATCAATTTTCGTCAAAGCCCGGAAGTACATCTCTTCATTGATAAGCTCAGAAGGTTCGATATCTGGAGCGAAGGTATGAGGGCGAACCGGTGGGATTAAATTGACGGTGTCATAAACCGGCCGCTCCACCCGCTCCTTTTGCAAGTCATATCCTGGATGATACCTGGATAAATCGGATTCTGCTGCAAGCTTGCTGGCGAGGGGGCGCATCTCCTTCGTCAAGACATGAAGATCCTTTGCGGTAAAAGTGGATCCATCTTCTTTGGTATCAGGGAATCCAGTCAGAGCTTCTTTCGGATCAAGATCCGGGACCCAGGCTTTAGCCCTCGTAAGTGCCAGGAGGGCACCGCCTCGAGCAGCAGATTTTTTAACTTCTTCTAGACGAACCGGCAGAACAGATAACTTCTCCAACGTGCCTTGAATAGTTGTGGGGGCCGGTTTACCGAAGGATGTTGCACTAATGATCCTCTGAGCGCCGGAATACAGCTGCTCGATCAAAGTGTAACATGCCTTAAGTTTCTTCCGAAGGTCATCCCCAAGATGAGTGACATGACGCCCTGCATATAAATATCACGGTTAAACCGGCACAGGTAGAAGATTGCAAGGATAAAGCAGGAATTCAGATTGTACTTACCAAAGATTGCAGAAGTCATCAACTCAATTTGCTGCTTTAAGCCGGTTAACTCTTCAGTCAGCGGATTAAGCGCCCCCTCAGCATCTCGAACCCTTTTTTCCAATTCTTTCTTTTGAACTTCAAAAGTGGTCCGCTCTTCTTCAAAGAACTTTTTCAGATCTTCAGCAGTCTTTAAACTTACCTGAAGATCTTTCTTGGCTTTTGAAGCGGCAGATTCTGTCTCAGCAAGACGGCTCCGAAGTTCATTGATCTCATCAGCGTTCCGGTTTAAATCAGCCTGCAAGCATAATCAAGTGACAAGAAGCAAAAATCAGACAAGTCTCAAGCACACAAACAAGTTGTCTACTTGACACTTGGGGGCTAATGGATGATTGAAGTATCAGCAGAATTTTTTACAAGTATCAAATACATAAACAAGTTATCTACTTGATACTTGGGGGCTAATGTAAAGATCAATTGTTCAAACTATAAAGTTCCGGTTCACCTTCAGTATGCAGCTAAACCGGAACTTGGGGGCTGTTATGGGATAGGAGCATATCACAAGCACAAAGTCAAAAGAAAAGGATTACCTCATATTTCTCCTTCATCAAGTTAACCAAACTTGCTTCATAGTCTCGGCTGCTGTGGAGCCGGTTTAGGTACCCATAATAGATTTCTTGGGCACTCATATCTGCAAGATTGGATACTTCAGTACTCCATTTCCCCTTCTCCTTATATAGCTTCTCCGTTTTAGCCGTATGCTTGGCTAAAACGGTGGGCTCAGCCGGAGCAACGAAAGCAGCCCCAGTCACTACAACTTCTGGAGAAGCAGGTGCAGTTGGTGGAGTCGCAGTGTGAGCCGGATTGGGAGATGCCGGATTAACTTGAGGAGAGTTGGCCTGGGCAGGACTTGATGGATTGGGGACATCTTCAGCAGTAGGATTCTCGGGCACTAAGATATGATCTGTAGGCGCAGGATCTTCAAGAGGAGCTATGGGCTCGCCTTCTGGAGGAACGGTTGTCGCCGGATCAACCGCCGGGTCATCTGCAGAAGTTTCAGCAGGGGGTTTGTTTGCCTTTTGTCTTTTGCTAGGCTTTGGTTTGCTGAAAAAAGTTGCAGAATGAGTTAACATTATGAAGCAAAAAGGGAATCATAAACCGGAAATGTTAAAAAGACTTACCCTGGGACAGTTTTCAATGGGGGAAGTTGTGTAGCGGTCGATTCACCAGAGGAGGATAATGGAGTCTCCTGATAATCAGGATCAGACGGTTTAAGAGGTTTTCGGATAAGCCCGGCCTTGGGATGAAGGAGAGTCGGAGAAAGTATCACCTCAGTGCGACGCTTCCGAGCTGGAGATAGAGAAATCCCGGATGATTCCACGGCCAAGCCGCTATGGCGAGTGGTCCGGCGAAGAGCTTCATGCTGTTGTTTCTTCAAAAGAAAATTAGGATCCAATTGAGCATAAGGATGAGAAAATTGGTATTTCCGGACGGTCCGACGACTTTTTTGTGGAAGAGGTTCTGAATCGGAAGAAAGGATAGTTACCTCAACTTCGGCCGGTTTATCACCTTCTGCCAACTCCTGTGAAAAGTTATCATTAGATACAGATATGAGTACAAGAAAGCAAATCAAAATCGGATTAATTCATACCTCGGAATCCGGATCATCATCTTCAGCGTGAGAACTGGAGTCAACAGCTGCTTTTCTTTTCTTATTGGCAAAGGTCTTCCGGCGTGCTTGTTTGCCGGTTTTCTCTTGGGGTTTTCTCTTCCAGAAGGGATCATCAGACTATTCAAAGAAAGGAAACACAATTGAAAGAACGGTTTAAAGGAACGGGTTACAAATACAGGACAAAGCAAAACTTATCGCAGGCAGCTTATTCTTCTTGTAATACGGTGCTAACCCGACTTTGCTGCAGTCTGCTAAGGAGACGTTGAGCATCTTCTTAGCCGATTCAATAACCTCCGATTCAGATAATTTTTCCTTGGTAAACCGTTGAGGGTCGTCCGGTTTACCGGAATACTGGCACATCAGCTGTGATCGCCGGCTCAAAGGAAAGATACTCCAAGACAACCAGCAGCGCATAAAGTCGGTTCCAGTTAAGCCATTAGCCATGAAAGCTTTTAGTCTGGAGAGCTGTGATGCAAACCGGGTCCGCTCGACAGAGCTGAGTCGTTGTGGTAGAGGATGATCCTCCGGAATACGGTGCTCACGATAACCCGGCAAAGGGTTCTCCCCTTCAGGAGAAGTGTCAACGCAGTAAAACCATGATTTGTTCCACTCCTTTGGATGCGTGTGTAAAGCGGCGTGAGGGAAGACGGCGTCTCTCCGTTTCAGGATACTAACACCGCCGAGTTCCTGATGCGGTCCACTGGTGAACTCCGTGCGCCGGTTCAGATGAAAAAAGTCCCGGAATAGATCAACAGACGGTTCTTCTTGCAGATATACCTCTGAGAAGACTTGAAAATCACAGATATTTGAAATAGAATTGGGCCCAATATCCTGAGGGTGGAGCTGGAAGGCAGCAAGAACGTCCCGGA
>LR738711.1:851467727-851547386 GCA_902687465.1 Secale cereale | reverse complement strand
GGGGGAGAAGCCTCGAGATATGTGGTCAAAGAAAACAATAACCTCCCCGGGCCTGGGAGTAGGAGGGCATTCATTCCCCGGAGCCCGCCACTTCAAAACAGACTGAGGGCCTAAGGTACCAATTTCAGCAATTTTGACTAAGTCTTCTTCCGTGATAATGGAAGGGACCCAATCAGAAGAAACAAACTGCTTGGCCATAGCGACAGGAGGACAAGTACTGAAAAAGATAAAAGTGCAAAAAACGGATTATGCGGGTACAGCAGTATAAACCGGAAGATATCTACGAAGGTTACGCAACGGTTTAGACAGAGGACTAATGATATGGTTAAACCGGCAATAACAGGGAGCTATGTTATTACCGGTTCACGACAGCAAAAGAGGAACAGCTAAACCGTCACGTTCAAACTTCAAATTTTTTACAGGAAGAGGGCATGACAGCATAAACCGGAGTATACTTAGCAGATTTACAAAAGGAAGAAACAAGTTTCGACAGACAGTTAGGGCAGAACAGATCTGAGTATGCGAGAAAAAGAAAAATAAATATATGAAGGTACGAGAAGAACTACAAGGGTAATAAACAGAGCAGATGAACCTACAGATTATGTAAAGTAACAAGATCTAAAGCACAGGAGCAGCAAGCTGAAGGCAGAATCTAAGAGTAGGATGTAAAGACTAAAGTTTCAGGGTGCAAGGCGAAGTTTTCATGGAGGTTCTAATGGCGGAAGCACGAGGAAGAACCCTAGAAGACGCAGATCTGTAACGAGGAAGAAAAAACGTACCTGGAACAAAGGAGGACAGCAGTGGAGTTCTCTGGTCAAGTTAGGTTGATGCAGCGGCCAGGGAGGTCTTGACTCGGCGAGGCAACGACGGCGCTTCAAGCTCGGGCGTCAATGGCGGCTTGAAGCTCGGGCGGCAGACGGAGGAAGAAGAGGCGAGAAGAAGATAGAACGAAAGGGGGCGGCGGTATTTATAAGGGAAGGATAGATGTGAAGCGACAGGTGCGGGATTCGAGGGAGCGAAGATTGGATAAAGATCCCTTGACGCCTCGATTTTCAGGATAACCATTAAAACAAAGCTACAGTACAGCTCGCATCGTTAAATGCGGAGATGATGTCACGGTCAGATTTAATGATTCTCGAAGATGACGTCAGAGCCGGTTTACAAAAATGAGAAGACACAGAAGAAAATTATGCAAGACAAGGGAGATTGATATGAACAAGTTCAAATCATTCTGGGGCCTAATGTCAGGGATATGACTAGCAGGTATGAACCGGCTAGTGTAAACCGGCTTAATTATAATATGTTTAGTTGTAATATTTAGTAAAGGCTACGGCCCATGAGATCTTAGGGCCCATGTATAGAATTATGGTTTGTAAACCGCCAAGCGATGTAACTTGAGAGACAAGGAAGAAAAGACAGAGACCGAGGCGGACACAAGTATGAGCCGGCCTCGGGACTCTGTAAACCGGACCAGGCGTCACCTCTATATAAAGGGACGACCCGGTGACGGTTCAGGGAAAAGCAAGAATCAACCCGTCGAAACTATAGGCAAGAGATCCGCTCCCTGTAAACCGACGCCCAAGCAATACCAAACCAACTAGACGTAGGCTTTTACCTTCATCGAAGGGGCCGAACTAGTATAAACTCTCTGTGTCCTTTGTGTGCTATGAACCCCTTCAAGCTAACCCGTGCGATGGTTCCATCATCAAGTCCGCTAAACCGGACATCTGCCGTGCTAATTCCACGACAGTGAGGGAAGTCGACGGCGCTGGTGGTGCTGGCGGCGGCGGAGGGGGGCGGAACGCTTCTCTCTTTCAACCTTCGGGGAGGAGGGGAGCGGCGGGGGTTTCTGGAGGATGAAGAAGCAACGGGCGAATGGAAGGGAATGCCCCTGTTTCCCCTGCTTTTAAGGGGGGAGAGGGGGGCGTTCCGCATTTCCCCATTAAAGAAACAGGCCACGATCTCTCCCACGATGCCGCGATTGACGCGTGCCGTTAGGGAGGGGCGCGGTGGATACGGAGTGGGATACGGCGTGCCGCGGGCCGCGCGTGCCCGTGCACTATTTTGGGCCTGGCCCAACAGCGCTCGGCACCGTGTATGGCCCAGGCCCGGGGGCTCCTGTCGGTGTACTAAAGTAGGGGTACCTTAGTATCCCGAACTTGTGCACGGGCAGTTGCAGCATCCCGTGGCGGGGCTCGCCGCGCGACCGCCAAGGCCCACTATGGTTCCTTTGGAGCCATTCAAGAACAAAGTATACAAGTTAAAGAAACAAGGCCCCGGCAAGAGGAGCTTGCCGGGAAGGCCACTCAAGGCTCAAGATCACTTCTTTGGCACAGGACCCTGGCAAGAGGAGCTTGCCGGGAAGGCCAAACATGGCATTTCAAGAGACCTGGCGCGACGCGCCACGCGTCCCGGCAAGGCCCGGAGAGCGACAAGCTCCCAGGCGTGACAAGGTAGCAACCGCGGAAAGGCGCTTGCCGCGGCAAGCTTCCACTAAGTGCCCGCGCTCCAGCTCATCCGACCACGCGTCGCCCTGGGGCCCTTCCAGGCGCACGTGGCGGAAGGCTGTGCAGCCTGGGGTACACAGTGGCAAGCTGCGATGACAAGGCCACCGTCGTGGCGGACGGTGGTGCCCTGACGGACGCTTTTTACACTGTTTGGGGCGACGGCGACGGGCATTTAATGCCCTTGTCCCCTGCCGTCAGAGTTAGGTATAGCGCACTATGCAAACACTGTTCCATCTACCACCCATTTTACGTTTTTACCCCCATCTGCGTTGCCACCTGTCGGTGACCCCTTTGACCTATAAAAGGAGGCCCATGCGCAACGTAGAAAGGGTTCCGATCATCGATCACTCTCACGCTCGGTACAGCTAGCGATCAGCACTGTAGTTCTTCTCGCTCCCGAGCCCAGAACGCAATACAAACCAAGGCAGGAGTAGGGTTTTACGCATCCGTGCGGCCCGAACCTGGGTAAACTGCTCGCGTGTCTGCCTCGATCCGCTCTTTGTGCATCCTCCGCCCCCTTGCCGTACCGAAAAGGGGCTCCGGTCCCATAGGTGTTCGTGGGCGATCAGTTTCCCCGACAAAACCCTAGAGTGAGATCTATAGGGAAGAAGAAGGAGTACCTGACGAAGTAGAGGACGGTGGCGAAGTGCTCTGGTAACGTTCAGGGTGATGCAGCGGCCTGGCTCGAGGACGACGAAGAGCTCGAAGAGCGGCGTCAGAGCTTCGAGCGATGGAGATGAAGGAAGACGAAGGCAGAAGGGGAAAAGAGGCATGCCCTAGCGGTATTTATAAGCCGAAGAGGTGAAAACGGTAAGCGCGGGAATCGAGGAGGCCAGAGATTGGATAAAGATCGTGTTGTCGCCTCGATTGTCAGTGCGGCATTTAAGAAAGGTAACAGACAGATACAAGCATTAAATGCGGAGATGACATCACGACAGATTAAGGCGATTCCGGGAGATGATGTCATGGCCGGTTTATGAAGCAGATAAATTGCAGGGAGGAGATTTGTGCAAGACTCAGAAGACTGACATGAACAAGTTCAAATCAATCGGGGGCCTAATGTCAGGGATATTACTAGCAGGTATAAACCGGCCAGGAAAATCCGGATTACACTGACATAATTGTATTATTACAAGCCCAGTAGAATATGTACAAAAGGTTACAGCCCATGGAGGTTTAGGGCCCATGTGTAAGGCCCACGGTTTGTAAACCGTCATATCATGTAACTTGGGATGTAAGATAGAAAGAGTAGAGACCGAGGCAGACACGTTTATGAGCCGGCCTTGGGACTCTGTAAACCGGACCGGGCGTCGCCTCCTATATAAAGGGATGACCCGGCGACGGTTCAGGACAAGAAACAACAGCGCGAAACACAGGTGTCGGGACCGGTTTTCCAGGATATTAATTTCCCAGTAAATGGCCCTTGTGCTCACCAGCCCCAGGATTACTGTTAGCTGATGAGACACAAACTTGATACAGAAGTTCCAAGCAAAATACAAAATATGTAGTACAAGACCATTCCGGTCAATGAGTACAACAAAAGGTTTCTAGTGGTTGATGGCGGAAGCGGTTTGCGATACATCAGCGTCTATGGGACTCCATTTCCCACAGGAACAGCTGACCTGGATAACTCCTATCTTCGCGAGGCTGCTATCTCCATTGCCTAGGTTCCGGGGCTGTCATCACAGCGCTCCTCTCCAAGCAAGAAATCTGGCCAAGACAATAGCCAGGGACAAGCCAGTGAGTACTTTGAATGTACTCGCAAAACATTATGAGCACAGGACAATATAACAAATGACATTCATGCTCTGAAATATTCCATGATCACTTCGTCCGTCACGAAATAAAATTCATGACGCACGCAAGCAGGTTATTATTATAAAACATGAATAAGCAATCAGAGAATAAAAATAAAATGCACCGATCGGGTGTCTGAAGCGACGCCTCGAAAGGATAATAAAATAAAGCATGCCTCAGTCGGGCGTCTGAGCAACGTCACATAAAGGGCTTATAAAGAAAATAATAACAAACATGCCACAGTCGGGCGTCTGAGCGACACCACATAAAGGGCTTATAGGGGAAGTAAATAATAAGCATGCCACAGTCGGGCGTCTGAGCGACACCACATAAAGGGCTTATATGAGGATAATTATAGGGAATATCCAGGAGGTAGAACCATCCCAGGGATACTCAATAATTCAAATAATACAAATGGCTAGTCCATAATAATAATAATCATAATCATCATATGTCACATGTTATGATCAATGTTCTGGCTTAGCAGTTTTTCCTCCGAAGACCGACACTAAGACCGACACTTGACCCATCCCAGACTGTAATCCTTAACCGCGGATACGGCTATTCGAATAGATATGACCTCTGCAGAGGGTGTACTCTTTACCCACGAGTAACGGATTTCTTTAGTCCATCGGGACTAATTCCATTTACGGTCTTTTAATTGAAAACACACCTGACCCGCACACACCAGCTTAACTTACCGGTGACTGGAATCACCCACGACACCTGTTAAGCAAAACTCTAAGTGGGAGGCTACAACCTCGAGTAGCATGGGATCACAGAATTTATAATGCGCGCAAACTAGGGGAGCTACCCCCTCGGTCCCAACCGGAAACACCCATGCCCCGGACCAGGTGGCATGTCTACCGGATGCCTCCGGTATCTTCCACCATGGCCTCTCTGTACGGTGTGTGCCAAGAAAGGGGTTGACAACTTACTGGACTGTACCCTACCTGCGGCAGGGACAAGTGGTAGCACGAAACAAGTATGGGGGTTACCGGAACAAGACTCGATCTATGGTCGACTCAGGAGGTTAAAGCATCACCTGCATGATTAGCATAGCAAATATATTTCATACCAACAGGCAGAATCACTACTCATCATACCTCAACATGCCTTACTGACTATACTCGTCTCAACGAAATATCAGTAGCAAGCTCGTGTCTACCCAAGACAGAGACTTTCCCGGATTCCTTCCAGTAGGCATGAGAGGTAGACGAGGGTGGTTACTATCACAAGTATATCAATTCCCAACAGCAAGGAATCTTCATCATGCACTTATGAGCATGTTCATACCATCACATAAAATAACGAGTACTCCGAGTCAAGGTGGTGTTGTAAACGTATCAAACAACACACAACAATATTATGCCGGGGTTCAGAATGCTTGCCTTCCAAGAGCATGTAGGTGGGGTGCACTTTGAAAGTTTTCATCTCCCCTCCAAAATCCTATTTTAAGAAAATACAAATTAACACATAACCTAGAAACAGTACAAAAAAGTTGTTCCGAAATTTTTCAAATAAATATGAAAATAAAATAGACCAAATTTTAGAAACAACAGAAAAAGAATCAAGTCAAAAGGACTTTTATTTTAAAAGTTATAGCCAGTCAAAGTCCTGGTCAAAATCTGTTTTTAAATAAAACAGAAAAAGAAAACGGTTCGAAGTAGAATACGCTTTCGAGGCGGAGAAGGCGTACTTCAAGGTTTACGTCTTCACTTAAACCAGCGCGGGCCGGCTCGGGGTCACTGACAGTGGGTCCCTCGGGCCCACTGGTCAGTTTTGACCGGTCGCCCGCGCCCTCTTCCTCCTCTGGCCGAGCCGAGGCGGGGTTCCGGCGATCGACGCCGGCGAACGGCGGCTCCTCGCGGGGTTCTGAGGGCGGGGATGGATCCACCAGTCCAGGGCGGTCCTCCCGGTGGTTGCTAGGTCCGCGGGGGTGGAGGGAGTCGCCGGCGGCGAGCTCTGCGGCGGACGGCGTCTCGGGAGGATTTGGGGTCTCGAGCTACGGTGGTTCTTGGTCGCGTTTGAGGGGTTGGGAAGCTCCGCAAGGTCTAGGGGAAGAGTATGGTGGCACTGGATGGGCGGGGGAGGCTCTGCTTGCGACGCACGGCACTGGAATGCGGCGGCGGCCGAAGCTACCGGAGACGAGGAAGACGGCCTCCCTCCATCGATTGCTGGCTACGGGAGCTCTAGGGAGATGGCCTGAGGTCGCCTGAGGGTCTGGACGAGCTCGGGGGCTCCTTTTATAGGCGGGGGAGGTCGGTTCCCGCGACGGCCGGAGATAAGATCGCCGGCTGACCGCTTCTGCTGCAGTAGGGCGACGTGGCACTGGTCGGCGCTAACCAACGAGCTCGCGGATGAGCTCGAGCTGTTCCCCAGGGCAGCTGGCGAGCTGGGGTGGCCGGGGCGGCGCCGGCCATGGCACGGGCGAGCTCTAGCCGAAGGCTAGCCGCCAAGGGGGCTCGCTGCGGCGGCGCTGCCGGGCGCCAGAGGGTGGCAGCGCGTCACGGGCGAGCGGATGAGATCAGGGCGTGGTCCCTTGGGCAAGGAAAGGCCAGGGGCACGGGGTAAGCGCGATGCAGTGGCTCGGGTGCGCGCGCGTGCAAAACGTGCGCTCTGGGCGCGCCCAGAGCACGCACGCCAGGCGTTCGACACAATGCCAAGGTGGCCTAGAGGGCTTGGGTGAGGCTGGGAATTAACAGGATGGTTAGGGGGAAAGCATTAGGACTAGTGGACATGGTTGTTGGGTCAGGGGATCAAGTTCACCAAGCAATTACAAAACTATGCCAAATCTGGCCAGACACACAAGGTGCTCGACAGAATGCCATGGGCATCTAGGCATTTCTTCTGGTGGCCAAAAGCTCCAGATCAGAGTCTCTTTAGATGACAAAGAATGTGCCAAGGTTAGTTTGGCAAAACCAGAAACTTGCTAGTGCAAGTTTTGCAAAACTATAGTTCTGGACAGAAAAGAAAAGCTATTATTGCATCGACCAAAAATATTCCGATGGGTCCAATCTCCTGGATTTAAGGGTTTGGTATGGTGGTCTAAAAGCAGTAGAAAAACCAGGGGCAATGGGGCAAGATAGAATGGGGTTGCAGTAGAAAATGCCAAACTGGACCAGAGAGCAAAAGAGGATGTTCTGCTCAATTTTTCCAAAGAACACCAATGGGTTTTTGCATAGAAATGAATTATATTCTTCTACTAACATCTCCAAATTTTGGTGGAATTTTTAAATGCATTTATCAAAGGGTTGCAGTGCAAAAGGGACTCCAAAACTTATGAGAAACCAATTTAAAAGCAATAAAGCTTTAGGGAAATATTTATAGAAATCATTCCACTGATAAAAGAAATGATCTTGAGAAGGTATACAAGTCCAACAATATTTTTGAAAAGTTCCCCTTGGAGGGAAAACTCCACAATTCAGAAGAAAAGAATGGTTCTGAAATCAAAAGAAAATCCAGAAAATAAAAATTAAGTTTCCTGGCAAAATTTTAATAAATAAATCATGGTTAAATTTTTGGGGTGTTACAACACTACCCCCCTTAAGAAAAATCTCGTCCTCGAGATTTGCTAAGGACGATCTCAAAATATCCATCCTATTACCATAAAGTATTAATTCAAAAGAAACGAACATTCTAAACACGTAATACACTGAGGTTACTGCGAGAGAGCAAATAATTGGCACAACCACAGTGGGGTACTGGTGCTATGTGGAAAAAAAAACTATGATTGGGGAAACCGAGAAATTACTACTTTCGGCTATGGAAAAATTAGAACAACAATCTAACTTTCTAAAAAAAAACGGTGGTCGTACCCGAGGGCACCGTGCTCTCTCTGGCTGACAGGTGGACCCGGGGCTCACTGTCAGTCTCTTCTCCTACCTCTGGCTCTCTTTTCTTCCTCTCTCTTGCGTCCTCTCCCGCGCTTCCTCCACTGGCGACGCCTAGCGCGTAGGGCATCTAGGCCGTACTGCGATAGTGCGCGGCGCGCTAGCTGCCGGTGCAGCGTGCACTCACCTCGCGGGCCAGTGTGTTGTCGGCACTGCTCGCGGATTCGCCTTCGAACACCGGTGATCGAGCGACGAGCGGCGCTGGTGGACTTCGCCCACCGTACACCGATCTCGAGCTATAAAATGACCGCGGTGCTCCTCTCTTCTTCCTCACACCTGGCCTCGCCTCTTCTTCTCTTTCCTTCTCCTTTTTTTTTCTGTTTGCAGGAGCTCGCGTCGAGGCTCTAATGGAGGAGGTGATGCTGGATTGGTACATGATCCTGTTGTGCGGAGGGTTGGCGGCATTGCTGGGGTTCACCGTGCTCTTGTGCGTGATGATCCTCGATGATCGTCGTGATGCTGCTGCTCGAGTGTTAGCTCTTCGCGGTGGCGGCGATCATGAGAATTAAGTGTGGTTGTGAGGTT
Organism: Secale cereale; assembly: GCA_902687465.1. NCBI lineage: Eukaryota > Viridiplantae > Streptophyta > Magnoliopsida > Poales > Poaceae > Secale > Secale cereale. The sequence continues at coordinate 851,538,664 of LR738711.1, read as the reverse complement.
CTGACTGCTGTCAGTGTGCTGGAGGCAACTTGCGTTCGAATAATCACCCACAAATTTCTCCTTTAGAGACTGTGGTGTGTTAGCGAGGTGATCAGTTAGGTGCAAAATGTGTACGTGGTTATGCAATTAGTGCCTGCAGACGAGTGGTTGTGGATGTGAGCCTGCTGTCGTGGTGCTGCGTGAATTAAAATACATGTCATGAAGAATTTATGTGCTGCAATAACATTAAGGAAAAAAAAATCCCACCTCTGAATTTACCGAGAGCGAAAACAGTCAATCAAAATGAACAGCAGTAAAAACCACTCACATTAATCGAAAACAAACATTTAATTCATCGCACAAACTTAGGATACAACGCATAAGCTGTAATACATAAATAAGTGCTAGGATAACAAACATAGCAGTGACGTCTACGATGTAAACGGAAAATGGACAGGGTCCTGAGGAAATGTCTCCGGCACTGGGGCACATTCCTCTTCTATCGGGGGAAGCGGATTGACTAGTCGAAAAACGCGTCTCCCCCGTTCTGGCCTCAGTGGCTCGCCAATGGCGATCCGAGGATTTAAATCAGCGAGGCTCTGGAGATAACCCATTACTCGCTGTGTCAAACGCTCTTGAGCGATGACATACTGGGCAAGGTTGGCTAGAGCTGGGTCCCTCTCAATTTGTCCACCAGGAAAAGATGCTACTTCTCCGGGTGCTGCACGACTCGGGAAGTAATAATACCCCCGTTCGCTGGCATAGGGTACTGCGAATCGAAGGCGAGCAAGCGCTTCGTACGCAGCAGCTTCTATGGCCATTTGTGGAGTCGGCATAGATTTCCCCACGAAGGAGACTTCCGTTGGGTCTTGGTTTGGGTTTGCGGGAGGGATATGCACTACTGCCCAATATTTCGAGGTGGATGGGGTGATCCTCGTTTTGAGCAGCTCGTACTGGGGTGGATGGGTAGCACTCATGGTACTGCAGGTAAAGTCCCACAATATTTTAACAAAACTACCTGGGGTTGCATCTGGAGTTCTCAGATGAATACTGGGGCTCGGCATTGTAAAAATGGTTGGGCGAGCTGTGCACAAAGTGAGGGATGCTTGGTAAGGTCACGAGGTGGCCTTTTATAAAGCATCAGGGTTGGGTTATCGAGGATGGTGTGGGGCAACTAGTTTGTCGATTCTGCCCTATGGGGTCGGGGTCAATGCCACAGATACACATATCTCATAAAAGTGACGTTTTACTGTGGCACCGTCGGGGTGGTTTTTGGTAGCTACGCCTGGAATTAAAAATGCAACCGTACGCCAACATACTTATGCATGGCTACTATTCAGAACAGAGGCACACAAGCAGACTGCATTTATTTATGGCGATACAAGGTCACACTACTACAAGACGTAGAAATACTAAGACTCGGTACTACTCGAGTGGCTTAGTCTACTTCGTTAATATCTAAGCGGGCGTGCCTTGCGGACGTCGAGGCTTCTCCATGGGCTTCACCGTCGGGGTTAGCTGGATGGGGTTGAGGAGCTGCAGGGTCAGGGTAGCGATGATGACCATCTCGGGGGTTGTTGGCCACAATCCCGCTGGAGCGTGTTCCCAAAAGGCGATGAAACACTTCTGGGGACACCAAAGCATTTTGGTCGATGGCCGGGGCAGATCTTAAGGATTCGATTGGTTGCCCGAACAGTACAACTGGGTTGTCGGCGTCGGGCTCCTCTTCTCCTCTCGCCGGGGCTCGGCGAACAAGTTCCCCACGAGCGGCGATCAGATCAAGAGTGATCTGATCGAACAGTGCCTCTAGTGCACTTACATAGCGCACCAGGTGCAACAACGCAGGGTCCGTCTCATGGTCTCCACTGGCAACCTGGGGTGGCCTACCATACCCGTCACGGCTGGGGTAGTAGTAGAACGAGCGGCAGTTAACTCTGGGCGACAGGTGCCGGAGTTGCACTATAGCCTCTCGAGCGGCCAGCTGGATGGCTTGTGGCTCAAAGGAAGTTGTCCTTCCGGTGAACCTGTAGGGGCGTTCTGGCAAAATACCCCTACCATAGACGTGCACCGTGGCCCAGAATTGACGGCTCTCACCGCTCATGGGCCCTTGGTACACAACATACTCTGGGGGCTCTTCTAATGCAAAGGCACGGCGGGTGAGGTTTGCTAGCACGGTCACAAAGCCTCCAAGGTTGGTTGCTGTGGTCTCATTGTGAACAATGGGGCCAGGCATCTTGGCTTGGTTTTGGGGTAGAGGCTGTGCTGTGCTGGGTTGGGGCTAGCATGTCCTTTTTATAGAAAAAGGAAATGGAGTCTTCCTTCGCACGCTTGCGAATGAGACAATTTAGGTGTCGGTCACTGGCGCGTGATCGACATGCTAGACTGATAGGTTAGGCACCGACTGCCGAAAGGTGTCGGGGTCACTATGTGGCTATCTTGCACGAGAAGTTTGGCTGGGTTTAGGTTAAGGTTTGGTGGGTTGTTTAACCTAGGTTGAGCGACCTGGCTAAGATAGGATTAGCCAATGGTCAGCCTGGCTCTGATACCAAGGTTGTCGGGACCGGTTTTCCAGGATATTAATTTCCCAGTAAATGGCCCTTGTGCTCACCAGCCCCAGGATTACTGTTAGCTGATGAGACACAAACTTGATACAGAAGTTCCAAGCAAAATACAAAATATGTAGTACAAGACCATTCCGGTCAATGAGTACAACAAAAGGTTTCTAGTGGTTGATGGCGGAAGCGGTTTGCGATACATCAACGTCTATGGGACTCCATTTCCCACAGGAATAGCTGACCTGGATAACTCCTATCTTCGCGAGGCTGCTTGTAATGCCCCGGATGTAATACTTTCCCTTTTGGGCTTATAATAAATCTCCGGCTTCATCTATTTCCATTTCGGGTTCTTTGTCTTTCGGGCTTTCGTCGTTTTGTTGTGTGAGTGTGTGGCTTTCATTCATATCATGTAGACATGTGCATTGCATTGCATTTGTGTTGTGGGTTGCATCCGGTTCGTGGCGTTTCTTCCCGTTGTCCGTTTCGTGTTCCGGAGCTCCCTCACGTGTCCGTGACGTCCCGTAGGCCTACTTTGTTGTTCGGGCGTTTTTCGTTACCGGTGTGCCGTGAGGTTGTGTTGTGTGTTGTTGTTTTGTTGTGTGCAACCCGCCTCTCAAATCTCGTCTCGTTTGGACTCCGTTGACTTTTCCCTCCGTTGTCCGTGTGGGTCCGAAGTGCCCTTACTTCGTGTCCCGGAAATACCCCTACTGCTCTCTTTTATCTCCGTCTAGTCCTTTTAAATCTTTCCCGCGATCGGATCCGTTGGATCACGATCGTAGGGCTCCTAAACACCCTAGTCTCCAAACCCTAGACTAAAACTGCTATATATAGACCCCTAGTCTATTTTGGGCATCTCCTTCTTCTTCCTCCTCTCTCCCCCAAAAATTGTGGATCCAAACAACCCCCTCTCTGCCTTTTGGGAGATCCTTCCCGGATCCCGAGGAGGACAGCCGCCAGATCCAGCCGATCGAGCCAGCGCGCTAGCGCTGGGATCCTGTTTCCCTTCGCCAGGTCAACCGTCGCGCGGTCGAAGCCCGAGCCGCCGCGGTTTTCCCTCCGTCGGCCGCTTCGAACGAGGCCCGGGAGGGGACCACTTCGCCCGAGCGCTGGAGCCTCCGTTCCCCCCCCGCGCCAGGGCCCGCTCGCCACCAGCCCACCGCCGCTTCGCGGGCCTCGCCTCCGCCCCCGAGCCGGCCTGCTCCGCCACCCTGCGCCGGGCCGCGGCTCCCTCTCCGCACTGCAGGCCGCCGGCGGGCCTGCTCCGCCATCGCCCCACGGGCCTTCCACCGCAGCCGAGATCGGGCCGCCGCCTCGCGACCGCGCCAGGGCCCGCTCGCCGCGCCGGCTGGGCCTCCCACTCTGCCGGGCCGCCGCCGAGCCGCGCCGGGCCTCCAGCTCCTTCGGGCCGCGCCACTGTTCCTTCTTCGGGCCGCCGCACTGTAGCCCGCCGGCCCGGTACTGTTCCTCCAGATCCAGATCTGGAGAGGTACCCTTTTTTTTTCCTAAGTCCTTTTTATTCCTGATCTGAGATGCAATCTTCAAACTGCTCTAGATTGGTGCCTGTTGCTCCGTTTTGCGCGTGTAGCATGTCCAGATGTTCGTGGAGTTGCCCTCTACGTTTTACCTGTTGTAGTCATGCATGTTAGATGTCATCTTGACACATGTTTTGCTGTTACAAGAGTGCATGATGATATAAACTGCTGATATGTGTTATTTTCATGCCACCGTTGACTTGTGATATCTTCTAGCTCGTTTGTCCAAACGATGCAAATGACATGTCCACGTGTTCGTCTCGTCACGAACTACGTGTTGTGTGTGATAGGTTGCATGGTAGATTTATTGTTTCCTTGTTATCATCGTTGCAAGATGCCATGTTCACATGTTGTGTTTTCACTTGTTATGAAATGCCATCTTGTTGAGCTCGTTGTAATCGTTGTGTTTGCCTCAATGATGCATGCTTGTTTGTTTCGGGATCACCGTCATATGTATTTTGATGAGGTGCTTACCCTTTGCCATGTTTAGTTTCGAGGTGTCTTAAACATGCTCTTTTTGATGCTATGATGATATTGCTGTTTTAGGACTTAGTGAAATTTCACTAAGTCTGAAATCTGTAACGTTCCGATGCCATGTTCGTGTGATGTTGTAGGACAAAGCATGATAGTTTTGGGGTGGATTTTGATTGTTCCTTGTAGTATATATTGTTGTCTTTCCATCCATGTCCTCACATGTCCATTTGAGTGGCTGTAGCATGTTTATCTTTTGCTCCAAACTTTCAATAAAATTCTGCTGCCAGAATTTTATTTCAAAGTTCAATATGTCCAAGATCATTGCTGTTGATCCGTGACTCCGTTGGGGGTGCACTTTGGACCTAGTTGCTGTAATATATATCTAGTTTGTGTTCAAGTCCTTTGCCATGCTTTTTGGGTGCTGTAGATTAATTATTTTGTGCTCCCAAGATGCTATGTTGCTGTAATTTGCAGTTTTCGCTCAAATCTTGTTTCGGGCATAACTTTTAGCCCGTAACTCCGATTTCAGCGAATCTTATATCAAACTTGGGTGTTTTTCTGTGTAGATTAATAATATCAGGTTGTTTTCTTGTTTTGAGGTGTTTTGCTTGAGTGATGTTTTACGTGCTCCATGTGCATCACTAGTGCATCCATCATGCATACATGTTTTTCGAGTGCGCATTGCATCGTGTTGATTGGTGCTTGGTGTGTTTGTCTTGTTTAGAGCCGGAAGTTGAGCACGAGTTTTCCAACGAGGTTGAGCACGAGGTTTCCAACGAGTTTGAGCACGAGGACCCTTCTTTCGATCCGAACGTCTTCTCTTCAGGCAAGATGACCGAACCCCGATAACATTACTATCTTTGTCTTTTGCTAGTAGTCTCGATCTATAGTTTTGCCTCGATGCCCATGTTCTTCTTGTCAGCCTCCTACTTGTAACCAATTGCCATGTTTAACCACCCTACCTATGCAAACCGTTGCTTGGCTAAGTACGCTTCGCTCAGCCCTTCTTATAGCGTTGCTAGTTGCAGGTGAAGTGAAGATGCTTGCTTCATGTTGAAGTTTGGTTGGGTTATATCACACTATATAAATGCTTTAATTGAAATCACCTATATATTGGCAAGGGTGGAAGGCTAAGCCTTTTGCTTGGTGTTTTGTTCCACTCATGCCGTTAGGATCCGTATAAGCCGGTTTTATGTTCCTTGATTATGCGTTCCTAACACGGTTGGGGTGTATGGGACCCCCTCGATAAACCGCTAAGTGCTAAGTCTTTTCCAGCAAGTCCCAACATTGGTACTATTCGCCTAACACAACTAAAACCTTTCCGAGGGAGTAATTAACCCGAGGCTTAATTAATTCAACCCCCCTGGGCCAGTGCTCGTTTTGAGTGTTGGTCCAAACTAGAGTCGTGTGCGGGGCCCCCCTTGGCAACTTGGGTATTTCGGCCACTGTACGCTGTGCTCATCCGGTCGTGGCGATTGTAAGCCAACTATTTTCAGTTTACTATCCCTCTTTTACATGAGATGTGCAAAGATTACCAAACTTGAGATCATTCTAGGATGGACTTATGCCTTTAAGTCGTGCCTCGACACGTAGGAGGTATAATTCCATCCTGGGCATTACAAGTTGGTATTCAGAGCCTTCTCCGACCTAGGAGCCCCCACTGTTTGATCGAACCGTTGACGGTTGAGTCTAGGCACACACTGAAAACTTTTTGAGTCCTATATTATATCGGAGAGTAGGATTTCTTTGCTTCCCATCCCCTTTCTCTCTGGTGAGGACTCCTGACGTCTACTCTTGTCTCTCCTATCTTCAAAATTTGCACAAAATTTTTTTTAGGAATCCCGCGAGTATTCTGGGATTGTTTCGATGTTCTTGTGACAAGGATATTGTTCTCGATGCCTCCTGTTACCGAGGAGTTGAGCTTCGGGGTATCATTGTAACAAGCATATCGCGACAGTACTAAATACTTAAGACGGCCGACATCGAAAATCTCCCCTATACGGCCAGTGGCAAGATAACCCCGACATCACCCAGTACTGGGGAGGTAGTTCGGGAGTATTGCCATAGCTTGTTATAGTGGATGTTTTTCGAAGGTCCGAGGTACACAGTTTCCGAGAAAGACTGGTTATGTGTTGAAGGATGGATACACCTGGATGTAGGTTAGAGTTGATTGCGCGGTGCTTCCCGTGTATCCCCAACACCTGATTGCATAACTGGAATCTTTCGGAAAACTATAGGTGGGTTTTATCCAGTAGATCGTAGGCATTCTTCCAACGAATGCAGGTTAGTGAGTTCGGGGTTCGACATTGAGTGAAGGAGTTTTATGACCGAGGTTACTATCAGGAGTTGCATCTTAAAGGGTCCTTGGCTATGCTGATCCGGGGATTGCAAAACCTTTTCGTAACGCGTTCATATGCTTTCAGCACAAAGATGTTAGAACGAAACTCCTCTCTTGTGTTTGTTCCTTTCCGTACCTTGTTGTTTTATTATTTTATCCTTTTGATCCCTATGTGGCTTCTCGTGAAGACTGATGTTATCAATTAACTAAGAAATTCATTCGTTCCTCTTGTTCGGATGATTTCATTCGTTCTTATTGTTCGAATGATTATTGTGAAGACTTGTTGCAATTCATTCCATTGATTCAGCTTATTCCTTTTGTCAATCAATTGCTGATTCGTGGTCATCTCTTACAGGATGGCTCCGAAAAGGGTTCCGAATGCCAACCCAGAGGGTGAAGAGGTCCCAGAGCATCCTCCTTCCCCTCCTCCTCCGCCTGAGGCTTGGAGAGCAATTATGCAGACTACTGCTCAGAACACTCAGTTGATGATGCAGATGATGCAGATGATGCAAGCTAATCAAGCTAATCAAGCTAATCAGGGCATTCCAATGAACCAAGGCAACTTCTTCCAGCAGCACCATGCTACCCTCAACCAGTTCTTGGCCAACAATCCTAAAGCTTTCAGTTACTGTGTCGACCCTCTTGATGCTGAGGATTGGCTGACCGATATCAAGAAGCATTTTGAGTGCAGTAACGTGAAAGAAGATGACTATGTGAAGTTTGCAGCCTTCCAACTGAAAGATCAAGCAGCTGATTGGTGGCAGCAGTACAAAGACTCAAGGCCGGGTCAAGTGATCTCGTGGGAGAATTTCTGCAAGGATTTCCGCTCGCATCACATTCCTACAAGTGTTATCGAGGGTATGCGTGAGCAATTCCGCAACCTCAAGCAAGGTTCCATGACAGTCTATCAGTATAATGTCAAGTTCCAAAACCTCGCTCGCTATGCAAAGCAAGACATTCCTGATGCAAAGAGCAAAATCTATCAGTTCCGTGGAGGTCTCAAAGATGAACTTCAGCTTGCTCTCACTTTGTTCGAGCCAGACGAATTCGATAAGTTCTATAACATGGCTTTGAAACAAGAAGCAGCTCAGCTTAAGATGGAGGCTTCTAAGAAGAGAATCCGAGATGCTGTTCACTCTACCTCATCGTCTCAGTTGGCTGCGAAACAACAGAAATTCTGGCTTCCTCCTCCTCCAATGATTCGAGCTCCATACAACAACTCCAGCAACTTCAACAACTCCAACAACAAGAACTCTAGTGGCCGTGGTTTCTCCCACCCACCCAACCCAAGCAACCAGTCGAAGAAGCAGTTTCAGTCTCAAGGCTCCAAGTCCAGTGGCTCTAATTTCCGTCCTCTCTCTGAAGTGGTGTGCAACAAGTGTGGCCAGAAGGGTCATTATGCCAACAGATGTCCGAATCCGAAGCGTCTTCCTCCTCCACCACCTATGAGTTCAGCTATTGTCAAGCATGATCCAAAGTCTGCAAGGGTTAATCTGATGAATGCAGCACAAGCAGAGGCTTCTTCTGATGTCATTTTGGGTAACCTTCCAGTGAACTCTTTTCCAGCTAAAGTGTTATTTGATTCGGGTGCTTCACATTCTTTCATGTCATTCCCATTTGCATCCAAGTATAATGTGGGCACTATGCCTTTGCCAAGGGAGTTGCAAGTGATTTCTCCGGGAAGATGCATGACTTCTAGATTATATGCTCCGGATGTTTCTATTCGCATGGGTGATTATCGATTTTTGGCTTCTCCGGTGGTTCTTGGTAATTCCGATATCGACCTCATTCTCGGAATGGATTGGCTTTCTCAGCATGATGCTCACATTGATTGTGCTCAAAAGGAAGTCAAATTGACTCATTCTGATGAAGATGTGATTATCTTCGCCTCCAGGGATAATACTATTCGGCTTTTCTCTCTTAATGATAAGGGTGAAATTAATGCCATAGAGCAAATTCCAGTGGTGAATGAATATCAAGACGTCTTTCCAGAAGAACTTCCAGGCATGCCTCCACACCGTCAGGTGGAGTTTGTCATTGAACTCGAGCCGGGCACCGAACCTGTTTGTCGGCGTCCATACAAGCTCTCTTCAGATGAATTGAAGGAATTGAAGAAACAGTTGGATGAACAGGAGCGTATGGGTCTCATCAGACCGAGTACATCTCCGTGGGGCTGTGGTGTCTTATTTGTCAAGAAGAAAGATGGCACGGAGCGTCTCTGTGTTGACTACCGGCCACTGAACAAGAAGACGATTAAGAACAAGTATCCGCTCCCCAACATCAATGAACTCTTTGAGCAGCTCAAAGGAGCTAAAGTGTTCTCTAAGATTGACCTCCGAATGGGCTATCATCAAATTCGCATTCGCGAGGAAGACATTCCCAAGACGGCCTTCAGAACGAGCTACGGTTCATATGAGTATACCGTCATGTCCTTCGGTCTCGCCAATGCTCCTCCTACCTTTTCAAGGATGATGCATTACATCTTCAACCCCTATACTGGCGAATTCGTGCTTGTGTATCTGGATGATATTCTGGTGTTTTCCAAGAATGAAGAAGATCACGAAAAGCACTTGCGTCTGGTTCTTGATCGACTCCGAGAGCATAAATTCTATGCCAAGTTCTCCAAGTGCGAGTTTTGGCTCGATAAGGTTCTCTACCTGGGCCACATCATCTCAGCTGACGGTATTGCGGTTAATCCCGAGAAAGTTGAAGCAATTGTCAACTGGGAAGCTCCTCAGAACGTCAAGCAGCTCCGCAGTTTTCTGGGTCTTGCCAGCTATTGCAGAAGGTTTGTGGAGAACTTCTCCAAGATTGCCAAGCCTCTTTCCAACCTGCTTCAGAAGAATGTCAAATACTTTTGGTCTCCCGAGTGTGAAGTGGCTTTCAAAACCCTCAAAGAGAAGCTTGTCTCAGCTCCAGTTTTGATTCCTCCAGATGAATCCAAGCCCTATGAAGTGTTCTGTGACGCTTCTCTTCAAGGTCTTGGTGGTGTGCTTATGCAAGAAAAGAGAATTGTGCATACACTTCACGTCAGCTAAAGCCAGCTGAGAAGAACTATCCCACACATGATCTCGAGCTAGCAGCTGTGGTACATGCTCTGATTACGTGGAGACATCTGTTGTTGGGCAGAAAGGTCGACATCTTCACTGATCACAAGAGCTTGAAGTACATCTTCACGCAGCCGCATCTGAACCTCCGCCAGACTCGTTGGGTCGAGATGATCCAAGAGTACAACCCCAGCATTGAGTACACTCCAGGCAAGGCGAATGTGATTGCAGATGCTTTGAGCAGAAAGGCATATTGCAACAGCCTTCTTATCAAGCCACACCAGCCTGAGCTTTGTGAAGCTTTCAGGAAGCTCAACCTTCAGGTTGTTCCGCAGGGTTTTCTTGCAAATCTCCGAATTGCTCCTACCTTGGAAGATCAAGTCCGTGAGGCCCAGCTCAGTGATACCATGGTGAAGAAGGTGAAACATGGCATTGCAAAGGGCACTCCAAAATATAAGTGCTTCCGTGTTGATGAGAGAGATACCTTGTTCTTCGAGGACAGACTCGTTGTTCCCAAAGGTGATCTCAGGAAGCTCATAATGGAAGAAGCTCATGATTCTCTCCTTTCCATTCATCCTGGCAGTTCCAAGATGTATCAAGACCTCAAGCAATCTTACTGGTGGACACGCATGAAAAGGGAGATTGCCCAATTCGTGAATGAATGTGATGTATGCAGAAGAGTGAAAGCAGAACATCAACGTCCAGCCGGTCTTCTCCAACCTCTTCCTATTCCTGAGTGGAAGTTCGACCACATTGAAATGGACTTCGTCACTGGTTTTCCTAAATCCAAGCGAGGCAATGATGCTATCTTTGTGGTGATTGACAAGCTTACCAAAGTTGCTCACTTTCTTCCAGTCAAAGAATCAATCAATGCAGCTCAACTTGCAGAGCTGTACACTTCCAGAATTGTGTCCCTTCATGGCATTCCTCAAGTGATATCCTCAGACCGTGGCAGCTTGTTCACATCAAAGTTCTGGGACTCCTTTCAGTCCGCCATGGGCACGAAGATCAGGTTCAGCACTGCCTTTCACCCTCAGACTAGTGGTCAAGTTGAGCGTGTGAATCAGATCCTTGAAGATATGCTCAGAGCCTGTGTCATCTCCTTCGGCATGAAATGGGAAGACTGTCTTCCATTTGCAGAATTCTCTTACAACAACAGCTTCCAAGCAAGTGCAGGCAAAGCACCGTTTGAAATTCTCTATGGCAGAAAGTGCCGTACCCCTCTCAACTGGTCTGAAACAGGCGAACGCCAACTTCTTGGCAATGATTTGATCTCTGAAGCCGAAGAAATGTGCAAAGTCATACGTGAGAATCTCAAGGCCGCTCAGTCGCGTCAGAAGAGCTACTATGACGGAAAGCATCGTGATTTGGCTTTCGACATCGGTGATCATGTCTATCTCCGAGTTTCTCCGATGAAAGGAACCCAAAGGTTCGGTATCAAAGGAAAGCTTGCTCCTAGATACGTCGGGCCTTTTAAAATTCTTGGCAAAAGAGGCGATCTAGCCTATCAGCTCGAGCTCCCTTCCAACTTTGCAAATGTTCATGATGTCTTCCATGTGTCTCAGCTTCGCAAATGCTTCAAGGCACCTGAGCGAATGATTCCGTTTGAGGAGATTGATCTTCAACAAGACCTTTCCTACCGAGAGCATCCTGTTGCAATTCTCGAAGAAACTGAACGCAAGACTCGCAACAAGACCATCAAGTTTCTGAAAGTCAAGTGGTCACATCACACAGACCGAGAAGCTACCTGGGAACGAGAAGATAATCTTCGTTCCGAGTACCCTTCCTTTTTCCAGTCCTAGATCTCGGGACGAGATCTTTTTGTAGTAGAGGAGAGTTTGTAATGCCCCGGATGTAATACTTTCCCTTTTGGGCTTATAATAAATCTCCGGCTTCATCTATTTCCATTTCGGGTTCTTTGTCTTTCGGGCTTTCGTCGTTTTGTTGTGTGAGTGTGTGGCTTTCATTCATATCATGTAGACATGTGCATTGCATTGCATTTGTGTTGTGGGTTGCATCCGGTTCGTGGCGTTTCTTCCCGTTGTCCGTTTCGTGTTCCGGAGCTCCCTCACGTGTCCGTGACGTCCCGTAGGCCTACTTTGTTGTTCGGGCGTTTTTCGTTACCGGTGTGCCGTGAGGTTGTGTTGTGTGTTGTTGTTTTGTTGTGTGCAACCCGCCTCTCAAATCTCGTCTTGTTTGGACTCTGTTGACTTTTCCCTCCGTTGTCCGTGTGGGTCCGAAGTGCCTTCGCTTCGTGTCCCGAAAATACCCCTACTGTTTTCTTTTATCTCCGTCTGGTCCTTTTAAATCATCCCCGCGATCGGATCCGTTGGATCACGATCGGAGGGCTCCTAGACACCCCTAGTCTCCAAACCCTAGTCAAAACTGCTATATATAGACCCCCTAGTCTATTTGGACATTCCCCTTCTTCTTCCCTAAATTTCAGATCTCAGATCCCAAAAATCCTCCCTGTTTTCTTCTCTGGATCCCGAGGAGGATCTCCCTCGATCTACCAGCGCCGCGCCGGGTTTCCTCGATCTGCTCGCAAAGTCAACGCGCGCCGCCGCACGCATCCAGGCGACCGAGCCGGTCGCATCGCTCCAGCTGGGCGCTTCACCGCGTCGGTCGTTTCGACCGGGCCCCGAGCGACCGCTTCGGCCTCGTCCCGATCCAGCCGGGTCCCCACATCGACGGCGCTCGCATCGCTCCGCCCCGAGGCCGGGCTCCCTCGCCGCACGGGCCGACCCACTCGGCCGACTGCCTCCGTCGCCTCCTTCGCCTCGCTCCAGCCGGCTCGCGAGCTGGGCCGGCTTCCCGCACCGCCGAGCGGGCCGTCGATCGCCCCGAGTCAGCCCAGGCGCCAGGCGCCGCCGCCTCGGTTGGGCCTCCCCGGCCCAGGCGCCCGCCGCGCCAGCCGCACCGCCCGGAGGGCCCAGCTCCTCCACCTCTTCTCGGGCCGCACTGTTCCTCCAGGCCGCCGCACTGTTCATCTCAGCCCAGATCTGGATCTAGGTTGACCTAGATCCCTCTAAGTCCTTTTATTCCTGATCTGAGTATGCCTACTTTGAACTGCTGTATCTTTTACTGTGGTGCTCCGTTTTGCGCGTGTAGCATGTCCAGATGTTCGTGGAGATGCCCTCTACGTTTTACCTGTTGTAGTCATGCATGTTAGATGTCATCTTGACACATGTTTTGCTGTTACAAGAGTGCATGATGTTACAAACTGCTGCTATGTGTTATTTTCATGCCACCTTTGACATGTGATATCTTTTAGCTCGTTTGTCCAAACGATGCAAATGACATGTCCACGTGTTCGTCTTGCCACGAACTACGTGTTGGGTGTGATAGGTTGCATGGTAGATGTTTTGTTTCCTTGTTATCATCGTTGCAAGATGCCATGTTCACATGTTGTGTTTTCACTTGTTATGAAATGCCATCTTGTTGAGCTCGTTGCAATCGGTGTGTTCACCACAATGATGCATGCTTGTGTGTTTCGGGATCACCGTCATGTGTATGTTGATGAGGTGCTTACCCTTTGCCATGTTTAGTTTCGAGGTGTCTTAAACATGCTCTTTTGTGTGCTAAGATGATGTTGCTGTTTTGGGACTTAATGAAATTTCACTAAGTCTGAAATCTGTAACGTTCCGATGCCATGTTCGGGTGATGTTGTAGGACAAAGCATGATAGTTTTGGGGTGGATTTTGATTGTTCCTTGAAGTATATATTGTTGTCTTTCCATCCATGTCCTCACATGTCCATTTGAGTGGCTGTAGCATGTTTATCTTTTGCTCCAAACTTTCAATAAAATTCTGCTGCCAGAATTTTATTTCAAAGTTCAATATGTCCAAGATCATTGCTTTTGATCCGTGACTCCGTTGGGGGTGCACTTTGGACCTAGTTGCTGTACATTATATCTAGTTTATGTTCAAGTCCTTTGCCATGCTTTTTGAGTGCTGTAGATTAATTATTTTGAGCTCCCAAGATGCTATGTTGCTGTAATTTGCAGTTTTCGCTCAAATCTTGTTTCGGGCATAACTTTTAGCCCGTAACTCCGATTTCAGCGATTCTTATATCAAACTTGGGTGTTTTTCTGTGTAGATTAATATTATCAGCTTGTTATCTTGTTTTGAGGTGTTTTTCTTGAGTGATGTTTTACGTGCTCCATGTGCATCCCTAGTGCATCCATCATGCATTCATGTTTTTCGAGTGCGCATTGCATCGTGTTGATTGGTGCTTGGTGTGTTTGTCTTGTTTAGAGCCGGAAGTTGAGCACGAGTTTTCCAACGAGGTTGAGCACGAGGTTTCCAACGAGTTTGAGCACGAGGACCCTTCTTTCGATCTGAACGTCTTCTCTTCAGGCAAGATGACCGAACCTCGATAACATTACTATCTTTGTCTATTGCTAGTAGTCTCGATCTATAGTTTTGCCTCGATGCCCATGTTCTTCTTGTCAGCCTCCTACTTGTAACCAATTGCCATGTTTAACCAACCCTACCTATGCAAACCGTTGCTTGGCTAAGTACGCTTCGCTCAGCCCTTCTTATAGCGTTGCTAGTTGCAGGTGAAGTGAAGATGCTTGCTCCATGTTGAAGTTTGGTTGGGTTATATCACACTATATAAATGCTTTAATTGAAATCACCTATATATTGGCAAGGGTGGAAGGCTAAGCCTTTTGCTTGGTGTTTTGTTCCACTCATGCCGTTAGGATCCGTATAAGCCGGTTTTATGTTCCTTGATTATGCGTTCCTAACACGGTTGGGGTGTATGGGACCCCCTCGATAAACCGCTAAGTGCTAAGTCTTTTCCAGCAAATCCCAACATTGGTACTTTTTGCCTAATAACAAACTAAACATGCATAGGGAGTAATTAACCCTCTTTCTTAATCAACAACCCCGGGCCAGTGCTCCACATGAGTGTTGGTCCGAAACGAGCGGACTGCGGGGCCGCCTTGGGGCAACCTGAGGTATTTGGCATACACCTGTAGGACGTCTCATCCGGTCGTGTCCTGAGACCTAGATACGCGCGGCTACGATCAGGGTGACGACACGCTGGGAGGATTTGCTGGATTAGCCTTACCTTAGCTCGGCATATCTTGAGCACGGGATTCCGAGGATACTCGGGTCTTCCCACTTTGGAGTTGCGACTCCGCGGATCGTGGGCTTGTAATGGGTCAAGTTGGAACACCCCTGCAGGGTTTGAACTTTCGAAAGCCGTGCCCGCGGTTATGTGGCAGATGGGAGCTTGTTAATTCCGGTTGTAGATAACTTGACACAATGATACTAATACACTACCAGCGTGTGTTCCGTGACTGTCAATTTCCGAATAGGGATTCGGGAGTTGAACACGGAGGGGTTATGCTTGTGAGCTTGTAGCTAGGATCACTTCGTGATCACTTCTCGCGTTGCCTTCTCTTCTCGCTCTCTCTTGCGTAAGTTAGTGCTAGTTGCTGCTGCAGACTCTTTGTTGTTCCTTCACCTCATTTTCTTTCTTCAGCCTTTCCTCACCTAAAGGCTTAAATAGTTCTGTTACCCGGGAACGGGATTGCTGAGTCCTCTGTGGCTCACAGTTACTTCACACACCAGATGCAGGTCCAGCTGTGAGCTATCCAGGTGATGGCACCGAGCTGGATTGGGAGTACGACGAGGAGCGTAGTCGTTACTACGTGCGCTACCCGGACGATTAGTAGTGGAGACTCTTACTAGGATTCGATCCGCCTGTGGTTGTTTTATTATCTGAGTTTGGTTTTTTGACATTTGGCTTTTGCCCTTAGAGGGTTGTAGTGATCTTAATGTATGATGTTTGAGACTTGTACTGTTATTCTGTGACGTGGCGATTGTAAGCCAACTATTTTTAGTTTACTATCCCTCTTTTACATGAGTTGTGCAAAGATTACCAAACTGGAGATCATTCTAGGATGGACTTATGCCTTTAAGTCGTGCCTCGACACGTAGGAGGTATAATTCCATCCTGGGCATTACACTGCTATCTCCATTGCCTAGGTTCCGGGGCTGTCATCACAGCGCTCCTCTCCAAGCAAGAAATCTGGCCAAGACAATAGCCAGGGACAAGCCAGTGAGTACTTTGAATGTACTCGCAAAACATTATGAGCACAGGACAATATAACAAATGACATTCATGCTCTGAAATATTCCATGATCACTTCGTCCGTCACGAAATAAAATTCATGACGCACGCAAGCAGGTTATTATTATAAAACATGAATAAGCAATCAGAGAATAAAAATAAAATGCACCGATCGGGTGTCTGAAGCGACGCCTCGAAAGGATAATAAAATAAAGCATGCCTCAGTCGGGCGTCTGAGCGACGTCACATAAAGGGCTTATAAAGAAAATAATAACAAACATGCCACAGTCGGGCGTCTGAGCGACACCACATAAAGGGCTTATAGGGGAAGTAAATAATAAGCATGCCACAGTCGGGCGTCTGAGCGACACCACATAAAGGGCTTATAGGGGAAGTAAATAATAAGCATGCCACAGTCGGGCGTCTGAGCGACACCACATAAAGGGCTTATAGGGGAAGTAAATAATAAGCATGCCACAGTCGGGCGTCTGAGCGACACCACATAAAGGGCTTATATGAGGATAATTATAGGGAATATCCAGGAGGTAGAACCATCCCAGGGATACTCAATAATTCAAATAATACAAATGGCTAGTCCATAATAATAATAATCATAATCATCATATGTCACATGTTATGATCAATGTTCTGGCTTAGCAGTTTTTTCCTCCGAAGACCGACACTAAGACCGACACTTGACCCATCCCAGACTGTAATCTTAAACCGCGGATACGGCTATTCGAATAGATATGACCTCTGCAGAGGGTGTACTCTTTACCCACGAGTAACGGATTCCTTTAGTCCATCGGGACTAATTCCATTTACGGTCTTTTAATTGAAAACACACCTGACCCGCACACACCAGCTTAACTTACCGGTGACTGGAATCACCCACGACACCTGTTAAGCAAAACTCTAAGTGGGAGGCTACAACCTCGAGTAGCATGGGATCACAGAATTTATAATGCGCGCAAACTAGGGGAGCTACCCCCTCGGTCCCAACCGAAAACACCCATGCCCCGGACCAGGTGGCATGTCTACCGGATGCCTCCGGTATCTTCCACCATGGCCTCTCTGTACGGTGTGTGCCAAGAAAGGGGTTGACAACTTACTGGACTGTACCCTACCTGCGGCAGGGACAAGTGGTAGCACGAAACAAGTATGGGGGTTACCGGAACAAGACTCGATCTATGGTCGACTCAGGAGGTTAAAGCATCACCTGCATGATTAGCATAGCAAATATATTTCATACCAACAGGCAGAATCACTACTCATCATACCTCAACATGCCTTACTGACTATACTCGTCTCAACGAAATATCAGTAGCAAGCTCGTGTCTACCCAAGACAGAGACTTTCCCGGATTCCTTCCAGTAGGCATGAGAGGTAGACGAGGGTGGTTACTATCACAAGTATATCAATTCCCAACAGCAAGGAATCTTCATCATGCACTTATGAGCATGTTCATACCATCACATAAAATAACGAGTACTCCGAGTCAAGGTGGTGTTGTAAACGTATCAAACAACACACAACAATATTATGCCGGGGTTCAGAATGCTTGCCTTCCAAGAGCATGTAGGTGGGGTGCACTTTGAAAGTTTTCATCTCCCCTCCAAAATCCTATTTTAAGAAAATACAAATTAACACATAACCTAGAAACAGTACAAAAAAGTTGTTCCGAAAATTTTCAAATAAATATGAAAATAAAATAGACCAAATTTTAGAAACAACAGAAAAAGAATCAAGTCAAAAGGACTTTTATTTTAAAAGTTATAGCCAGTCAAAGTCCTGGTCAAAATCTGTTTTTAAATAAAACAGAAAAAGAAAACGGTTCGAAATAGAATACGCTTTCGAGGCGGAGAAGGCGTACTTCAAGGTTTACGTCTTCACTTAAACCAGCGCGGGCCGGCTCGGGGTCACTGACAGTGGGTCCCTCGGGCCCACTGGTCAGGTTTGACCGGTCGCCCGCGCCCTCTTCCTCCTCTGGCCGAGCCGAGGCGGGGTTCCAGCGATCGACGCCGGCGAACGGCGGCTCCTCGCGGGGTTCTGAGGGCGGGGATGGATCCACCAGTCCAGGGCGGTCCTCCCGGTGGTTGCTAGGTCCGCGGGGGTGGAGGGAGTCGCCGGCGGCGAGCTCTGCGGCGGACGGCGTCTCGGGAGGATTTGGGGTCTCGAGCTACGGTGGTTCTTGGTCGCGTTTGAGGGGTTGGGAAGCTCCGCAAGGTCTAGGGGAAGAGTATGGTGGCACTGGATGGGCGGGGGAGGCTCTGCTTGCGACGCACGGCACTGGAATGCGGCGGCGGCCGAAGCTACCGGAGACGAGGAAGACGGCCTCCCTCCATCGATTGCTGGCTACGGGAGCTCTAGGGAGATGGCCTGAGGTCGCCTGAGGGTCTGGACGAGCTCGGGGGCTCCTTTTATAGGCGGGGGAGGTCGGTTCCCGCGACGGCCGGAGATAAGATCGCCGGCTGACCGCTTCTGCTGCAGTAGGGCGACGTGGCACTGGTCGGCGCTAACCAACGAGCTCGCGGATGAGCTCGAGCTGTTCCCCAGGGCAGCTGGCGAGCTGGGGTGGCCGGGGCGGCGCCGGCCATGGCACGGGCGAGCTGTAGCCGAAGGCTAGCCGCCAAGGGGGCTCGCTGCGGCGGCGCTGCCGGGCGCCAGAGGGTGGCAGCGCGTCACGGGCGAGCGGATGAGATCAGGGCGTGGTCCCTTGGGCAAGGAAAGGCCAGGGGCACGGGGTAAGCGCGATGCGGTGGCTCGGGTGCGCGCGCGTGCAAAACGTGCGCTCTGGGCGCGCCCAGAGCACGCACGCCAGGCGTTCGACACAATGCCAAGGTGGCCTAGAGGGCTTGGGTGAGGCTGGGAATTAACAGGATGGTTAGGGGGAAAGCATTAGGACTAGTGGACATGGTTGTTGGGTCAGGGGATCAAGTTCACCAAGCAATTACAAAACTATGCCAAATCTGGCCAGACACACAAGGTGCTCGACAGAATGCCATGGGCATCTAGGCATTTCTTCTGGTGGCCAAAAGCTCCAGATCAGAGTCTCTTTAGATGACAAAGAATGTGCCAAGGTTAGTTTGGCAAAACCAGAAACTTGCTAGTGCAAGTTTTGCAAAACTATAGTTCTGGACAGAAAAGAAAAGCTATTATTGCATGGACCAAAAATATTCCAATGGGTCCAATCTCCTGGATTTAAGGGTTTGGTATGGTGGTCTAAAAGCAGTAGAAAAACCAGGGGCAATGGGGCAAGATAGAATGGGGTTGCAGTAGAAAATGCCAAACTGGACCAGAGAGCAAAAGAGGATGTTCTGCTCAATTTTCCAAAGAACACCAATGGGTTTTTGCATAGAAATGAATTATATTCTTCTACTAACATCTCCAAATTTTGGTGGAATTTTTAAATGCATTTATCAAAGGGTTGCAGTGCAAAAGGGACTCCAAAACTTATGAGAAACCAATTTAAAAGCAATAAAGCTTTAGGGAAATATTTATAGAAATCATTCCACTGATAAAAGAAATGATCTTGAGAAGGTATACAAGTCCAACAATATTTTTTAAAAGTTCCCCTTGGAGGGAAAACTCCACAATTCAGAAGAAAAGAATGGTTCTGAAATCAAAAGAAAATCCAGAAAATAAAAATTAAGTTTCCTGGCAAAATTTTAATAAATAAATCATGGTTAAATTTTTGGGGTGTTACAACAGGCAAGCGATTTGCTCCCTGTTCATCGACGCACAAGCAATACCACACCAAACTAGACGTAGGCTTTTACCTTCATCGAAGGGGCCGAACTAGTATAAAAATCCATGTGTCCTTTGTGTGCTTTTAACCTCTTCAAGTTAACCCGCGCGATGGCCTCACACCTAAGTCCTCTAAACCGGACATCTGCCGTGCTAATTCCACGACAGTATGTGAAACCTCGTTCTTTTCCTTAAGCTACCGTGCTCCCATAACTCTAGGCCCTAGGGCTCGTTCCTGGGACTAAGTTTGGTCGTAGTCGCGGCAGCGAAAAGGTGAGACGAGGAGCCTAAGACCACTTCATCCCTGCCTCCGCCAAGGGCGTGAGAAAGGTCAAGTGAAGTAGGGAGACGACAAGGCCTGTTGCCGGGCAAGAAAATGTTTATGTTAGAGATATCAGGGATTTATTCCCTGTTGTGCGTTCTACCTGCGAACAAATGACCCGACAAACATTCCTTTTTCATTAAAAACATTCCACTCAGGTACAGTCCATATGGAATGAAAAACATGAACAAGGAGATTGCAAGTTTTAAACTTAACAGATGCCCGAAGGCTTACAAACTAAAAAGAGATAAGATGCCCGTAATGCCTTTCTTGTCCCTCTCCTCAGGAGGTAGGTCAAGGAGGCGAGAAGGGCGAAAGGGGCGCCTAGGCGAGCTACGGGTGGCAGAAGACACCAAGAGGACATCTCGGTGGCCACCCAAGGGCTGGATGGTGATGACGGCGCCGGAGGCAGAGCTCGAAGACGAGGCGGCAGGACGTCAGTACGCGTCGAAGGCGTCGGTGCCCACGTACTCTGACATGACGACCTTGCCGCCCGCCTTCTTCCTCTTCCTCTTCCCCAGCCTCCCTATGCCAGCCACCAAGGAGACGGCCCCGAGAAGTTCAAGGAGCTGGCGACGCGGATGATGGGGTGATGGCTTCTCGCCCCTCGTTGGTTACCCCAAGTGCAAGGTTGAGATGTAGCGTAGCGGCAAATTTCCCTTGGCAAAGATACCAAGGATCGAATCCCGTGAGACTCCGAGGGTCGACAAGTAGGTGTCAACGGCGCCAGAAACTTAGCGGTTGACGGGACCTGCACACAGATACAGATAACTTTGCTCCCAACGAGTACAGAGAGGTTGTCAATCCCTCTGGCCTTGTTTTTTACAAAGGATCAAACACAAGAGATAATAATGATAGCTATGACTGCAACTAAAAAACAGGAAGTAAATAGAAGGTGTGATCAGCGGTGGTAATATGGACCGGGGTCCCATGATGTTCACTAGTGATGTCTCTCTCCCAAAAGATGATAAAAAAGCAAAGCGAGGTAAACAAATTACAGCTGGGCAATTGACAGGATTATGTGCGCAAACCAATGCTAACTATGCTGCAAAGAAAGGTAGAGGCTCAAAAGCATGGGCGGTACGCCAAGGCAAGTAGACCGAAATCCATCTGCATCTACTACTAATCATCCACCTTGAGATATCTATCCAGAACATCTCGCTGGTATTAAGTTGTGAATCCCACCCAAAGTGTAAACTCAAAGCAACATACAACTGCATTAAAAGAACTTTGCGTAAAGTAAACAATCCTTGCACCCGCAAGTACAAGCACCGTTGTTTCTCCCTTGTGGCAACAGCACATCCCCTAGACTCATGTTTTTGTCACTCAAGCTAGTCATCAGGGGGCATGAACCCACAATCAAGCATAACGCTCCCTCTTGGAGTTACTACCTACTACTTGGACAAAGCAATAAACAACAACAGAGAACATGCAAGAATTACTCAAGAACAAATATATAAAAGAGGTGAATCAAATATATTACTCAAACACAATCTGAACATAGTCTCATAATCCATCAGATCCCATCAAACTCAGCAAAGCAACAGCAGAAAGATTACATATGTGCCTCGATCATGTAGGGCAGCTCACGAGGTCTAAACCATGAAGAGCAAAGAGGGGAGTAGAACATCACATAGCTACTGATCATCGACCCATGGTCCAAGGTGGACTACTCACGACTCATCCGGGAAGCGTCCATGGTGGTGAAGAAGCTCCCGGTGGTGGTTCTCCCCTCCGGCAGGGTGCCGGGAAGAGTTCTCCTGATGCTCCCGATCTTGGAAGCGCTGCGGCGGCGGAACAGAGGCGAGATCGTGAAAAAGGGTTCTGTCCTCGAGGTTTTCGGGACGAGAGGGATATATAGGCCAAGGGGGGCAGCCAGAGGCGGAGCAGGGGCCCCAGGCGCCCCCCTGGCGCGGCCAGGGGTGGGGCCGCGCCAGGTGGCCGCCTGGGCCTCCCCTGGCTCCCCTCTGGCCCATCTTTGGTTCTTCGCGAAGCTTCCTGTACGCTGATTTTTCCTGTATTTTTCCTGGAATTTTTGGAGCAATTTTAATATGGGGGAAACCTGAAATAGAAAAACAGCAGAAAACAGGAACTGGCACTGTGGTGTACTGAGTTAATAGGTTAGTCCAAATATGATCAAAAGTGTATGGAAGTGCATCAATATCATATCAATATCACACAAAAGAAGCATGGAGCAAGCAGAAATTATAGATACGTTTTGGACGTATCAACATCCCCAAGCTTAATTCCTGCTCGTCCTCGAGTAGGTAAATGATAACAAGCATAATTTCTGTGGTGACATGCTATCAACCATATAAGAACTTTTAAGTAAAGCAATCAAGGCATGTAATTCAATTCAAGTCATAACAAGCAAGAGTCTATATTAGCATTGTAACAAGCAACATAAGAACATAAAGGTGCAAGAGCTCTCGCTGTCCGTGACTCGAATGTCTCCAAATGGTGTTTGCGTGCAAGAAAGGGGATAGGGATATACGAGAGAGTAAAACATAGTTTTTGTATTGTTGAGAACTTAATCTACTAAAGTTTCACACTTGGTCTTCATTGGAATCTTATCTTGACTCATCCCTAGACCACTAGCCAGGTACAAGTCAAAATGATCCACTCCCTTTCGATATTTTGAGCACTCATGCAATGGATGAGCGTAAGCAAGAAAGTTGACACTTAGGATGGCAAAGAGAGAAAAATGATGAAGGGGGAAGACAAAAAAGGTGTGAAAGGCTCACATCAATGAGGACAATCATAGGCGAGAGAAAGCCAAATGATAGATATGATGTGAGGAGTAGGGATTGCCATGCAACGGATGCACATATGAGCTAAGGTAAGCTCTCCAATGGAACTAGTGGGGGTGCATCCAACTTGCTCGCTCAAGAAGACCTAGAGCTCTTTTGAGGAGGCTCATCATTGGAATATACAAGCCAAGTTCTATAGTGTGAAGGTCCCCACATAGCTATATGCATGAATGATAATCTCTATGGAGTACAAGGTATAAGATGGAGTACGAGTGTGGATCTCTCAAAAGGAATAGTAGTGTGCCCCCTTCTCTCTTTTTATTTCTTTTTCTCTTTTTTCTCTTTTTTTTTTATTTTTTTGCGGCCTCAATGGCTCTTTCTATTTAATTCTCATTTGTCCTCTTTGGGATCTTTTGATTTTGTCCTCTTTGGGATCTTTTCCTCACTTTAGGGGCAACACTCTATATATTACAAGAAGTATAGAAGATCTTTCACACTTTACAAAATTACTCAACATAAAGAAAATGAAACTATCATGATGTATGCAAATGTATGCCTCTGCCGGTGTAGCAGGATATGCAATGATACTAGCGCGTCATGTAGCAATGATTAGGGCAAGGCCCAACTAGCATGCGGCTCATCGATCAAGCAAAAAGCATGTATGACATGAAGATCAAGTCATGAGAAGATGGATGTTGCATGGCAATGTATCTCGGAAAGGCTATGGAAATGCCTTGATAGGTAGGTATGGTGGCTGTTTTGAGGAAGGATATAATGAGGCTTATGATGACAGAGCGTATCGTGCCAAGGATTTGGATGCACCGGCGAAGTATGCGCCAACTCTCGAGGTGAGAAAGGGCAATGCACGGTACCGAAGAGGCTAGAAAAAATATGGCTAGGTGGAAGTGTCAACTTTCGAATACTCACATTAGTCCGAAGAACTCATGCACTTATTATCGGTAACTCTCAATCTAATTAGGAGGTTCACAAAGAGACAAGTACCCCGAGGAGGAGTGTATGGGGGTTTGGTTATCCTTGCGCATCCTCGACTCATGGTACGTGAGTGTACTCTAATATTCGATCCCTCCAAAGATTAGTGATCCATCTAGTAGCTAAAGTTCTCAACTATTTTGTAGGTTTTCGAAAATAAACACGGATTGCCGAAAATACGACATCTATCACTATTAGGCTAAAGCTCTTGACACCAAAAGTTCAGACATTACTCATGGCAATACCTCAAAACTATTGCAAGTTACTACTAAAATTAAATAGCAACCTTAATTACCTACTTTAAGTTAAGACACACAACTCAGTGCAACAGGCAAACTCCCTTAACAAGATAAACATGAAAACTCAAGAGAGTTCAGCAACCAACTAAACAAAAGCTCTTTAAAAAGAAAAGCATGAAAACTAAGAGCTAAACATGACAGCAGCTATGGAAAGACGAAGAACACACACAACAAAGATTAGCATGAAAATCCTATGTTGTGTTCTAGGTTGAAGTGGAGCGTGTTTCTCTCCCACACAAAGAAAGCTGGGTTCTAACTTGTTATGAACAGCAAGCAAAGCTAAAGAAAACTAAAAAATAAGAAACTAAGAGCAAGACGCTCCAAGCATAGCACATAACGCATGAAGTGATAAATTATAGTGGAACAAAAGACGAACTAATAATTGTTGATGGAGAAGGGGATGCATGGGGGCATCCCCAAGCTTAGACGCTTGAGTCTTCTTGAGTATTTCTTGGGGGTGCACGGGGGCATCCCCAAGCTTGAGCGTTTGACCCTCCTGAATCTTCTTTTATCATCTTCTCTCGCACACTTGAAAACTCCCTTCATACATAACTCATCATAATCTGATTAGCGAGGTTAGTACCCACAATAAAATAATTTTTCCCTAATGGAAATAAAGATAATCTTGAAGAGCTACTGTTTCTCAAGATTGCCAAAAGGTTTTTGCAAAGAAAAAACAAGCTCAAGGTTTGCAAAACGAAGAAAAGGCAAAACAGGACAGAATCTATGAAAAACAGACCAGCAGGTAGTAAATAATTTTTTCGGGGTACTTCTGCAACTCAAATAAAAAAACTCAGAACAGACGCTCGAAAGCCAATTGTATAGAGCACGCTGTCAAAAAATTTCATATCAAAAAGATGATCTGGTGATTTTATTCGAATTTTTCTGTCCAAGGACAGAATCTGTTTTCTGGACAGCACGTCATAACTTTTGAACTTTCTTGCAATCGGAGGCTAAACTTGGCACAAAGCTGAAAAGAAAAGATACAATGATGATGCTACTGTAGTAACAAACATCAAGACACAACAAAAGCTAAATATAACCTAATTCGTTGTGGGCTGCCTCCCAAAAGCGCTTTCTTTTATGCCTTTAAGCTAGGCATGATGCAAAAAGAGAAGATCAAGTTTTATCAAGAGTAAGAGAATAGTTAGCCCGTGTAACGGACTCAAAAGGCAACTTAATCTTCTTTCTAGGGAAGTGTTCCATCCCTTTCTTGAGAGGGAATTGGAATTTTATATTCCCCTCTTTCATGTCAATGATAGCACCAACGGTGCGAAGAAAAGGACGTCCCAAAAAAATTGGACATGAAGGTTCACATTCAATATCCATAATAGTAAAATCAACGGGAACATAATTGTCATTGACAATGATAAGAACATCGTCGATCTTCCCCAAAGGTTTCTTTACGGAAGAATCAACAAGACGAACACCAAAAGAACAAGGATCAAAAGGTTTCAATTCAAACATATCATACCTTCTTTTGGGCATAACGGTGGTACTAGCTCTAACATCACATAAAGCATAGCAAGAGAAGTTATTCAACTTAATTTTAATCATATGATCCCAACTATCTTCTAGCTTTCTAGGTATGGAGGCTTCTACCCTAAGCTTCTCCTCCCTATCTTTGATGAGAGCATTAGTGATATGCTCTGTGAAGGCAAGATTAAGTGTGCTAGTGTGGGGATCTCTAGACATCTTGTGAAGAAAACCAATAACTTCAGAAAGGGTGCAATTATCAAAATCAAGGTCACTACTATCAAGTAAAGTGGTAGTGGTGTCCTTTAGGCTCACTTGTTTGGTAGCTTCTATGGTTATAGGAGTTTCTTCTTCTACGGTTGAGGTCATAGCACCACCATTAATAGGTCCAATGGGACTAGGAGTGCATTGGGTGCTAAGAGTTTGGATATCCTCAACAACTTGGATAGTAGCAACAGTGTGGTGGGTAGGAAGGCTCTTAATTCTATCTTCTTCCTCCTTTTCTCTAGCCCATCTCTCTTTAAGTTTAGCCATCATCCTAATGTTTTCATTAATTTGCACTTGAATAGCATTCATAGGAGTGGTCTTCCTCTCCTCAAGAGGAGAAGTTCTAATTTTAAGCAACTCTACCTCATGGGCTAAATTGTCTACCTTCGAAGAGAGATTATCTAGTTTGTCTCGTTTTTCTTCTACACTCTTATTGAAGGCCTTTTGGGTAGTGATGAAGTCTTTAAGCATAATCTCAGAAGTGGAGTTCTTGGTGCTAGGATAAGCATTGTTGTTCCCATAGGAATTAGAGGGGAACGGTCTAGGGTTGCTACCAAAATTACTCCTATAAGCATTGTTATTGAAATTGTTTCTAGAGATAAAGTTCACATCTACTTGATCTTGAGCAATCAAAGAATTTAAAGGAACATCATGAGGATCAATAGAAGATTGCTTGGAAAGTAGAGACATGATCAAGTCAACTTTTTCATTTAGGGAGGAAATCTCCTCGACAGAGTTTACCTTCCTACCTGTTGGAGCGCGTTCGGTGTGCCATTGGGAATAATTGGTCATCATCTCGTCGAGAAGCTTCGTGGCAGCACCAAGTGTAGTTGACATAAAGGTTCCTCCCGCGGCCGAATCTAACAAGTTCCGCGAGGTAAAGTTCAAGCCTGCATAAAAAGTTTGGATAACCATCCAAGTAGTCAAACCATGAGTAGGGCAGTTCTTGACAAGAGATTTCATGCATTCCAAAGCTTGGGCAACGTGGTCATTATCCAATTGTGTAAAATTCATTATGTTACTCCTTAATTGGATAATTTTAGCAGGGGGATAGTACTTCCCAATAAAGGCATCCTTGCACTTGTCCCAAGAATCTATACTATTCCTAGGCAAGGATTGAAACCAGA
Organism: Secale cereale; assembly: GCA_902687465.1. Taxonomy (NCBI): domain Eukaryota; kingdom Viridiplantae; phylum Streptophyta; class Magnoliopsida; order Poales; family Poaceae; genus Secale; species Secale cereale. Next base: position 851,511,677 of record LR738711.1, on the reverse strand, counting down.
TTTTAGCTCCTCCTCTCAAGGAGAAAGGAAAAAGCTTAAGCTTAACAATATCACCATCTACTTCTTTGTACTTTTGCATATCACAGAGCTCAACAAAATTATTTAAGTGCAAAGCAGCATCATCTCCAGCACCGGAGAATTGATCTTTCATAACTAGGTTCAGCAGAGCAGGTTTAATCTCATAAGAAGGTGCTGAAATGGCAGGTGTAGCAATAGGCGTGCAGATAAAGTCATTGTTGTTATGACTAGTGAAGTCACACAACTTGGTGTTCTCGGTGGAACCCATAGCAGCAGCAAGCAAGATAACTATTTTTGTGATTTTTGGTAAGGGACACTAAAGCAAAAACTGAAAGGTAAACTAACAAGACTAAAAAGCAAAGATAAAAGATAGCGTGCAACTCCCCTATCTTGAAGAGTGGAGTCCCCGGCAACGGCGCCAGAAACTTGCTTGATGGCTTCTCGCCCCTCGTTGGTTACCCCAAGTGGAAGGTTGAGATGTAGCGTAGCGGCAAATTTCCCTTGGCAAAGATACCAAGGATCGAATCCCGTGAGACTCCGAGGGTCGACAAGTAGGTGTCAACAGTGCCAGAAACTTAGCGGTTGATGGGACCTGCACACAGATACAGATAACTTTGCTCCCAATGAGTACAGAGAGGTTGTCAATCCCTCCGGCCTTGTTGTTTACAAAGGATCAAACACAAGAGATAATAATGATAGCTATGACTGCAACTAAAAAACAGGAAGTAAATAGAAGGTGTGATCAGCGGTGGTAATATGGACCGGGGTCCCATGATGTTCACTAGTGATGTCTCTCTCCCAAAAGACGATAAAACAGCAAAGCGAGGTAAACAAATTACAGCTGGGCAATTGACAGGATTATGTGCGGAAACCAATGCTAACTATGCTGCAAAGAAAGGTAGAGGCTCAAAAGCATGGGCGGTACGCCAAGGCAAGTAGACCGAAATCCATCTGCATCTACTACTAATTGATACGTCTCAAACGTATCTACTTTTCCAAACACTTTTGATATTGTTTTGGCCTCATTCTTGCATGATTTGGACTAAACTAACCCGGACTGAGGCTGTTTTCAGCAGAGCTGCCTGTATGGTTTATTTGTGTGCAGGAAAACGGATTTTTAAGTATCTCAGAAAAATCCACGAAAAATCACAGAAAATCCACGCACCCGAAGGAACCAGGAGCCAGAAGTGGGACCAGAGGGGGGCCAGGGGGTGCCCAGGCGCCCTGTGGGCGCGCCCCCCCTGGGCCGCGCCGGGGGGTCGCCTGGGTGGGGCCCACACCCCCTGGTGCCCTACTTTACCTCGTATTTTAACTCCCGACGCAGAAACCCGAGATCAGAAGTTCTTTCGCAGTTTTCCGTCGCGGAGCCGCCGCCACCCTCTGTTCTTCCTCGGGAGGGCTAATCTGGAGGCTGAATTGGCCTCCGGAGAGGGGAGATCGTCGCCATCGTCATCATCATCACCACTCCATCATCCCTCCATGACTTCCCCTTTCATGTGTGAGTAATTCCCCTGCTGTAGGCGAAGGGGATGGTAGGGATTGGATGAGTTAGATCATGTAATAGTTTATCAGATCGTTGGGGGCATGTTGCCTATCATCTACTATGGTGTTTATCATCTTTGCTACAACTTGTTATTCTTAATGCTTGACACTTAGGGCCCGAGTGCCATGATTTCAGATCTGAACCATATGTGTTTGTATGAATATATTTGTGTTCGTGATCCTATCTATGAGTTGTTTGCACCTGTTACGGTCCGGAACCGGCGATCCCAAAAGTGACAGCTTGGGACACCAAAGGGGATGGTCCGTAGTTTGAGGATTACATGTATCCATTGAGTTCATTGCTTTGTTCCGGTGCTCTTTGACAGGAGCACCTTAATATCCATAAGTTCCTTTTGGCCCCGTTCGTAGCGGGATGGTAGGACAAAAGATGTTGTGCAAGTTCTTATTGCAAGCACACACAACTACCTACGGGATACATGCCTAATGTTTGATATTTGCCTAGATGATCATTACTTTTCCGTGTGCCGTGCCCCAAGTTAGAATCTATCTCATCCATGCAGCGCCCAACCATCCATCTCCCTAGCCTACAGTGTTTTAAACCCTGCTTGTCACTAGTTGCTACTTTTGCATTTACTACTGCTATTTACTTTTGCTGTTTACTTTTACTATTACTATCATCACTATCATATCACTGTTACCACTTATCTTTTGTTGTAAGTAAGTATATTTCAGGTGCGGTTGAATTGACAACTCAACTGTCAAAGCTTATAAATACTCTTTGGCTCCCCGTGTGTCGAATCAATAAATTGGGTTATTCTTACCCGCGAAGACTATCTCGATCCCTTACGGTTGAGGGTTATCAAGTACCGTTTTCTGGCGCCGTTGCCGGGGAGCATAGCAATATTTACAAGTCTACTTGAGGTATCCTACCTGCTGCACTTCATCCACTATGGGTAAGAAAGGAGACCCCAAGGTTCCGATCTTACTATCCACTACAAGAAGAGGTACTGCTCTGAGCACTAGTGCTACACTTGATTCACCTTCTGTTATGAGTAAGTTTGCCTCACCACCACCACATGATGCTCCTACTGAATCTGTTACTATGTCCGATACTCTTGATGATGCTTCTACTACTTTTGATGATATTAGTTCGCTTGGTTATGCTCTTGAGAAACAAATTGCTGCTGCTGCTAAAAAGTCTGGAATTGAACTTCCTGTTACTCGCTACCCTATTGGTGAAACTTATGATTATCCTGATTTGAGTAAACTCAAAGAGAGGCTCCTTGATGATGATTACTATATACTTGATGAAGATTTATGCAGGGAACTGACAGAGTTTTCCGGCTCTGACCCTGAAGTTATTAAGAAACTATTTGAAAAACACTCTTTGAAGAACAAAACCGTTCCTAATCCTGAATTTGCTACATCCCCTATATGCATTGATGATCCTGATTATGATTTCTCTGTTGATCTTTCACTTATACCTATGGTTGAAGCTGACCCCTTTTATGGTAGAGAAAATGATGATGCTATTGCACACCTAACTAAACTTGGTGAGTTGGGTAGCCTATTTACCACAGATGAGAAGATACGATACTTTTATGTGACCAAGCTTCTTCCTTTCTCCTTGAAGGAGGGTGCTAAAGCATGGTATGATTCACTCCCATGCAGTTCCATTAAGAGTCCTCAGGACTTAGCTCACTCTTTTGTTGATAAGTACTTTCCTGCTCACATGCAACATGCTGCTTTACAAAGAATTTATAACTTTAAACAGTTGCAGGATGAGTCCCTCCCTAAAGCTTGGGGGAGGTACTGCGGTCTGATTCGGGCTAGACCTGGACATGAAATCCCTAAGAATGAATTAATCGATATATTCTATGCTGGTCTAACTGATGAATCCAGGTCCTATTTGGACAGTTGTGCTGGTTGTGTTTTCAGGAAAAGAACACCGGACGATGCGGAAGATTTAATGGGCAGGATTGCCAAAAACCATGAAGATTGGTCCGTCCCTGAACCACCTCCACCAACAAAGAAGAGGGGCATGTTTGTTCTAAGCCCCGAGGATATGCGAGAAGCAAAAAAGTCTATTAAAGAGAAAGGTATTAAAGCTGAAGACGTGAAGAATCTACCCCCTATTGAGAAGCTGTGTGAGCCTACCACTCACCCTCCTATGGTAGAGGTACACTCTCTTTTAGATTTCAACGCAAGTGACATCCCTCATGGTAAGCCTCCTGATCAATGTTTAGATGAGTTTGATAATTTTATTATGAAACAGAATCATTTTAATGAGAGGATAGAAAGTCAGTTGCATGATAATTCCCTTGCTATCAAGAGACTGCTTGATGTTTTAGATAGAACAGTCAATGATGTTCAATGTCTTGTGAAGCATTTTCATATAGTTCAGACTCAGCTTGATCAAATTTCTAATGTGCAAAGAGATTTGCTTGCTAACAATGTCAAACAAGATAATTTGCAGGCTTTCGGGATTAAGATCCGAGGAGGAACTAGCACTCAAGACCCTCTTTATCCAGAGGGGCATCCGAAGAGAATCGAGCAGGATTCTCAAATGCAGGAAGAAGAAATTGTTGTCTCTCCAAAGAAGAAGAAGAAACATAAAGAGACTGACAATTCTAATGATCCTATTGCAGATGAAGAGCCAGCTATTGATCCCAACAGTGTATCTATCTCCGATGCTGAGACTGAAGACGGTGCTGAACCTGAAGGTAATGATAATGAGAAGAATGATCCGCCTGAAGTACGAGAAGAAGAAGCACCTGACAAACGTAAGAGGTACACTAAAGAAGACTTCATCGCAAGAAAACATGGGAAGGAAAGAGAACCATGGGTACAGAAACCCATGCCCTTTCCAGGTAAGTCCATCAAATCTAAAGAAGAAGAGCATTATAATAAGTTTTGTGAGTGGATTAAACCTCTTTTTCTTCAAATCCCTTTGACTGATGCTATTAAGTTACTTCCTTATTCAAAATATATGAAAGATATTGTCACTAATAAAATAAAAGTTCCTAATGATGCAATATCTACTATGCTTGCTAACTACTCTTTCAGTGGCAAGATTCCTGAGAAGCTCGGTGATCCAGGTATACCCACCATTCCTTGCTCCATAAAGAATAATTATGTCAAAACTGCTTTATGTGATCTTGGAGCAGGAGTGAGTGTTATGCCTCTCTCTCTTTACGAGAGGCTTTGTTTAGAGAAACTAATTCCTACAGATATCTCCCTTCAGATGGCTGACAAGTCAACCGCTGTTCCGATAGGTATTTGTGAGGATGTTCCCATAGAAGTTGCTAATTGTTTGATTCTTACTGATTTTGTTGTGCTTGACATGCCCGAGGATGGGAGCATGTCCATTATTCTTGGTAGACCTTTTCTTAACACCGCAGGTGCTATTATTGATTGCAATAAAGGGAAGGTTACTTTCCATGTGAATGATAAAGAACACACGGTATATTTTCCAAAGGAGACCGACAGGAGGCATGCCCTCAACTCTATAGAGAATATCGAGACCGTGAAAATTGGAGAATGGGACTGTCCACTACATGTGCCTCACAAATACAAAACTATCATGGTGGGGACAATGTCCATCAAAGTAAAGGTCCAGTGATTACTTCGTAAGAGGTGAGACTTTTTGCTCTATATATCGCTTGTTTGTTGGTAAGACTTGATCAACCTTACTAGTGAACATGTTTTATATGGATAAAAAGTTGAGCTTGTTATGTTTTCATTTGTTTTTAGTTTTGTCCTACTTGCTGTACCAAGTATTTATGTTTTTGAAGCTTCACAATACTACTAACTGCTTCAAGTTTTCAGAGAGTTTCGCAGCTTTTTGAACTTCGAAAAAATTTCAACATTGAAGTTTTCAGAAAAAATCCAGAAAAATTATAATAAAAATTTCCAGGTCGGGAGAGACCCAGAAAGTCCTGGGGCCAGCCAGGAGGGGCCACCAGTGGCCCAGGTGGCCAGCTGGCGCGGCCCAGCCCCTGGCCGCGCCCACAGGGCGCCTGGGGCCCACATGGCCCCTCTCTAGGTATGTCTTCTTCCTCCCTTTCTCACTTTCTCCAAAAACTCGAGTTCTGGTCTTGTTCTTGTATTCTTGCTGTTCTTGGAGGCGATTCTTCGATCTCTCTCTACAGCCCCTCATTTGAGCTGAAATTTTGAGCAAATACTCCCTGGTATGTAACTCCTCCACCCCTCCAATTAGATTTTTGATTGGTGGCCTCATTTGTGAGTATTTAGTAGTTCTTGGTGCTGTAGAGATGAGCTTGCATGCATGTGTAGAAAGTTATTTTCCAAGTTTTGATGCAAGTTTATGCCTTGGGCAAGTGAGTTGAGTAGTTTGCCTTAGCTCACTTTGTTTTAATCCTCATTTATGTAAATTGTAAAAAATTTCAGAAATGAGTTTGTTAGGAAGGGCAAAAGGGTGGCTTGAGAAGAGGAGGCCCGCACACTCCGATCGAGTTACTAGAGCCGCAGCTTCACCATCGACTGCTAGGGTGAGCTATAATGAAGATCATGTGCCCCTGGAGTTGTTGGAAGACACAAGTCCAGCACGTGCGATGACATTTCCATGTGATGAATTCATGGAAGCTGTGGGAATCAAGGATGAGTTTTATAATCTTTGTGCTAATGCAGGTTTGACACGACTCGTCACGAGCCGTGTTACCCAGTATCAAAAACTCACCTCCAGTTTCATTAACAGTTTTAGATATAATCCTGATTCAGGTGCTATTGAGTTTAAAATATATAATGATCTTATCACCATGACTTTGGGAAATTTTTGTGAAATAATAGGTGTGCCGAACGTTGGGAGGACGGCTAGGATGGCCACTCAGCCCTCCGAACTGAAAACCGTCATCAACTCTCTCTGCAGCATGGGTACGAGGGATATTCATCGGTCGAAGATCTCCAGCATCTTATTTCCTCACCTCAGGTATTTTGCATATTATATTGCTAGATGGGTGTTAGCTCGTGACAACACGAGCAACATTTCTGCTCTGGATATTGCTATCCTGGCAGCAGCCCTCTCAGGGAGGTCTGATTATAATCTGGGTACCTTAATTGCTCGACGTCTTGCTATGAACGGTAACAAGGGGGACTTATATGGTGGCGTTTATGCCACACTTATCTTAGAGCATCTTGGAGGCACCCCACACCCTGATGATACTCCTTTTACTTATTTAAGCTTTGATCTTGCTGCTATGAAAAGGCATAAGTTTGTTACCATGGGTTCTGAGCTTGATAATCTTATTTATATCTTGCGTTTCAGAACTGCCGCGGAACGCGAGATCCGTCTACCCGCACCTCTTTTGTTTGATTTTTCTCGCAGGAACGGATGGTCCTTTGATGTTGTTCAGTTCGATGAGTTCATGGTCCAGCATCAGTTTCATAACCCCAAGGAGGGGGTCGTGCCCGACGAGGAGGGGCACGGTGAGATACCACATTTTGGTGAAGTGTCTTCCTCTGTTTGGCGTTCAGAACCTTCCTCGTGGGAGACTCCGAGGAGTTCGGTGTACGCGCCAGCATCCTTCTATGACCCGTGGACTCACCACCATACCCCCGGAGCAGGAGGCTCCTGGGGGCAGTAGCTGCTACCAACTTAGGCCAAAAGCCTAAGCTTGGGGGAGTACGTGCCCCTCTCACTTTTCCATTGTATGATCCGTTTTATTCGCTTTGATCTTTTCGAAGTTTTTGCCCGTTCTTCTTTGTTTCTCTCTTTGCAAAAACAACAAAAAGATTTTCTCTTTCTTTTGCTTTTATTCAACCTTTGAAAAAAAAACAAAAAGATTTCCTTTCTCTCTTTAGTTTGCTTTGTTTTCAGAGATGAGCTCGAGTCCGTGATGGCATTTAATTACATTGTGGGGACCCCGACTCATAAGTCATGATCACCGAATGCACGTGTACAGTGATCCTAGAGATCAATGCTCACTGAACACACAGAAGCTGAATAACAAGAGTCTTACATCCATACATACCGTATTACACAAATAGGACCATAATGGTCAAGTCTCGAGTATATCATCGCAGCGGAAAATCTTCAAAGACAACTGGGACCCATGCCATCTGCCTTAACCCTACAGGCATTCTGGCTGGGAAGCGTCCTAGCTCGCATGCTCGTCACCAAGAAATCTTCATCATAACCTGTTCTCTCCTGCCTGGCCAATAAAATAACCAGTGGCAAGCCAATGAGTACATTGAATGTACTCGCAAGCAACCCAAGTGTGATAACAGAATAATTTATGCAAGGCTCTACTGCTAAATTGGTAGTTTTGCGGAAAGCTAGTTTTTCATATGCAAGTATGATCAACATGTAACAAGGATATGCATGTGTCTGTAATAAGTATCAGGAGGTCACAGACATCAATATCGAGAAAGAGTTGTAATCAACTCATGTTCAAGCTCATAGAGACTTCCTCAGGTATCACATCATCAATATCACTGAACCATGTTGTTTCCTCGCACACACACACCAGGTTTCGCAAACATTGGACGTAGCCCAAGAGCGGTTACCCAACTATCCATGACCGTGGACACGGCTATTCGAATAGTTTTACACTCTACAGAGGTTGCACACTTTACCCACAAGATCCGGGGAACTTCCGTGTCATCCATGACCCGCGGAACTTCAAGTACCCGGGGTAAGCACCCGATCACTATCTTTCCCTAGGCGACACTAATATGGAGTCCACTCGATTGGTAACAGCCCCGTGCCAAACATTTCACATCTCAAGGTTTGTGGAGACTCGCTCCGTATTCATCACATACCAGTGACACGGGGTACCAACGGTGTGTCCGGTGCCCTGTGAAAACAGTCATGGCCGCCTATCCAAGCACGACCCCGTCCCGAGAGTGACCTCGTGTCACCCCCGTCACTAGTAATGCGGGCACCATGCTAGTATCGACCTAGGTAATCAATAATGCCCTTTCCCATATAAGGGTAGAGTGGTTGCGCATGTAAGGTTGGAATAACGGTCGCAACTTAAACCAATCCGTTTTTCAAAACAACACACACACTTCCCTCGGTACACCACTTCGTCATCAAGTGGTTACCCAACTCACCATCTCCCTCGGGCATAAATGGCACCCGACGGGGTTTTCGAAAAGTCTTTTGAAAGTATCCTGCCTCCGTCACCATGCATATACCCGACCCATTTGCGTAGCCACTAGTAAAGCAACCTAACTACTCCCACCCACATAACCCTCACAGGAAGGTAGGGTCATGTTAGATGCAAGTTTCAATAGTAAGCAACAAAGGTAGCAACCAAAGCGGTCTCCACCTCAACATGATTCCGATGCATTGATAATAAGGTGCTATGAGACATGCATAAAAAGGGTTTCTCGAACATGGTCAAAGGGCTGCTTGCCTTATTCTTCCGAGTCTTCAAACCTTCTGGTCCATCTCCGAGTATTCCGTTTATTTCGTCAACTAACGATGGAAACAATCATAATAAGCAACACAATCAAAGCAAAAATAAAAGTGCTCTAAAAAAATAGGAGTTGGACTTTTCTAGGATACCTCTGGTCATATGAAAAATAACCAAGGTGGTTTCATAGGTGTTGGATCAATAGGTAGTTTGGAACATTTCAATATGATGGAATCAAGGGTTTTATGGATTTGGAAGAAGTATACAGAAATATTTTCTTGAATGATGAGCAAAGGTACCCATCATCAAGTCATGATTTTAGAAGCATTTAGGAGTTGGTTTCACTGGATTTGGAATTCAAATGAATTTCCTGGGATTTTGCAAAGCTGATAAATATGAAGAAATGGCTCAATATTTGGTGGGGTACAGAAACTATTATTAAAAATGTTCCAAAACTAAGTTTGGACATGACAAGCATCTAGGAATTTGAATCACTGGATTTGGATCAAGATTGAGCTCTCTGTGATTTTCTAAAGTTCATCACAGAAATGAAATAAAGGCATTTGATAAATATTTGTGAAAGAAAGGTTTCTGGAATAATGTGCATGCTGCACCATGTGATAGAGCATGATTTATGGAGCCATAGGAAATTTGAATCATGCAATTTGGAGTTCATTTGAATTATCTAGGCATTTTTGAAGTTGACAGAATAAAGAAAAAGAAAAGGAATAAGGGTTCAACCTTATCCAGTGCGCAGGGCGAGGGATAGCTCGCGGGTCGGCCCAGCGGCTCGGCCGCTCGCGTGCAGGGGGGCCACGCCGGAGGCGTCTTTCGGGGATACGCTTCCGCGCGGGGGAGGCGGGCTGCGCTGTTGCCGCCTCCACTTAAACGGGTGGGCCTGGCCCCCCGGGGTCGCTGACCTGCGGGCCCCTCCCGCAGGGTCATACCCTACCTCCCGCGCCCGCGACGGAGGGGCTGGTTGTCGCGGCTGCGCGCCGACCGGCGCCCGTCCCCGACGGCAGGGGCCACCCCTGGCCAGGCCGAGGCCACCGGAGGGTTCCTCGGGGAGCGGCGCATCGGGGAAGGCCCTTGGGGCGGCAGGGGAGGGGCCGGAGCACCTCCTGCACCTGACCATGGCGGCGGCCTCGTCGGTTGATGGTGGAGCGGGCACCACGGGGCACCAGAGCAGGAGATAGAGAGTGGGGGAGCTCCGCCGGTCTACTACGGTTCTCCTGGTGGCCAAGGAAGAGGAGGAAAGGCTCTGGTTCATCAGTGCCGGGCAGAGGCTGACGGCGACCATGGTGGCCATGGCGAGGGAAAGAGAGCACTAGGGGAAGAGGGGGCATGTCTAGGAGATGCACGGGAGAGAGGAGGGTCCAGAAGAGGCGAAGGGCGCTCGGGGGGAGGCTTTTTATAAGCGCAGCCACGGTGCACCATGAGTTTCGTCCATGGACGTGCTCGGGCTAGCTCGTGGAGAGAGGAGGAGGGCAGGGGAGGATAAGACCGACAGCCCTGCAGGTTGCGGACGTCGAGGGGACCTCGGGGGACACGCTCTCTCTGCCCAAGGTTGCCTGGAAGCCTCGGGAGGGCCGAGCTACAGTGCCTCGGTGCACTGTAGCGTGCTCCAGAGCGCGCCTTTGGCCGGCATGCTCATGTCTTTGCTTTCCAGGCCGTGTCCCCCAGTGTCCAGTAGTGCTAGGGAGTAGTAAACAATGGGGAGGCAGTCTTGGATGCTCTGGTGAGCCACTGAAATGAGGAGGGAGGTGAGGAAGAAGGTGAAAACTGCTGTCCAGCAGTAGATATTGGGGTTTTACCCCCTCCAATGATTGAGCTGAGGCCATAGAGAAGTTACTGGGGGTAGAGGATGATCAGGGGAAGGTGTGGTAGAAATTTGGGGTAAAGGGAAATAGTAAAAGGGGTCCAAACACTTGTTTTGGTAATTGGACAGAAGGTGTTTGATCAGGTTTTGGGGAGGCAAAAGATTTCCAATTGGTATGGGACTTAACAGGATCAAATGTCACATATAATTAGGCCCCTACACCAAATTTGAGCTTATTTGGGCAAGGTGGCCAATGTAACTTTGGTGAACCCTAGAAATCAACAGAAATGGTTTCACCATGTTTGAGTCAAGCAAATCATCTCCCCTTGATGCACCACTTGGTGTAGCATCATCATTTGGGGTTATGAACATGCCCACAAAGTTTGAGGCTCCAGATAAAAAGTTGACAATGTAAAGTTGTTCAAATTTGAATTTGAACAGAAGTGGTTTTGGGGTGATCTGATCAAGTTGCTCTATTCCAAATCTTGTGCCATTTGGTCTAGATGCCTTATTAGGCCATTCTAGCATGTTCACCAAATTTGAGAGCATTTGGACAAGTTTGGCAATGTAGAGTTGCTCAAACTTCAAATATGGACAGAATGGTTTTTAGGGGATTAGAGGATGTTTCCCTGATCTTCAAGGCATGAGGCTTTGCAAGATCATCAAATATGTCACATTTGACATGATAGAATTTCCCTGGAATTTTTGGAGAATATTTCCTTTGTAAGTATTTCAAAAGCTTGAAAATCCAGAAAGGGTTTTGGAAGGATTTGTCCAATATTTTGAACATGACCATGTGCTGAAACTCTTATATATGGACAATATATGTCCTATGAGTCTCCCTGAATTTTGGCAAATATTTTTGAAATGATTAAATAAATTTTCCCTATTAAAGACCATTTCTGGCCTTAAGAAAAAGCTTTTGAATAAAATATAAAAATAACTTTTTAAATTATACTTTTGTGGTTTCTGGAAGTCCTATACCTAATAGGATTCAAGTATACTTTTTGAAAGATTTTTCACACCATAAATAAGGTACTTGCAGTGCAAACCTCAATTCAGGGTTTTTTGGAAAACTAATTTTAGAAAATACCATTTGGCCAAAATATTTTTATAAGAAAATTCTATACTGGTCTATACACATGGCATGATCATTGGGAAAAGGTTTTGGGTCAAGGAGATGAAGTATAAGAGTTGGAGGATTTATTTGATTTTTAGAGCACTAGCAAACAGCAGACAAAAGTCAAATCAAGCAAAGTCAAAAACACTCAAAAGTTTTTGCAAATCCACATTTTTTACATGATAATTAGCTTAAGCAATGTGACAAGAAAATCAGGGTGTGACAGACCTACCCCCCTTACAAGAATCTCGTCCCCGAGATTCCGAGACTAGGCGTGGAAAGAAAGGCGGAGTCTTGGATACGGGGTAGTCTTCACTTCTCCTTGTTGGTTCTGCTTCCGAGCGGTGCTCCTTGGAATCCGGAAGTGCTTGATGGCATGGCTTCTTCCTTGATGCCTTCCTTGATGGAGGTTGCTGAGGGGTCTCTTGCATAGGTTAGGTTGGGTTAGCTGTCAAAGGCTCGGTGATCGATGTCCTTGCGGGCATCGGCCTAGCTAGGAGGTAAGAAGTACTTCCAGAGTGGGGGCTCGTGGAAGATTTGGTGCACGGAGGGTATCTCAGGTGGTAGATCTAGCTGGGGAGCCGTCTACTACATGACTTGCAGTGATCTCAAAGGGTCCAATGAACCTTGGTGCGAGCTTCCCCTTGACGTGGAAACGCTTGGTTCCCTTCAGAGGAGTTACCCGCAGGTGCACGTGGTCCCCGATATGGAAACTCATGTTCCGACGGTGAGTGTCAGCATAGCTCATTTGCCTTGACTTGGCTGCCTTTAACGCTCTCTGACTAGTTGGACCTGCTCTTCCGCTGCGCGGAGAATATCCGGTCCAAAGACTAGCCCTACTCCGGTCTCTGACCAGCTGAGGGGTGTGCGACATCTGCGTCCGTACAACACCTCAAATGGTGCCATCAGAAGGCTCGACTGGTAACTGTTGTTATAGGAGAACTCGGCAAAAAGGGAGACAATCCTCCGTCTTGGCTCCATATGCCAAGACACAGGCTCGGAGTCATGACTTCGAGAGTCTGATTGACTCGTTCTGTCTGACCTCCGGTCTGTGGGTGGAAAGCCGTGCTGAAAGACAACTTGGTTCCCAGGGCTTCTTGGAACTTCTTCCAGAACCTTGAGGTGAACTGGGTTCCTCGATCTGACACAATCTCCTTGGGAAATGCCGTGAAGACTTACGATTCGGTCGATGTAGAGAGCTGCCAGCCGGTTGCCATCATAAGGGGTCTTGACAGGAATGAAATGGGCCACCTTGGTCAAATGATCGACTATGACCCAGATAGAGCCATGTCCTCTATCCGACCTTGGCAATCCAGTGACAAAGTCCATTCCGACTTTATACCGCTTCCACTCAGGAATCTTGAGTGGTTGAAGCAATCCGGTGGGTCGCTGATATTCAGCCTTGACCCTTTCGCACACATCACACTTTGCAACATAGGTTGCAATCTCTCTTTCATCCTGTGCCACCAGAATCGTGCCTTCAAGTCTTGATACAACTTGGTGTGAGCGTTCCTTCGTCACGGAATTGCTCGGTTCCTCCGGGAGGAGTGGTTTGCAGATACGCCCGGTCTTCGACGCGGAAGTTTTCTTCTTGATGACAGTGGTCGGTGTAGATCTTCCTTCTTGACAGGGCGGTCTCCAAATGTCTTCTATCCAGCTGTCCGTCTCTTCTTTGTCTTCGGGCAGACAAGTAGGCCATCAGATAATGATGTTACCCGACTTGTCCAATTACTCCATGAGGTCTAAGGGGTACGCAAGGTAAGCTGGGGTATTGGTGGTGGTCTCGGTTGAGTATTGCAGAGGCCTTCCTGACTTAGAGCCAAGGCCCGTGGTCGGAATCTGATCAGGTTGTGGCTCGGTGGGGCTTAAGGGTTTCAAGGATTCTAGTGAGTGAGTGAACTTATATCATCTTATCCTTAAGCACAGTTTCTGAGATGCCAATAGCTCTATCTAGTACTCCGATCGAAAAAGCATCTTCTCGCATAGACCAACTTCAATCACCACTCATGCCATGCATATCCTCACGACTCTCAAGAGACGGTCTAACAAAACTATACTGTCTATGATCCCCAAATCTATATGTATGCCTACCTCTAAAATCCAAAGGTGGATCATACATGCTGCTGAGCTTAAATTAAACTCCATAATCCAAGCACTCAACCTATTCTTGCAAGGCTCACGGTAATGCATCTCTATTCTAAGGAAACACGTCATATGCCACTCCAAGATTTGTTTCCTTCCTATAGATCAACTCCAATAGCCCGGTAATCTCCATCAATCACCACATAATCCAACAATCCTACAAATCCGGTGTCTACGGTGTTCCACAAGATCTCAAATTCCTATGATATCCAAACACTGGGAAGGACTATGCATCACGATAGTAAGTCCACCAAATTCTCGTCATCCGGGTCAGTAAACTCCAAGATCACGACTATATAGATTTCTAAATCAACTCCGACAAATAATCCAATCTCCTAGGTTATCGTCCACCGAGAAGCATAATATCATAATCAGGATTATAGGCCTAAATCCAATCTTACTCCGAACCATGCAGTCATATCCAGCATTATACCGACCAGAATCACCTACATAAATCCAAATCTTATGTCCAACGGGTACATCTACCGACTTTCCCAAAGTCATGATCCCACCAACATGAAAACCTCACAATCCAGCAAGGTCTCAGATAGTTCCTCGAAGTCACTGATGTAAAGCCACCAAGTCATCTGTCCAATATCCTCAAACTGGTCTATCTATGGCATCGTCAGACCTCGTGCTATATTAGGATGAAAATATGCTCACTCATCGTGTCCACTAGCTCCTTTACGAACCCAGTGTTGTGCAAGGTTATAAAGGCTTAACTGGTTCTCTCGCTTTACCATGGGTGAGTCACATGGTTAAGGATTCGTGCTGGAGTGTCTCGTGAAGTCTCAAAGGGTCTAGGAAGAGGGTTACTGGTCTGGAGGATTAAACATAACTCTACGGGGTTGCAATTGATCGTGGAGGTTGTAGCAGAAGTCTTCAGTGCCAGTTGGTTGCCGAGGTAGAATCCTTGGTGCATCTTGTCTTGCGGGTCTTCAATTGGGGAGAGAGAGAATAGAGGGAAGAAGCAGCGTAGAGGAGGGAAATGCCTAAAGGGGGTTCTATAGTGCAGGTGCAACAAACATGTGCAAAAAGGTCGAAACAAAAGAAACAAGGCAAGGAAGGTGATATAGCCATGCACTTGTTGCCTGGGGCAAAAGCGCGACTTATATCAAAACACAAGCAGATAAAAGCAAACAACACACAATCATGGTTCTATTCGAACCATCATACGGACTCGACTGCGCATAGGGGGTACACGACTCATCCTACCCTAGGGGTTCTCGGACTCAGTGTCGTGACTTGTGCCTCGTGCAGTCTTCTGAGCTTCCTCGGATGTTGCTATGCCCCTTGTAGTTGTTTGATGAATGATCCGGGTTGTGCCTGAAGAATCTTCAACAACTTCTCGCCTGATGAGGTGATGTGGTGAAGGTGCCTCCTTGTAGCTGGCGTTGACTTGGTCTCCCCTGGTCTCTCTAATCTTGACGCTCCCTTGTGCCTTCTGGGACGTCGATGGTACCAGGTAGGCAATCCGTATGCAATGACAATAACAAGGCATAATAGAGGTCCAACATGTCGGTTTCGTTGTTGAAAACATCGACACCAAGAGCGGGGGACAAAGAGAACCGTTTTCCTGCTCACTATGGTGAGGCGGACCAAATGGCAAGGTTCTCATCCACCGGTGGTCGTCGATACAACAACGGTAGTGACAGGATTACTCTATTAGCGATGCATATCATGATTTTGCATAACCTATTCCCTGGTCATCATAGGCCAACGTTGCATCTTCTTGGGGTACTGCCAAGGGTATCACCATCTTCTGGGTCTTCATGTCCTCATCCATCGAGGATGTAACTTCCGTTGGTATCGTCTTGTCGTGGTGTCGTCAATCTTGTGTTCAGAAGAGGTGGGTAAGTGTTTGGCAAGGTGCACTCCACGAGGATTATAGAAAATCCAGAGGTCAGGGGCATAGGGGTTCTAGCGACCAAGGTTTTGAAGAGGAAGAGATCAAGTATAGCCTAGTTTTCGAAAAACTGAGAAGGGAAGAGAAGTATAGATAGTTTTGAAAACTAATAATAGTTTTGAAAATAGCTTTACCCTAACTAACGACCATGCTAACTAAGGGTTCCTACAGTCAGGATGGCTCTGATACCAGCTCTGTGGGGACCCCGACTCATAAGTCGTGATCACCGAATGCACGTGTACAGTGATCCCAGAGATCAATGCTCACTGAACACACAGAAGCTGAATAACAAGAGTCTTACATCCATACATACCGTATTACACAAATAGGACCATAATGGTCAAGTCTCGAGTATATCATCGCAGCGGAAAATCTTCAAAGACAACTGGGACCCATGCCATCTGCCTTAACCCTACAGGCATTCTGGCTGGGAAGCGTCCTAGCTCGCATGCTCGTCACCAAGAAATCTTCATCATAACCTGTTCTCTCCTGCCTGGCCAATAAAATAACCAGTGGCAAGCCAATGAGTACATTGAATGTACTCGCAAGCAACCCAAGTGTGATAACAGAATAATTTATGCAAGGCTCTACTGCTAAATTGGTAGTTTTGCGGAAAGCTAGTTTTTCATATGCAAGTATGATCAACATGTAACAAGGATATGCATGTGTCTGTAATAAGTATCAGGAGGTCACAGACATCAATATCGAGAAAGAGTTGTAATCAACTCATGTTCAAGCTCATAGAGACTTCCTCAGGTATCACATCATCAATATCACTGAACCATGTTGTTTCCTCACACACACACACCAGGTTTCGCAAACATTGGACGTAGCCCAAGAGCGGTTACCCAACTGTCCATGACCGTGGACACGGCTATTCGAATAGTTTTACACTCTACAGAGGTTGCACACTTTACCCACAAGATCCGGGGAACTTCCGTGTCATCCACGACCCGCGGTACTTCAAGTACCCGGGGTAAGCACCCGATCACTATCTTTCCCTAGGCGACACTAATATGGAGTCCACTCGATTGGTAACAGCCCCGTGCCAAACATTTCACATCTCAAGGTTTGTGGAGACTCGCTCCGTATTCATCACATACCACTGACACGGGGTACCAACGGTGTGTCCGGTGCCCTGTGAAAACAGTCATGGCCGCCTATCCAAGCACGACCCCGTCCCGAGAGTGACCTCGTGTCACCCCCGTCACTAGTAATGCGGGCACCATGCTAGTATCGACCTAGGTAATCAATAATGCCCTTTCCCATATAAGGGTAGAGTGGTTGCGCATGTAAGGTTGGAATAACGGTCGCAACTTAAACCAATCCGTTTTTCAAAACAACACACACACTTCCCTCGGTACACCACTTCGTCATCAAGTGGTTACCCAACTCACCATCTCCCTCGGGCATAAATGGCACCCGACGGGGTTTTCGAAAAGTCTTTTGAAAGTATCCTGCCTCCGTCACCATGCATATACCCGACCCATTTGCATAGCCACTAGTAAAGCAACCTAACTACTCCCACCCACATAACCCTCATAGGAAGGTAGGGTCATGTTAGATGCAAGTTTCAATAGTAAGCAACAAAGGTAGCAACCAAAGTGGTCTCCACCTCAACATGATTCCGATGCATTGATAATAAGGTGCTATGAGACATGCATAAAAAGGGTTTCTCGAACATGGTCAAAGGGCTGCTTGCCTTATTCTTCCGAGTCTTCAAACCTTCTGGTCCATCTCCGAGTATTCCGTTTATTTCCTCAACTAACGATGGAAACAATCATAATAAGCAACACAATCAAAGCAAAAATAAAAGTGCTCTAAAAAAATAGGAGTTGGACTTTTCTAGGATACCTCTGTTCATATGAAAAATAACCAAGGTGGTTTCATAGGTGTTGGATCAATAGGTAGTTTGGAACATTTCAATATGATGGAATCAAGGGTTTTATGGATTTGGAAGAAGTATACAGAAATATTTTCTTGAATGATGAGCAAAGGTACCCATCATCAAGTCATGATTTTAGAAGCATTTAGGAGTTGGTTTCACTGGATTTGGAATTCAAATGAATTTCCTAGGATTTTGCAAAGCTGATAAATATGAAGAAATGGCTCAATATTTGGTGGGGTACAGAAACTATTATTAAAAATGTTCCAAAACTAAGTTTGGACATGACAAGCATCTAGGAATTTGAATCACTGAATTTGGATCAAGATTGAGCTCTCTGTGATTTTCTAAAGTTCATCACAGAAATGAAATAAAGGCATTTGATAAATATTTGTGAAAGAAAGGTTTCTGGAATAATGTGCATGCTGCACCATGTGATAGAGCATGATTTATGGAGCCATAGGAAATTTGAATCATGCAATTTGGAGTTCATTTGAATTATCTAGGCATTTTTGAAGTTGACAGAATAAAGAAAAAGAAAAGGAATAAGGGTTCAACCTTATCCAGTGCGCAGGGCGAGGGATAGCTCGCGGGTCAGCCCAGCGGCTCGACCGCTCGCGTGCAGGGGGGCCACGCCGGAGGCGTCTTTCAGGGATACGCTTCCGCGCGGGGGAGGCGGGCTGCGCTGTTGCCGCCCCCACTTAAACGGGTGGGCCTGGCCCCCCGGGGTCGCTGACCTGCGGGCCCCTCCCGCAGGGTCATCCCCTACCTCCCGCGCCCGCGACGGAGGGGCTGGTTGTCGCGGCTGCGCGCCGGCCGGCGCCCGTCCCCGGCGGCAGGGGCCATCCCTGGTCAGGCCGAGGCCACCGGAGGGTTCCTCGGGGAGCGGCGCGTCGGGGAAGTCCCTTGGGGCGGCAGGGGAGGGGCCGGAGCACCTCCTGCACCTGACCATGGCGGCGGCCTCGTCGGTTGATGGTGGAGCGGGCACCACGGGGCACCAGAGCAGGAGATAGAGAGTGGGGGAGCTCCGCCGGTCTACTGCGGTTCTCCTGGTGGCCAAGGAAGAGGAGGAGAGGCTCTGGTTCATCAGTGTCGGGCAGAGGCCGATGGCGACCATGGTGGCCATGGCGAGGGAAAGATAGCACTAGGGGAAGAGGGGGCATGTCTAGGAGATGCACGGGAGAGAGGAGGGTCCAGAAGAGGCGAAGGGCGCTCGGGGGGAGGCTTTTTATAAGCGCAGCTGCGGTGCACCGTGAGTTTCGTCCATGGACGTGCTCGGGCAAGCTCGTGGAGAGAGGAGGAGGGCAGGGGAGGATAAGACCGACAGCCCTGCAGGTTGCGGACGTCGAGGGGACCTCGGGGGACACGCTCTCTCTGCCCAAGGTTGCCTGGAAGCCTCGGGAGGGCCGAGCTACAGTCCCTCGGTGCACTGTAGCGTGCTCCAGAGCGCGCCTTTGGCCGGCATGCTCATGTCTTTGCTTTCCAGGCCGTGTCCCCCAGTGTCCAGTAGTGCTAGGGAGTAGTAAACAATGGAGAGGCAGTCTTGGATGCTCTGGCGAGCCACTGAAATGAGGAGGGAGGTGAGGAAGTAGGTGAAAACTGCTGTCCAGCAGTAGATATTGGGGTTTTACCCCCTCCAATGATTGAGCTGAGGCCATAGAGAAGTTACTGGGGGTAGAGGATGATCAGGGGAAGGTGTGGTAGAAATTTGGGGTAAAGGGAAATAGTAAAAGGGGTCCAAACACTTGTTTTGGTAATTGGACAGAAGGTGTTTGATCAGGTTTTGGGGAGGCAAAAGATTTTCAATTGGTATGGGACTTAACAGGATCAAATGTCACATATAATTAGGCCCCTACACCAAATTTGAGCTTATTTGGGCAAGGTGGCCAATGTAACTTTGGTGAACCCTAGAAATCAACAGAAATGGTTTCACCATGTTTGAGTCAAGCAAATCATCTCCCCTTGATGCACCACTTGGTGTAGCATCATCATTTGGGGTTATGAACATGCCCACAAAGTTTGAGGCTCCAGATAAAAAGTTGACAATGTAAAGTTGTTCAAATTTGAATTTGAACAGAAGTGGTTTTGGGGTGATCTGATCAAGTTGCTCTATTCCAAATCTTGTTCCATTTGGTCTGGATGCCTTATTAGGACATTCTAGCATGTTCACCAAATTTGAGAGCATTTGGACAAGTTTGGCAATGTAGAGTTGCTCAAACTTCAAATATGGACAGAATGGTTTTGAGGGGATTAGAGGATGTTTCCCTGATATTCAAGGCATGAGGCTTTGCAAGATCATCAAATATGTCACATTTGACATGATAGAATTTCCCTGGAATTTTTGGAGAATATTTCCTTTGTAAATATTTCAAAAGCTTGAAATATCCAGAAAGGGTTTTGGAAGGATTTGTCCAATATTTTGAACATGACCATGTGCTGAAACTCTTATATATGGACAATATATGTCCTATGAGTCTCCCTGAATTTTGGCAAATATTTTTGAAATGATTAAATAATTTTTCCCTATTAAAGACCATTTCTGGCCTTAAGAAAAAGCTTTTGAATAAAATATAAAAATAACTTTTAAAATTATACTTTTGTGGTTTCTGGAAGTCCTATACCTAATAGGATTCAAATATACTTTTTGAAAGATTTTTCACACCATAAATAAGGTACTTGCAGTGCAAACCTCAATTCAGGGGTTTTTGGAAAACTAATTTTAGAAAATACCATTTGGCCAAAATATTTTTATAAGAAAATTCTATACTGGTCTATACACATGGCATGATCATTGGGAAAAGGTTTTGGGTCAAGGAGATGAAGTATAAGAGTTGGAGGATTTATTTGATTTTTAGAGCACTAGCAAACAGCAGACAAAAGTCAAATCAAGCAAAGTCAAAAACACTCAAAACTTTTTGCAAATCCACATTTTTAACATGATAATTAGCTTAAGCAATGTGACAAGAAAATCAGGGTGTGACATACATTTCCCACGTTCGATCGTGCAAGTGACAAGCAGTAATGACGAAGATCGACTGAAGGGAGCAACAAGGAAGACCGGTATGAACTCTTATTGTTTCTACTTTTGTACATATGCCTGTACTTATGATCTAGAGACCAGCTTGTAGCGACATAGTGCTATGCTTACAGTGCTCTTCCAGTGGTTCATGCTTTCCTTGTGGCTAGTCCCGAATAACTAGAGTATATAATGTGTTATTGAAATGATCTACATGCATTGCACTGTTCATAGTCTGGTATATTAAGGTGGTATTTCCCTTTAGAGAATTTTTGGATTGACTTGGCACATGCTTACACATGTTTAAGACTAAAAAGTCTACTTTGCCTTGATGATCTTTGAGTTTTAGAATAGTTATATCACTTTCATGCCCGATTCAATGTTGCTTTGTCGCTCTGCATGATTATGACCGTTATTGCTCTCTAGTTGGTCGCTTCCCAGTCTTTTGCTAAACCTCCACCTGTACTAAGCGGACTGACTGCTTGTGCATCCAAAATCCTTAAAACCAGTTATGCCATATGAGTCCACTATACCTTCCTATACATGGTATTTACCTGCCATTCCTAACGAAGACTTTCGTGTACCATCTCGAAATTAATCAAAAGCATTTCCCTTTTTGTGCCTATGTTTTAGCTCATGAGGAAGTAGTAGTTAATTCATAATCTTTTTAAGTTGGACAAGTTTCACCCCTGGATTGCATGTATAATGTGCAAACCCCTAGTACGAAAAGGAACTGGCATTGAGTGCGCCCGGCTCAAAAAGATAATATAACAAACAAACCCTCCTTCACGCTTTGTTCATGAGAAATCAGAAAACTTTGGCAGTGATTAACAAAGGAGATTTAGAGGATGTAATCGTCCTCATGCGGGAGCCGTTCCTCGAGACTTGTCTAGCTTAAAAAAGTGATTGAGTTATCTGCTAGCATTCGTTGACGAAATATGCACCTCTCAAAAACATATTTACTTCTGTTTTTAAAACCAAGAGCTCTGGTACATGTTTAGTTTTTGTTTCCGACCACGGGTTTTCAACCTTGCCAATAAAAGCCACGGTTCGAGAGTCTCACCTTCTTTCTTCAAAGCACCGACTAGGAGAGCATAATTGTCATTCTGAGTGTAATGTGCATTGTCCCAAAGTATTACATTGTCTTCTGCATACCTCTGATATGATTTATTCTGAAATTCTTAGTTCTAGTCTCCTTTAAAACTCTGGAGGAGTCTCTGCATTTATGTTTTGCTTCACTCATGGAGGCTAGCGAGATACCACCCTAATATGCTCAAGCTATGTGCAATGTAATCTTGTCTTGATTTTTAGTAATATATTATTTACTTTTAAGTATTTGTGACTGGTCACTTGAAAGAAGGATTGCTCCTTGCATTGTCCTCATAAGTACTGTTTCAATACTTGCTAAACTCTTTTCGTAGTACATGCTTATATACATCTAATGAAGCAAAAGAGTTTGTCAAAGTTTTCTTTGTCGCGTCCAGTTCGTTGAACTGAATTGCTTGAGGACAAGCAATATGCTAAGCTTGGGGGAGTTGATACGTCTCAAACGTATCTACTTTTCCAAACACTTTTGATATTGTTTTGGCCTCATTCTTGCATGATTTGGACTAAACTAACCCGGACTGACGCTGTTTTCAGCAGAGCTGCCTGTATGGTTTATTTGGGTGCAGGAAAACGGATTTTTAAGTATCTCAGAAAAATCCACGAAAAATCACAGAAAATCCACGCACCCGAAGGAACCAGGAGCTAGAAGTGGGACCAGAGGGGGGCCAGGGGGTGCCCAGGCGCCCTGTGGGCGCCCCCCCCTGGGCCGCGCCGGGGGATCGCCTGGGTGGGGCCCACACCTCCTGGTGCCCTACTTTACCTCGTATTTTTACTCCCGACGCAGAAACCCGAGATCAGAAGTTCTTTCGCAGTTTTCCATCGCGGAGCCGCCGCCACCCTCTGTTCTTCCTCGGGAGGGCTAATCTGGAGGCTGAATTGGCCTCCGGAGAGGGGAGATCGTCGCCATCGTCATCATCATCACCACTCCATCATCCCTCCATGACTTCCCCTTTCATGTGTGAGTAATTCCCCTGCTATAGGCGAAGGGGATGGTAGGGATTGGATGAGTTAGATCATGTAATAGTTTATCAGATCGTTAGGGGCATGTTGCCTATCATCTACTATGGTGTTTATCATCTTTGCTACAACTTGTTATTCTTAATGCTTGACACTTAGGGCCCGAGTGCCATGATTTCAGATCTGAACCATATGTGTTTGTATGAATATATTTGTGTTCGTGATCCTATCTATGAGTTGTTTGCACGTGTTACGGTCCGGAACCGGCGATACCAAAAGTGACAGCTTGGGACACCAAAGGGGATGGTCCGTAGTTTGAGGATTACATGTATCCATTGAGTTCATTGCTTTGTTCCGGTGCTCTTTGACAGGAGCACCTTAATATCCATAAGTTCCTTTTGGCCCCGTTCGTAGCGGGATGGTAGGACAAAAGATGTTGTGCAAGTTCTTATTGCAAGCACGCACAACTACCTACGGGATACATGCCTAATGTTTGATATTTGCCTAGATGATCATTACTTTTCCGTGTGCCGTGCCCCAAGTTAGAATCTATCTCATCCATGCAGCGCCCAACCATCCATCTCCCTAGCCTACAGTGTTTTAAACCCTGCTTGTCACTAGTTGCTACTTTTGCATTTACTACTGCTATTTACTTTTGCTGTTTACTTTTACTATTACTATCATCACTATCATATCACTGTTACCACTTATCTTTTGTTGCAAGTAAGTATATTTCAGGTGCAGTTGAATTGACAACTCAACTGTCAAAGCTTATAAATACTCTTTGGCTCCCCGTGTGTCGAATCAATAAATTGGGTTATTCTTACCCGCGAAGACTATCTCGATCCCTTATGGTTGAGGGTTATCACTAATCATCCACCTTGAGATATCTATCCAGAACATCTCGCTGGTATTAAGTTGCGAATCCCACCCAAAGTGTAAACTCAAAGCAACATACAACTGCATTAAAAGAACTTTGCGTAAAGTAAACAATCCTTGCACCCGCAAGTACAAGCACCGTTGTTTTCTCTCTTGTGGCAACAGCACATCCCCTAGACTCATGTTTCTGTCACTCAAGCTAGTCATCAGGGGGCATGAACCCACAATCAAGCATAACGCTCCCTCTTGGAGTTACTACCTACTACTTGGCCAAAGCAATAAACAACAACGGAGAACATGCAAGAATTACTCAAGAACAAAGATATAAAAGAGGTGAATCAAATATATTACTCAAACACAATCTGAACATAGTCTCATAATCCATCAGATCCCAGCAAACTCAGAAAAGCAACAGCAGAAAGATTACATATGTGCCTCGATCATGTAGGGAAGCTCACGAGGTCTAAACCATGAAGAGCAAAGAGGGGAGGACAACATCACATAGCTACTGATCATGGACCCATGGTCCAAGGTGGACTACTCATGACTCATCCGGGAAGCGTCCATGGTGGTGGAGAAGCTTCCGGTGGTGGTTCTCCCCTCCGGCAGGGTGCCGGGAAGAGTTTTCCTGATGCTCCCGATCTTGGAAGCGCTGTAGCGGCGGAACAGAGGTGAGATCGCGAAAAAGGGTTCTGTCCTCGAGGGTTTCGGGACGAGAGGGATATATAGGAGAAGGGGGGTAGCCAGAGGCGGAGCAGGGGCCCCAGGCGCCCCCCTGGAGTGGCCAGGGGTGGGGCCGCGCCAGGTGGCCGCCTGGGCCTCCCCTGGCTCCCCTCTGGCCCATCTTTGGTTCTTCGCGAAGCTTCCTGTACGCTGATTTTTCCTGGAATTTTTGGAGCAATTTTAATATGGGGGAAACCTGAAATAGGAAAACAGCAAAAAACAGGAACTGGCACTATGGTGTACTGAGTTAATAGGTTAGTCCAAATATGATCAAAAGTGTATGGAAGTGCATCAATATCATAGCAATATCACACAAAAGAAGCATGTTGCAAGCAGAAATTATAGATACGTTTTGGACGTATAATGGGGTCGCCGGTGCCACCAGGAGCGGCGCCCGACACCTAGTCAGACCCGTCATCCTGCCGTCCACCGCCCTCGTCGTCGCTGCCATTGTCCTCCTCGTCACCCTCGTTCGAGGAGGAGTCTTCGTCATCGGAGGAGCTCTCCACGCAGCACCTCACACGAGTCCCGAAGTGCCCGAAGACCTTGATGGAGAGATGGACATCCTCCATCAACTTGAAATGGAGGGTGAGCCCATCCGTCAGGCTATGGATGCGAGCGAACGTCTTCCATCCTTGACGAAGATACATCACATGAGGGGCAGGGAAGTCGACGCGGACCCGCGTGCCGCTGATCCCGCAGCCCCTCATGTGCAGCCGCAGCGACTCCAGCGGATCCACCTCCATCTCCCGCGTAAATGGGGTCGGGAGACGAAGGCGATGGCGCGGCGGCCGCCGCAACCTGACGAAGAACTCGCAAGGGTCATCCCCAATTTGGCCTTCCATTGGAGGAGGGGCTGCTGGCGGGGGCGAGGCCGGCGGGCCCCCCCGTCCTCCTCTTCCCCGAGCGCCCCGGCCTCGCCCCCTCCCTCTTCCCCTCGTGGCCGGTTCTGCCACCGCAGGTGCAGGAGAAGGAGGGACGCGTTGTCGAGCAGCGACCCTCGCCGCCATCGTTGAAGAGCCGGGATTTCCTCTCTCCATGGCGAACAGAAGAGAGGAGCAGAAGCTGAAGGAGAAAGAAGATGGAGGAGTGTGGGGTGCCATCCCTTCCCTCCTGCTCCTTATAAAGGGGCGGGGTTGGGGCTCGACCGCCCCGCTCGGCCAATCAAGACGCAGAAAGCGAGGGAGCCGGGACCGACCCACCGCCCCAACCAGCGATAGCTCGGTTTCCCGCCTCCACCGTTCGCCACCTCAAGCGCATGGAGGGCACATGGCGGACGTGCAGAACCGAGAGGACGGGTGAGGCGACCTCTCCCCACTCCATGATCGTGGGGAGTGGCCGCCTTGACGACCGCGCCTCGGCCCCATTCAGTAAATGGGCCGCGCCTCCATGCCTCCCCCCGTTTACGGGGAAGGCGCGAAGCCGCCTCCTTTCGCATTTACTGCGACGTGACGCATGCCTGCAGAAACCGACCCACGCATGCTGCCCACGTCACGCACGCCCCTCCACCCCGCGCCATGCGCGCGGGTCGTGGGAGGCGCAGCTCGCGGAAAATCTTACCACGGTGAAAACCGCCCCGCCTGCCCGCGCACCGTTCTGGGCCTGGCCCAACAACGCGTCGCGCTCATGTGTGGCCCAGGCCCGGGGGCTCCTGTCGGTGTACAAAAAGAGGGGTACACTTTTTGTACCACTATGACTGTGCACGGGCAGTCTGAGCCACGGGCACCACCACACCAAGCACATCAGGGGAGGTGAGCCAAGGTAAGACCGAAGCTTGATGGAACTGGAGCAACGCCAAGAACAAGACCACAAAGAGCAAAGGGATGAAGCGGCTTC
Source organism: Secale cereale (assembly GCA_902687465.1). Taxonomy (NCBI): domain Eukaryota; kingdom Viridiplantae; phylum Streptophyta; class Magnoliopsida; order Poales; family Poaceae; genus Secale; species Secale cereale. The sequence continues at coordinate 851,485,387 of LR738711.1, read as the reverse complement.
CCCCGACAAGATCCTTGCCGGGAGCCAGTTTCGGCAGCCCTGGCAAGATCCTTGCCGGGGCCGGCTCTGGCAGCCCCGGCAAGACCCTTGCCGCGGCAGCTCGCCCCACGCCTACGGAGCGGATCACCCTTGAGTCCACTGCCCCCATGGGGCAAGGATTCGGGAGATATCCCCGTGGTGGCATGCAGATCTTTGTGAAGACATTCAAGGACAGATAGACACACTAAGAGGACGACGACCCTTGGCGGGATCCCAACCAAGGAGGACCACAAGGCCTCCGGCAAGCACCTTGCCGGGGATGACAGCAGTGTTGGGGAACGTAGTATTTGAAAATTTTCCTACGATCACGCAAGATCTATCTACCAGATGCATAGCAACGAGAGGGAAGAGTGTGTCTACGTACCCTCGTAGACCGGGAGCGGAAGCGTCAAGTGACGCGGTTGATGTTGTCGAACTTCTTCGCGATCCAACCGATCAAGCACCGAACGTATGGCACCTCCGCGTTCAGCACACGTTCAGCTTGATGACGTCCCACGAGCTCTTGATCCAGTTGAGCTTCACGGGAGAGTTTCGTCAGCACGACGGCGTGGTGACGGATATGATGTATTTACCGACGCAGGGCTTCGCCTAAGCACCGCGACGGTATGACCGAGGTGTGTTTCTGTGGAGGGGGGCACCGCACACGGCTGGAACAATTCAACTTGTGTGTCTTTGGGTGCCCCCCTGCACCCGTATATAAAGGAGCGAGGGGGGAGGCCGGCCGGCCCTTGTTTGGTGCGGCTAGGGGTGCAATCCTACTAGGAATAGGATTGCAATCCTATTCCTAGTAGGAACCACCAAAGAAGGAAGAGAGGGAAAGGAAAAGAGGGAGAGGTGGCGCCCCCCCCCCAATCCTAGTCCAACTAGGAACCCTAGGTGGGGCACCGGCCAGCCCTATGGGCTGCCTCTCTCTTTTCCATAAGGCCCACTATGGACCATCCCCCTTCGTAGGGGGTTCCGGTAACCCCCTCCGGCAATCCCGTTAAATCCGAAACTTTTCCGGAACACTTCCGGTGTCCGAATATAGTCGTCCAATATATCAATCTTTATGTCTCGGATATTCCGAGACTCCTCGTCATGTCCGTGATCTCATCCGGGACTCCGAACTACCTTCGGTACATCAAAACTCATAAACTCATAATACCGATCGTCATCAAACGTTAAGCGTGCGGACCCTACGGGTTCGAGAACTATGTAGACATGACCGAGACTCATCTCCGGTCAATAACCAATAGCGGAACCTGGATGTTCATATTGGCTCCTACATATTCTACGAAGATCTTTTATCGGTCAGAACCGCATAACAACATACGTTGTTCCTTTTGTCATCGGTATGTTACTTGTCCGAGATTCGATCGTCGGTATCTCCATACCTAGTTCAATCTCGTTACTGGCAAGTCTCTTTACTCGTTCCGTAACACATCATCTCGTGACTAACTCATTAGTATTTTTGCTTGCAAGGCTTATTGTGATGTGTGTTACCGAGAGGGCCCAGAGATACCTCTCCGACACTCGGAGTGACAAATCCTAATCTTGATCTATGCCAACACCACGAATACTTTCGGAGACACCTGTAGAGCATCTTTATGATCACCCAGTTACGTTGTGACGTTTGATAGCACACAAGGTGTTCCTACGGTATTCGGGAGTTGCATAATCTCATAGTCATAGGAACATGTATAAGTCATGAAGAAAGCAATAGCAGTAAAACTAAACGATCATAGTGCTATGCTAACAGATGGGTCTTGTCCATCACATCATTCTCCTAATGATGTGATCTCGTTGATCAAATGACAACTCATGTCTATGGTTAGGAAACATAACCATCTTTGATCAATGAGCTAGTCTAGTAGAGGCATACTAGGGACACTCTGTTTTGTCTATGTATTCACACATGTACTAAGTTTCCGGTTAATACAATTCTAGCATGAATAATAAAAATTTATCATGATATAAGGAAATATAAATAACAACTTTATTATTGCCTCTAGGGCATATTTCTTTCAGTCTCCCACTTGCACTAGAGTCAATAATCTAGCTCACATCGCCATGTGATTTAATATCGATAGTTCACATCGTTTTGTGAATAACACCCATAGTTCACATCGCCATGTGACCAACACCCAAAGGGTTTACTAGAGTCAATAATCTAGTTCACATCGCTATGTGATTAATACCCAAGAGTAATAAGGTGTGATCATGTTTTGCTTGTGAGAGAAGTTTAGTCAACGGGTCTGTCACATTCAGATCCGTATGTATTTCACAAATTTCTATGTCTACAATGCTCTGCATGGAGCTACTCTAGCTAATTGCTCCCACTTTCAATACGCATCCAGATTGATACTTAGAGTCATCTGGATTTGTGTCAAAGCTTGCATCGGCGTAACCCTTTACGACGAACTCTTTATCACCTCCATAATCGAGAAATATTTCCTTAGTCATCCAATCACTAAGGATAATTTTGACTGCTGTACAGTGATCTACTCCTGGATCACTATTGTACCTCCCTGTCAAACTCATGGCAAGGTACACAACGTGTTTTGTACACAGCATGGCATACTTTATAGAACCTATGGCTGAGGCATAGGGAATGACTTTCATTCTCTCTATATTTTTCTGCCGTGGTCTGGCTTTGAGTCTTACTCAACTTCACACCTTACAAGTCAGGTAAGAACTCCTTCTTTGACTGATCCATTTTGAACTACTTCAAAATCATATCAAGGTATGTACTCATCGAAAGTCTTATCAAGCGTCTTGATCTATCTCTATAGATCTTGATGCCCAATATGTAAGCAGCTTTACCAAGGTCTTTCTTTGAAAAACTCCTTTCTAACACTCTTTTATGCTTTCCAGAAAATTCTACATCATTTCCGATCGACAATATGTCATTCACATATACTTATCAGAAAGGTTGTAGTGCTCCCACTCACTTCTTGTAAATACAGGCTTCACCGCAAGTCTGTATAAATCTATATGCTTTGATCAACTTATCAAAGCGTATATTCCAACTCCGAGATGCTTGCACCAGTCCATAGATGGATCGCTGGAGCTTGCACATTTTGTTAGCACATTTAGGATTGACAAAACCTTCTGGTTGCATCATATACAAGTCTTCTTTAATAAATCCATTAAAGAATGCAGTTTTGTTATCCATTTGCCAGATTTCATAAAATGCGGCAATTGCTAACATGATTCGGACAGACTTAAGCATCGCTACGGGTGAGAAAGTCTCATCGTAGTCAACTCCTTGAACTTGTTGAAAAACTTTCGCAACAAGTCGAGCTTTGTAAACAGTAACATTACTGTCAGCGTCAGTCTTCCTCTTGAAGATCCATTTATTTTCGATGGCTTGCCGACCATCGGGCAAGTCAACCAAAGTCCACACTTTGTTCTCATACATGGATCCCATCTCAGATTTCATGGTCTCAAGCCATTTTGCGGAATCTGGGCTCATCATCGCTTCCTCATAGTTCGTAGGTTCATCATGGTCCAGTAACATGACTTCCAGAACCGGGTTGCCGTACCACTCTGGTGCGGAACGTACTCTGGTTGATCTACGAAGTTCAGAAGTAACTTGATCCGAAGTTTCATGATCATCATCATTAGCTTCCTCACTAATTGGTGTAGGAATCACTGGAACCAGTTTCTGTGATGTACTACTATCCAATTCGGGAGAAGGTACAATTACCTCATCAAGTTCCACTTTCCTCCCACTCACTTCTTTCGAGAGAAACTCCTTCTCTAGAAAGGATCCATTCTTAGCAACGAATATCTTGCCTTCGGATCTGTGATAGAAGGTGTACCCAACTGTTTCTTTTGGGTATCCTATGAAGATTTACTTCTCCGAATTGGGTTCGAGCTTATCATGTTGAAACTTTTTCACATAAGCATCGCAGTCCCAAACTTAAAGAAATGACAGCTTAGGTTTCTCGTCAAACCATAGTTCATACGGTGTCATCCCCACGGATTTAGATGGTGCCCTATTTAACGTGAATGTAGCTGTCTCTAATGCATAACCCCAAAAGCGATAGTGGTAGATCGGTAAGAGACATCATCGATCGCACCATATCTAATAAAGTACGGTTATGACGTTCGGACACACCATTACACTGTGGTGTTCCAGGTGGCGTGAGTAGTGAAACTATTTCACATTGTTTTTATTGAAGGCCAAACTCGCTAACTCAAATATTTTACCTCTACGATCATATCGTAGAAACTCTTATTTTCTTGTTACGATGATTCTCCACTTCACTCTGAAATTCTTTGAACTTTTCAAATGCTTCAGACTTGTGCTTCATTAAGTAGATATACCCATATCTGCTCAAATCATCAGTGAAGGTCAGAAAATAACGATACCTACCGCGAGCTTCAACACTCATTGGTCCGCATACATCAGTATGTATGATTTCCAACAACTCTGTTGCTCGCTCCACGGTTCCGGAGAATGGAGTTTTAGTCATCTTGCCCATGAGGCATGGTTCGCAAGCACCAAGTGATTCATAATCAAGTGATTCAAAAAGTCCATCACTATGGAGTTTCTTCATGCGCTTTACACCAATATGACCTAAACGGCAGTGCCACAAATAAGTTGCACTATCATTATTAACCTTGCATCTTTTGGCTTCAATATTATGAATATGTGTATCACACGATCGAGATCCAACAAACCATTTTCATTGGGTGTATGACCATAGAAGGTTTTATTCATGTAAATAGAACAACAATTATTCTCTAACTTACATGAATAACCGTATTGCAATAAACATGATCAAATCATATTCATGCTCAACACAAACACCAAATAACACTTATTTAGGTTCAATACTAATCCCGAAAGTATAGGGAGTGTGCGATGATGATCATATCAATCTTGGAACTACTTCCAATACACATCGTCACTTCATCCTTTAACTAGTTTCTGTTCATTATGCAACTCCCATTTCGAGTTATTAGCAACTAAACCAGTATCAAATACCGAGGGGTTGCTATGAACACTAGTAAAATACACATCAATAATCTGTATATCAAATATACCTTTGTTCACTTTGCCATCCTTCTTATCCGCCAAGTATCTAGGGCAGTTCCACTTCCAGTGACCATTTCCTTTGCAGTAGAAGCACTTAGTTTCAGGCTTGAGTTTAGCTTTGGGTTTCTTCATGGGAGTGACAACTTGCTTGTCATTCTTCTTGAAGTTCCCCTTCTATCCCTTTGCCCTTTACTTGAAACAAGTGGTCTTGTTAACCATCAACACTTGATGCTCTTTCTTGATTTCTACCTTCGCCGATTTCAGCATCGCGAAGAGCTCGGGAATTACTTTCGTCATCCCTTGCATATTATAGTTCATCACGAAGTTCTACTAACTTGGTGATAGTGACTAGAGAACTTTGTCAATTACTATCTTATCTGGAAGATTAACTCCCACTTGATTCAAGCAATTGCAGTACCCAGACAATCTGAGCACACGCTCACTGGTTGAGCTATTCTCCTCCATCTTGTAGGCAAAGTACTGTCAGAGGTCTTATACCTCTCGACACGGGCATGAGTATGAAATACTAATTTCAACTCTTGGAACATCTTATATGCTCCGTGGTGTTCAAAACGTTTTTGAGGTCCCGGTTCTAAGCCGTAAAGCATGGTGCACTTAAACTATCAAGTAGTCATCATACCGAGCTTTTGTCAAAACGTTCATAACGTCTACATCTGCTCCTGCAATAGGTCTGTCACCTAGCGGTGCATCAAGGACATAATTCTTGTGCAGCAATGAGGATAATCCTTAGATCACGGAACAATTCCGCATCATTGCTACTAACATCTTTCAACTTAGTTTTCTCTAGGAACATATAAAAAATAAACGTGGAGCAACATCGCGAGCTATTGATCTACAACATAGATATGCTAATACTACCAGGACTAAGTTCATGATAAATTAAAGTTCAATTAATCATATTACTTAAAGAACTCCCACTTAGATAGACATCCCTCTAGTCATCTAAATGATCACGTGATCCAAATCAACTAAATCATGTCCGATCATCACGTGAGATGGAGTAGTTTCAATGGTGAACATCTTATGTTGATCATATCTACTATATGATTCACGCTCGACCTTTCGGTCTCCAGTGTTTCGAGGCCATATCTGCATATGCTAGGCTCGTCAAGTTTAACCCGAGTATTCTGCGTGTGCAAAACTGTCTTACACCCATTGTATTTGAACGTAGAGCCTATCACACCCGATCATCACGTGGTGTCTCAGCACGAAGAACTTTCGCAACGATGCATACTCAGGGAGAACACTTGTACCTTGAAATTTTGTAAGGGATCATTTTATAATGCTACCGTCGTTCTAAGCAAAATAAGAAGCATAATAAGATAAACATCACATGCAAATCAAAATATGTGACATGATATGGCCATCATCATCTTGGGCTTTTGATCTCCATCTCCAAAGCACCGTCATGATCACCTTCGTCACCGGCGCGACACCTTGATGTCCATCGTAGCATCGTTGTCGTCTCGCCAACTATTGCTTCTACGACTATCGCTACCGCTTAGTGATAAAGTAAAGCAATTACATGGCGATTGCATTTCATACAATAAAGCGACAACCATATGGCTCCTGCCAGTTGCCGATAACATTACAAAACATGATCAGCTCATACAAAACGTATAACTCATCATATCTTGACCATATCACATCACAACATGCCCTGCAAAAACAAGTTAGACGTCCTCTACTTTGTTGTTGCAAGTTTTACGTGGCTGCAACGGGCTTAGCAAGAACCGTTCTTACCTACGCATACAAAACCACAACGATGTTTCGTCAAGTATGTGCCGTTTTAACCTTCATAAGGACCGGGCGTAGCCACACCTGATTCAGCTAAAGTGAGAGAGACAGACACCCGCCAGTCACCTTTAAGCAACGAGTGCTCGTAACGGTGAAACCAGTCTCGCGTAAGCGTACGCGTAATGTCGGTCCGGGCCGCTTCATCTCACAATACCGCCGAAGCAAAGTATGACATGCTGGTAAGCAGTATGACTAGTATCGCCCACAACTCATTGTGTTCTACTCGTGCATATCATCTACGCATAGACCTGGCTCATGATGCCACTGTTGGGGAACGTAGTATTTTAAAATTTTCCTACGATCACGCAAGATATATCTACCAGATGCATAGCAACGAGAGGGAAGAGTGTGTCTACGTACCCTCGTAGACCGGGAGCGGAAGCGTCAAGTGACGCGGTTGATGTTGTCGAACTTCTTCGCGATCCAACCGATCAAGCACCGAACGTACGGCACCTCCGCGTTCAGCACACGTTCAGCTTGATGACGTCCCACGAGCTCTTGATCCAGTTGAGCTTCACGGGAGAGTTTCGTCAGCACGACGGCGTGGTGACGGATATGATGTATTTACCGACGCAGGGCTTCGCCTAAGCACCGCGACGGTATGACCGAGGTGTGTTTCTGTGGAGGGGGGCACCGCACACGGCTGGAACAATTCAACTTGTGTGTCTTTGGGTGCCCCCCTGCACCCGTATATAAAGGAGCAAGGGGGGAGGCCGGCCGGCCCTTGTTTGCTGCGGCTAGGGGTGCAATCCTACTAGGAATAGGATTGCAATCCTATTCCTAGTAGGAACCACCAAAGAAGGAAGAGAGGGAAAGGAAAAGAGGGAGAGGTGGCGCCCCCCCAATCCTAGTCCAACTAGGAACCCTAGGTGGGGCGCCGGCCAGCCCTATGGGCTGCCTCTCTCTTTTCCATAAGGCCCACTATGGACCATCCCCCTTCGTAGGGGGTTCCGGTAACCCCCTCCGGCAATCCCGTTAAATCCGAAACTTTTCCGGAACACTTCCGGTGTCCGAATATAGTCGTCCAATATATCAATCTTTATGTCTTGGACATTCCGAGACTCCTCGTCATGTCCGTGATCTCATCCGGGACTCCGAACTACCTTCGGTACATCAAAACTCATAAACTCATAATACCGATCGTCATCAAACGTTAAGCGTGCGGACCCTACGGGTTCGAGAACTATGTAGACATGACCGAGACTCATCTTCGGTCAATAACCAATAGCGGAACCTGGATGCTCATATTGGCTCCTACATATTCTACGAAGATCTTTATCGGTCAAACCGCATAACAACATACGTTGTTCCTTTTGTCATCGGTATGTTACTTGCCCGAGATTCGATCGTCGGTATCTCCATACCTAGTTCAATCTCGTTACCGGCAAGTCTCTTTACTCGTTCCGTAACACATCATCTCGTGACTAACTCATTAGTATTTTGCTTGCAAGGCTTATTGTGATGTGTGTTACCGAGAGGGCCCAGAGATACCTCTCCGACACTCGGAGTGACAAATCCTAATCTTGATCTATGCCAACACCACAAATACTTTCGGAGACACCTGTAGAGCATCTTTATGATCACCCAGTTACGTTGTGACGTTTGATAGCACACAAGGTGTTCCTACGGTATTCGGGAGTTGCATAATCTCATAGTCATAGGAACATGTATAAGTCATGAAGAAAGCAATAGCAGTAAAACTAAACGATCATAGTGCTATGCTAACGGATGGGTCTTGTCCATCACATCATTCTCCTAATGATGTGATCTCGTTGATCAAATGACAACTCATGTCTATGGTTAGGAAACATAACCATCTTTGATCAATGAGCTAGTCTAGTAGAGGCATACTAGGGACACTCTGTTTTGTCTATGTATTCACACATGTACTAAGTTTCCGGTTAATACAATTCTAGCATGAATAATAAACATTTATCATGATATAAGGAAATATAAATAACAACTTTATTATTGCCTCTAGGGCATATTTCCTTCAAGCAGGCGCCGCGGCAAGACCCTTGCCGGGGGCCCCAGCAAGGCCCTTGCCGAGGACACCCGCAGGGCCACCGTCAGGCCCGCACCAACTGAGTTTCCACCGCCCCATGCAGCTGCCGACCCAACCAGCTGGGCAGGCTCCTGCGTGGCAACACGCAGATCTTTGTGGAGACCCGCCGTTGCGCCACCTCAGCTGCCTGCCTGCCTACATGGCACCTCAGGCACCGCTGGCCAGGGCGCGTGTCAACACAAGGAGGAGCGGCGACGGACAAGACGGACGTCTCCCCTCGTCCCCGATAAAGTGAGGACACCTAAGCTAAGTGCATTAAATGCACCTTGTCCTGTAATGCGAGGGATAACCTCGCATCACTGTACCCTTTCCACCTCCCGTGTGCCACTGTGGCAACCCCTTTTTCCTATAAAAGGAGGCCCGAGGCGACCAGGAGAAGGATTCGGCTTTTTAGAACTCCTCATGACTCGGCTTTTGGAGCTCCTCACTAGCTGAAGAACACAAACATATAATCCACCAAAGCAGGAGTAGGGTTTTATGCATCTTTGCGGCCCGAACCTGGGTAAAGGAACCATGTGCTAACTGTTAGATCCGCTCTTCTCTCAACCCCGCGCCCCGCAACCGTAGTAGGGATTCTTGTGATCCCATAGGTGTCGATCCAAATACACCGACACAGCTCTTAATTCCAATGCTCTTTATCAGTTACAAAGTTGAGTAATCCAGCATCACGGAAGCAATCAAGGGCTTCTTCAAGGCAAGGCAACCCAGTAATGGCTTCAGTGTCAAGACGCATATGTGGGAAGATGCGCCCTTGAGCATAGAGAACACGTGAATAATAGTTGCGCTGTTGATGGCTCCAGAACCTATCTGATGAAATCCTTGGTTTGGAATAGGGGGTCTTGGCGCTGTCAAAGAAAGTGTTATGCGCAATGAAGCCAATAGCTTTGAAGGACCCTGGCGAATTGGCAGTACCTGGAAACCTGGGCAGTCTTGGCTTTGGCTTGTGAACCTGAGGCCTGTGCTCGACGTGGTAATCAAATTGAGGACCAGCAACAGGCGGAGGAACCAGACGAGGCCATTTGACAGAGATGAGCTGGTCATCGTTGTCGTATGCTTGCTCGATAGTATGTGGCCTTGGAGGCGGAACAGGAGCAGTGGCATTGACTTCAGGCTGCTGATTTGCGTCAGGTGCAGCAATGGCTTCATGTGCTATCACTTCAGGCACCACATTGAATTCAGGCGCCACATTAGCTTCAGCCATGACAACGTCATTGGCTTCAGTGGTGGTGTTGGTGGCAGCCTCGGAATGTGTAACCTGCACTTCAGGAGCTGGAGGGTCGGACACGTTCTCCTCGAGAACAACTTGGTCGGCAGGGGGTGTGGCAACACTTGCTTCTTCTTCTCTTGTTGCTTCTTCATCAGCTGATGCAGCCGGAATATCTTCAGCCGCTTTGGCTTCAGACTCCGGGATGTTCGCAGTACGAGAGGCTTCAGGAAACACTTGGCGTGAAACAGATTGGCGCTCATCTCCTTCTGGAACACTTGATTGATCGACTTGAGGCCTTGGTCCTTTGTGAAGCCTGCGAAACACTGGCGACGCTTGTGGAGATGGAGTTGGTTGGGCCTCAAAGTCTTCATCGTCAACCACTTGAGTGGTTACCTGTGTTGGGGGAGTAACTGGTGATACTTGTGGGTGATCAGCCCATGAGTCATCCTGAGCAATTGGCGTCAATGGACGACCAATGCTAATGCATTCGCTGTTCGTGAGAACAGGCGATGATACCACATTGTATTCGATTTGAGGAAGGACTTCATGATCTTCAACATTGTCGTGAGGACCAATGTCTTCAGCTACGGTGGGGTCAACAGCTGGAATATCTTCAGGAGCCTCTGTGGTAGCAGGCTCATGAATAATCAGGCGACGTTCTTGTTGTGCAGATGCAGGACGAGCAACAGAAATTGTCTCGACAACAAGGGGCTCTGTGGGAGCAGCCCGAACCTTCTTGATCTTGCGCTTCTTGGTGGGTGGAGCATCATCGGTGGTGTTCTTGCGCTTGCGGGCTTCAGCTTCAGCCACCTTTGTCTTTTTGAGTTCTGAAGCAACTATGGGGACCTTAGGCTTCGAGCTTGTCATGCTGGCAGGGAAGACAATGCGAGGTTCTTCCTGCCTTGATGCTTCAGCTGGGCCACAGTTGGCTTCTTCTTCTTGGCAGCCATCCCGGGGTCGATGCCAGGACGCCCAAGTGCCTTGCGCTTCTCAGCTTCATTGTATCATTGAACACACTTCGCAGTCAAAGCCTTTATGCGCTCATGAGAACCTTTAGCTTCTTCATGCTTCTTGTGAAAGGCTTCCTTGAGCTCATGCATCATGACTTTGGAATTCTGGACATCTTGGATGCTGAGCTTGGCCATATGCTTCTTGAACTGAGCCTTTTCATAATCAATCTTGTGCTTCAGCTCAACAATGTTCTGAGCAAGAGCTAGCTCAGAAGCAATGGCGCCGTTGAATGAGACACTCAGGCCAATTGGAAGTTGTAGATCATCGAAGCTGAGATTGGGGGTGTCAAACCACTCATCAATGAAGTTGTTGATGACAGCCACGTCAAAGAGAGGCAAGTCATTGAAGATTTCTGCATCTTGCTTGCTCTTTATCAATTGCTCAAGAGCGTCATCAGCAAGATCATCGTCACTTGACAGATCAATGGCGTCATTCTCGTTCCTCAGAACTGCAGCAGGAGTCAGAGCTGGACTGGGGGTGTGCATGGGCTTCTTCTTTAGCTTCTTCAGCTTGGAGATGCGAGAGTGATCTTCAGACTGCACACTTGGTGCAGGTGGAGCAGTGGCCAAAGGTTTCACTCTCGAAGCTGTTGGTGGAGTGGAAGGCTTCGAAGCCTTGGATTTCTTCTTCTTCAGCTTCAGAGGTGCAGGCGCTTCATCAGAGTCTGCGTCGTCTGCAGGTTGATCCACATCCGCCCCTTGAACCCTTATGTGAGAGATGAGACCTTCTAAGTTGTAGATGGGCCCAACCAGATTTGGTTCAGCTTCGCGTGTGCCATCGGCACGAGGCGCAGAGGGGCCAGGGTTGAAGTCTAATCCCCAGGTTTTCTTGTTCTCCTTGGTTGAGTTCTGGGCATACTGGAGGTTGCACTTGAATAGATTGTTGTCATGACACCATAGCAATGATGATGGGTCGGCATCAGCTGGTTGTGGCCCTCGGACCATGCAAGGATAGAAGCCATGCGCAATGGCTTTAGCTCTGGACCTGGGTGGAATATTTTTGTACAAAATGTCTCCCCATGGTCGCTTGATGGCATTCTTTTCAGCATACTCCTGGGTCACAAACCTGTACTTGAACCACTGTTCTACCCAATATCTTCGAATCCATTGGATTCGAGTTTTTCTCTGATTGTAGTCCTCCTCTAGATCAGTCTTGTACATTTCATAGAGGTCAGGAGGCAAATCCCTGGAGGTGTTTCCACGGTGCTGTCTGCCACCCTTCCTAACAGATTTCTCAGTTGCCATGAGGTTCAAACTGAATGGCTTCAACGCTGTCAAAGGCTTTCGTCTGCTGGTCAGACAGGAACTGGCTTCGGGAGAGTGAATGTGACGCTGCAAGAATTCTGCAAATGAATGCAGACTATGAGAACCAAGGGATTCTCCCACGGACATGTACCTGTGACAGCATTAGAGATGCGAGGGAAGGGGAAGAGGTCATATGCATTCTCAGAAGATTTTGAAGATAAATCAGTTTAGAAGACATTGACCTCATAGCGCGAAGACATTCACTTATATGTAGAGAGTTGGTTCCAGATTTGTACGAATCCAAGAATAGGTACAAGTGAGGAATCTAACTATGTGTGAAGCATAAGTGAATATACTAGGCAAAGTATGAGATGTAGACAGGATAGATCCAAATATGTGGAGGCAGAAACTTCTTTTGGTAGAAAGGATGAATCTATCGGATCAAAAAAGATGGTAAAAGGAGGGTTTTAATTTACCACACGATGAACTGCTAGACCGAGACAAAGTGGAGGTCGAGCAGTTCGATCTTCCGTGCCCTAACTTAGCGATGAAGGACACCTACGGCGGCGGCGGAGAAGACGATATCCGCGGCCGGCGTGAAGACGTCGTCGATGAGGTTGTGGCAGCTAAGCGCTTCGTCGCCGGCGACGTCGAGAGCTAGCGGAGGCGCTAGGGTTGGTCGAGGTGCAGAGGTGGTAGAAGAGTTTTGACCGTGATGGGACGGGCATTTATAAGGATGGGAGATGGCACCGCACAATTACGCAGGTGCTCCTGGCGGTTCACATCTGAGGGACACGTGGCGGACATGTAACACATAGGGAGTTGTTCCATGATCCCACGCACGCCTGGACTGTCGGGGTGGTCATTTCGGCTTCTCCGGGTTTCAAGCAATAAGGATTTAACATTAAAAGTAGATTCAATGTTTGTCTCTGTATCTTCTGCTGACAAGGACGCAGAGAAGACATTCGACGGTTCCAACAGAATGCATATGATTTGGATAGATAGAGTTTGAGGTAGAAAGCATAGAGAGGTTAGGGTCCGATCACATTCACTTAGTTCAAAAGATTCAAATAAGAAGACATAGCTATAAGTGAATGCTGTAGAGGACAAAACACAAGTCTATATATGTACATATCCGAGTAAGATAAATTTGACAAAGAGAAGACATATATGGAGATAAATCAAATGCGAAGATTTTGCAAATGTAACGCCAAGGGAAACGCTTCAAGCAAAGATTTGGTGGTGGCGTTACCCACCGTATAGGAAGTATTAGACCCAGACACGGCGCACAATTATCGTGGCACTCCGAAGTCAAATTCCACGTTAATGTATTCACACTCAGAATGTAAGTCTTCATTGATTGAAGATATACTTTACTTCGTGTGTTGCACATCTAAGTCATCAACATGCATAAGTGTTAGGATGTGTGCCTGATTACAGGACATTTGAGGATTCTAAGATATTTAGCTCACACCGTAACTTGCAAAACCTTTTCTCATCCAAGGGCTTTGTGAAGATATCTGCCAGCTGCTCTTTAGTGTTGACGTGAATGATATCAATATCTTCCTTCATGACATCATCTCTGAGAAAGTGATGACAAATTTCAATGTGCTTTGTCTTCGAGTGCTGAACTGGGTTGTTGGCAATCTTGATGGTGCTTTCATTGTCGCAATAGAGTGGCACATGCTTCAGATAGACACCATAGTCCTTGAGAGTTTGCTTCATCCAGAGAAGCTGAGCACAGCAAGATCCAGCAGCAATGTATTCAGATTCAGCAGTGGAGAGTGATACACAGTTCTGCTTCTTTGAAGACCAACAGACAAGTGATCGTCCCAGAAAGTGACATGTGCGTAATGTAGACTTGCGATCAACTTTGTCACCAGCATAATCAGCATCTGAGAATCCAACTAGATCAAACTTTGAGCCCTTTGGATACCATAATCCTAGTGTTGGGGTGTAAGCCAAATATCTAAGAATTCGCTTCACAGCTAAGTGATGCGATTCCTTTGGTGCCGCTTGGAATCGAGCACACATGCAAACACTAAGCATAATATCTGGCCTAGATGCACATAAATAAAGTAAAGAACCAATCATGGAGCTGTATACCTTTTGATCGAAATCTTTACCATTGGCGTCGGGACTCAGATTACTTTTAGTTGGCATAGGCGTCGTGTATCCTTTGCAGTCTTGCATTCCAAACTTCTTCAGGCAATCTTTGAGGTATTTCTCTTGAGATATGAAGATGTCTTTGCTTTGCTGACGAATTTGAAGAGCAAGGAAGAACTTCAGCTCACCCATCATGGACATCTGATATTGCTCTTGCATCATGTGAGCGAACTCATCACTGTATGTTTTATCAGTGCAGCCAAAGATAATGTCATCCACATAGATTTCGCAAACAAACAGTTCACCATCATATGTCTTCGTGAAGAGTGTGGGATCCAGGGAACCAGGTTTGAAGCCGTTGCTCTTCAGGAAGTCTTTGAGTGTGTCATACCAAGCACGAGCGGCTTGTTTAAGGCCATACAGTGCCTTGTTGAGCTTGTATACCATATCAAGATGTTTTGGATCTTCAAAGCCAGGTGGTTGTGCAACATATACTTCTTCTTCAATCTTGCCATTGAGAAAGCCACTCTTTACATCCATTTGATATAGAAGGATGTTGTGATGGTTAGAATAGGCTAAGAGTATGCGAATAGCTTCAAGCCTAGCCACAGGAGCAAATGTTTCATCGAAGTCAATCCCTTCAATCTGAGTGTATCCTTGAGCAACGAGACGAGCTTTGTTTCTGACAGCTTGACCATGCTCATCTTGCTTGTTGCGATATATCCATTTTGTGCCTATTATGTTGTGCTTGCGGGGGTCAGGACGCTTGACAAGTTCCCATACGTTGTTCATCTCAAACCGTTGAAGCTCTTCTTGCATAGCTTGAATCCATTCAGGTTCCATGAAGGCTTCAGCAACTTTCTTAGGTTCAGATATCGAGACAAATGCAAAGTGCCCACAGAAATTTGCTAGCTGTGTTGCTCTTGAACGAGTGAGTGGACCAGGTGCATTGATGTTGTCAATTATATTCTCAACTTGTACTTCATTTGCAACACGAGGATGAACTGGACGAAGATTTTGCTCCTGCTGGTCATTGTCATCGTCAGGAGGATTGTCTTCAGGCTGAGCATTGTCTTCATGTTGATTGGGAGCAGAAATGATGAGTTCCTCATCAGGCTGTGCTTCAGAAGGCATGATTTCACCTGTTCCCATTAGCTTGATAGATTCACTAGGTGGAGCTTCATCAAGCACATTTGGTAGGAACTCTCTTTGTGAGCCATACGTTTCATCAAATCGCACATCCACAGTTTCAACAACTTTATAGAGAAAGATGTTGAAAACTCTATAGGAGTGCGAGTCCTTTCTGTAACCGAGCATGAAAGCTTCATGTGCTTTTTGTGCAAACTTTGATTTGTGATGTGGATCCTTGATCCAGCACCTAGCTCCAAATACCCTGAAGTAACTCACATTTGGCTTCTTGCCAGTAAGGAGTTCATAGGACGTTTTCTTCAGAAGCTTGTGAAGATAAACACGGTTGATGACATCGCATGATCGTTCGATCCATCTCAATTAGGGTTCTGTTCTTGCGCTCCACGATGCCATTCTGCTGAGGTGTGTACGGAGCTGAGAACTCATGTGTGATTCCCATTGTATCCAGATAAATATCGAGGCCGATATTCTTGAACTCAGTGCCATTGTCACTTCTGATATGCTTGATCTTGACGCCATAGTTGTTCATGGCACGGTTGGCGAAGCGTCTGAAGACATCCTGCACTTCAGTCTTGTAGAGAATTATGTGCACCCATGTGTGATGGGCCTCTAACCCCTCGTTGGTTACCCCAAGTGGAAGGTGTGAGATGCAGTGTTGTGGAAGTTTTTCCCTTAGCAAAGATGCCAAGGATCGAATCCCCAGAGACTCCTAGGTTCAACAAGTAGGTGTCAACTGCTAACGGCGCCAGATATTAGAAATCAACGTGGACCTGCACACAGATACAAATAACTTTGCTCCCAACGAGTACAGAGAGGTTGTCAATCCCTCCGGCCTTGTAGTTCACAAAGGATTAAACGCAAATGATAGTAGTGATAGATAATGTTTGCAATAGTAAGTAATAGCGAAAAGTAAATAGCGGATGTGATCAATGATGGTAATATGGACCGGAGTCTCATGATGTTCACTAGTGATGTCTCTCTCCCAAAAGACGATAAAACAGCTATGTGAGGTAAACAAATTACAGCTGGGCAATTGACAGGACCACGAACGCAAACCAATGCTGACTACATTGCAAGAAAGGTTGAGGTTCAAAGCATGGGCGGTACGCCAAAGTAAGTAGACCGAAATCCATCAATATCTACTACTAATCATCCACCTTGAGATATCTATCCAGAACATCTCGCTGGTATTAAGTTGCGAGTCCCACCCATAGTGTAAACTCAAAGCAACAGACAACTGCATTAAAAGAACTTTGCATAAAGTAAACAATCCTTGCACCCGCAGGCACAAGCACCGTTGTTTTCCCCCTTGTGGCAACAGCACATCCCCTAGACTCATGTTTCTGTCACTCAAGGTAGTCATCGAGGGGCATGAACCCACAATCGAGCATAACGTTCCCTCTTGGAGTCATTACATATTAGTTGGCCAAAGCAATAAATAACAACGGAGAACATGCAAGAATTACTTATGAACATAAATATAAAAGAGGTAGATCAAATATATTACTCAATCACAATCTGAACATAATCTCATAATCCATCGGATCCCAGCAAACTCATCATAGCAATAGCATAAGGATTACATAGGTGCCTCGATCATGTAGGGCAGCTCACGAGGACTAATTAGTGAAGCACAAGAACGGGAGGAGAACATCACATAGCTACTGGTCATGGACTCATGGTCCAAGGGAGACTACTCACAACTCATCCGGGAGGCGTCCATGGTGGTGGAGAGGCTCCCGATGGTGATCCTCCCCTCCGGCCGGGTGCCGGGAAGAGTTCTCCTGGTGCTCCCGATCTTGGAAGCGGCGGCGGCGGCGGAACAGAGATGAGATCGCGAAAAAAGAGTTCCCTTCCCGAGGGTTTCGAAGGACGCTCTAAATATATGCCAAAGGGGGGCACCAGACGGGGCTCGGGGGGCCCAGGCGCCCCCCCGGCGCGGCCCAGGGGGGGGCGCGCCGCCAGGGCGCCTGGGGCCCTGGTGCCCCCCCCCCC
>LR738711.1:851376570-851467559 GCA_902687465.1 Secale cereale | reverse complement strand
CTGAAACATCAAAAAGATTTGCAATGAACATGATGTGCAAATATGATAAAGTGATATCTAGCTTGCCCCCTTTAGTGAAGCAAAACATAAATGCAGGGGCACCTTCAAGGTTTAAGTGATGACTAGATACAATGATTTCAAAATAAACGATATCACAATCATGCAAAAGACAATGCTACTTTGGGACAATGCACATTACACTCAGAATGACAATCATGCTCTCAGTAGTTGGTGCTTTAAAAAGAAGGTGGAGACTCAAAAAGTAAAAGAATGGTTATGTGCTAGAGCTTTTTATTTTGAAAACATAGAAGCAATTTTGTCAACGGTAGTAGTACTTCATATGTGTCATGCATAAGACATCCTATAAGTTGCAAGCCTCATGCATCGAATACCAATAGTGCTCGCACCTTGTCCTAATTAGCTCGGATTTCCATGGATTGTCATTGTATTACATATGTTTCAACCAAGTGTCACAAAGGGGTACCTCTATGCCACCTGTACAAAGGTCCAAGGAGATAAATCGCATTTGATTTCTCGTTTTTGATAGATCTCAACTTGAGGACATCCATACCGGGAGAACATAGAAAATAGATAATGGCCTCCTCTTCAATGCATAAGCATATTCTCATAAGAGATTGAGGATTAATGTCCAAGCTAAAACTTCCACCATGATGCATGGCTTTGGTTGGCGGCCCAATGTTCTTCTCTAACAATATGCATACTCATTCAACCCATGGCAAATCACCCTTACTTCAGACAAGACGAACATGCATAGCATCTCACATGATATTCAACAAAAGTGTGACAGTTGATGGCGTCCCCAGAAACATGGTTACCGCTCAGCAACCAACTTATAAGAAATAAGATACATAGGCAACATATTCTTTACCACAATAGTTTTTAAGCTACTTTCCCATGAGCTATGTATTGCAAAGTTAGTTCGCTTAGTACAGGTGGAGGTTAGCAAAAGACTGGGAGCGACCAACTAAGAGAGCAATGACGGTCATAATCATGCAGAGCGACAAAGCAATATTGAATCAGGCATGGTAGTTATATCGCTAC
The DNA here is from genome assembly GCA_902687465.1 of Secale cereale. Classification (NCBI taxonomy): domain Eukaryota; kingdom Viridiplantae; phylum Streptophyta; class Magnoliopsida; order Poales; family Poaceae; genus Secale; species Secale cereale. The sequence goes on along the minus strand of LR738711.1, from coordinate 851,466,497 downwards.
TCAGAAATAAAAGATCATCAAGGCTTGATAGACTTTCTTTACAGTCTTAAATATGCGTGAGCATACGCCAAGTCAATCAAAATAAATTCTCGAAGGAAGATATTACTAAACCATACCACATCATAGGCAAACAAATCACGTTGGTACTCCAATAACACATTGGGAATCCCCCAGCTATTTGAGATTAACCATAAGAAAACCTGAACTACTAAGCGCCATTATGCACGTAGCATCTTTATCATAGACATATTAACCAATGCAACGGAAGCAAACTCTCTTAATAAGGTGAGCATGGTAGTTAAAAAAGAGTTCAAGCAACCAACTAAACAAAAGCTCTTCGAAAAGATAAGCATGAATACTAAGAGCAGAGCATGATAGTAGCTATTAAAAGACTAAGAACACACACAGCATAGATAGACATGAAAAATTCTATGTTATGTTCTAGGTAGAAGTGGAGCGTGTTTCTCTCCCACATAAAGAACACTGAGTTCCGACTCGTTATAAAAACTAAAAAGAAAACTAAAAGCAAGACGCTCCAAGCATAGCACATAACACATGAAGTGATAAAAATATAGCGAAACGAAAGATGAACTGATAATGTTGATGGAGAAGGGGATGCACGGGGGCATCCCCAAGCTTAGACGCTTGAGTCTCCTTGAATATTTCTTGGGGGTGCACGGGGGCATCCCCAAGCTTGAGCGCTTGACACTCCTGAATCTTTTTATCATCTTCCCTCGCACACTTGAAAACTCCCTTCATACATAACTCATCATAATCTGATTAGCGAGGTTAGTACCCTTAATAAAATAATTGTTCCTTGCTGGAAATAAAGATATTCTTGAAGGTCTACTGTTTCTCAAGATTGCCAAAAGGTTTTTGCAAAGAAAAAGCAAGCTCTTGGTTCGCAAAATGAAGGAAAGGCAAAACAAGACAGAATCTATGAAAAACAGAACTGCAGGTAGTAAATGATTTGTTCGGGGTACTTCTGCAACTCAAATCAAAAAACTCAGACCAGACGCACGAAAGACAATTATATAGAGAACGTTGTCGAAATAATTCAGACCAAAAAGATGATCTGGTGATTTTATACGAATTTTTCTATCCAAGGACAGAATCTGTTTCCTGGACAGCACCTCACAACTTTTGAACTTTCTAGCAATCAGAGGCTATACTTGGCACAAATATGAAAAGCAAAGATACAATGATGATGCTACAGCAGTAAACAACATCAAGACACAGCAAAATATAAATTTTATTCATGTGGGCTGCCTCCCAAAAGCGCTTTCTTTTATGCCTTTAATCTAGGCATAATGCATATAGATCAAGTTGTATCAATTGATCCATCATCAAGATCATCAAAAATCTCTTCAATAATACAACTAGTCTTAAGAGGACTTTCAAATAAAGGCCTCATAGAGATACTTCTAGGTAGAAGACCAAAAGGATAAAAGTCAAGGAAAGATTCATTTATAAATTCATCAAAGACAGGTGTTTCTTCCAAAGTCTTTACAGTTTCAACCCCTTTGGCAATAGGTGGATTACTTTTAGAGCGGGGAGCCTTTGGAACGTGAACGAACTTAGGCTCCTTCTTTGCCGGAGTTTCTACCTTTTTGGTTTTGATTGAGGAGAAGGTGGTTCCTAGAGTATCAAAGATATCCTCAATCTTGTCTATCCTAGAAGAGTCCGAGTCATGGAATTTGACGGTCTCCAAAATTTTGAAAATTTTATGCATGGAGCTATCAAGTCTATTCAAATTCCCTTGGATCTTACGATCCAACTCATTCATCTTATTAATGCTTGGCATCTCTAGCTCTATCTTTTCAAGTTTTTTCATAATGTGAGCTAGGGTGATGTCCTCTCGAATGCTAACAACAGGGAGATTCCCAACAAGATTTTCAATAATACTAAGAGACTCCCAAACTGGGGCCTCTAGGAAATTCCCATTGATAGCAGTATCTAGAATAAACCTATTCCAAGAAGTAATTCCAACATAAAAATTTCTAAGCAAGATAGTAGTAGGTTGCTTCTTGGTGGCTCTTTTTTGTGAATCATTAATTCTATACCAAGCATCTTTCAAACTTTCCCCACCTCTTTGTTTAAAGGTGAGAACTTCTGCCTCGTCAAAGACAAAAGGACCCGACATAATGACAACTAAAGAACGAGATAACTATTTTTGTGATTTTCGATAAAAGGTACTAAAGCAAAAAACTGAAAGGTAAAATAACAAGACTAAAAAGCAAAGGTAAAAGATAGCATGCAACTCCCCTATCCTGAAGAGTGGAGTCCCCGGCAACGGCGCCAGAAAAACTCCTTGATGGGCCTCTAACCCCTCGTTGGTTACCCCAAGTGAAAGGTGTGAGATGCAGTGTTGTGGAAGTTTTTCCCTTAGCAAAGATGCCAAGGATCGAATCCCCAGAGACTCCTAGGTTCAACAAGTAGGTGTCAACTGCTAAAGGCGCCAGATATTAGCAATCAACATGGACCTGCACACAGATACAAATAACTTTGCTCCCAACGAGTACAGAGAGGTTGTCAATCCCTCCGGCCTTGTAGTTCACAAAGGATTAAACGCAAATGATAGTAGTGATAGATAATGTTTGCAATAGTAAGTAATAGCGAAAAGTAAATAGCGGATGTGATCAATGATGGTAATATGGACCGGAGTCTCATGATGTTCACTAGTGATGTCTCTCTCCCAAAAGACGATAAAACAGCTATGTGAGGTAAACAAATTACAGCTGGGCAATTGACAGGACCACGAACGCAAACCAATGCTGACTACATTGCAAGAAAGGTTGAGGTTCAAAGCATGGGCGGTACGCCAAAGTAAGTAGACCGAAATCCATCAATATCTACTACTAATCATCCACCTTGAGATATCTATCCAGAACATCTCGCTGGTATTAAGTTGCGAGTCCCACCCATAGTGTAAACTCAAAGCAACAGACAACTGCATTAAAAGAACTTTGCATAAAGTAAACAATCCTTGCACCCGCGGGCACAAGCACCATTGTTTTCCCCCTTGTGGCAACAGCACACCCCCTAGACTCATGTTTCTGTCACTCAAGCTAGTCATCGAGGGGCATGCACCCACAATCGAGCATAACGTTCCCTCTTGGAGTCACTACGTATTACTTGGCCAAAGCAATAAATAACAATGGAGAACATGCAAGAATTACTTATGACCATAAATATAAAAGAGGTAGATCAAATATATTACTCAATCACAATCTGAACATAATCTCATAATCCATCGGATCCCAGCAAACTCATCATAGCAACAGCATAAGGATTACATAGGTGCCTCGATCATGTAGGGCAGCTCACGAGGACTAATTAGTGAAGCACAAGAACAGGAGGAGAACATCACATAGCTACTGGTCATGGACTCATGGTCCAAGGGAGACTACTCACAACTCATCCGGGAGGCGTCCATGGTGGTGGAGAGGGTCCCGATGGTGATCCTCCCCTCCGGCAGGGTGCCGGGAAGAGTTCTCCTGGTGCTCCCGATCTTGGAAGCGGCGGCGGCGGCGGAAGAGTTCCCATCCCGAGGGTTTTGAAGGACGCTCTAAATATATGCCAAAGGGGGGCACCAGACGGGGCTGGGGGGACCAGGCGCCCCCCCGGCGCGGCCTAGGGGGGGCGCGCCGCCAGGGCGCCTGGGGCCCTGGTGCCCCCCCCCCCCGGCTGTACTTCGGGCGCCGGGGGGGCGCCTGGGGCCCTGGTGCCCCCCCCCCCCTCGGCTGTACTTCGGGCGCAAGGTAGGTTCTGGAACGCTGATTTTTTATATATTTTTTCTGGATTTTTCCTGACAGTTCTCGTAATGTGAAAACCTGAAATACAAAAACAACCGAAAACAGAAACTGGCACTGGGGTGCACTGGATTAGTAGGTTAGTCCAAATATGATCAAAAGTGTATGGAAGTGTATAAATATCATAGCAATATCACCCAAAAGTGGCATGGAGCAAGCAGAAATTATAGATACGTTTTGGACGTATCAATGTGTATCTTGAATAATCATCAACAATGACGAAGCCATAGAGACAAGCTGTAGTAGTGAACGTGGAGTAGTGAGTAGGTCCAAATAAGTCCATGTGAAGCAGTTCGAGGGGTTGGGATGTCGTCATGATTGTCTTCGAGGGATGCTTGGCCCTAGTCATCTTCCCAGCTTCGCAGGCGCCACACAAATGATCTTTCTTGAACTTGATGCCCTCGATGCCTACGATGTGCTTCTTCTTTGCGAGAGTGTGCAAGTTCCTCCTGCCGGCATGTCCTAGCCTCTGATGCCAGAGCCAGCACTCTAAAGCTTTTGCTAGAAGACATACGGCCATCTGTGGTCATGCTGAGAAATCTACCATATACATATCATCTTTCCGATATCCTTCAAAGACTAGAGACTTGTCAGATTCCATTACTACAAGGCAACGATATTTTCCAAATATCACAATCATGTTTAAGTCACAAAGCATTGAGACAGACATTAAGTTGAAACCAAGGGATTCAACAAGCATGACTTTATCCATGTGTTGATCCTTTGAGATTGCAACTCTACCTAGACCCAATACCTTGCTTTTACCAGTATCAGCAAATGTGATGTGACTCTTGTCAGATGGACGTAAGGTTGAGTCCATAAGAAGACTTCGATCACCAGTCATATGATTAGTGCATCCGCTGCCCATAATCCATTCTGAAGTCTTTGGTGTTATACCCTATAGTGCAGTTAGGGGGATAGGCTTCACGAAGAGTATTGTGAAGCATAAACATTTGATGAGCAAGCGGATTATGAAAGCTTAGATCCAAGTTAAGACTGATAGGATGATTGGCAAGCGATTCAGAAACAAAATACATAGTAAGACCATTTGGGAATTTGATCTTGCGCCCTACAAGATGTTTTAGGTCCCCAGCAACAGGATCAGGCGCCTTTGATTTTCAGCTGGAGACCTTTCCCTGCAAGAGAAAGTTAATTCTTCTTAACCACCCACATCTTCAGGGGTGGCTTAGAAGCAATGAGTCTAAGTGCAGCATCTAAGAATTTTGGCTTTGGAGCCCTAGCAAATAGCCTTGCAGGAGGAGAATAATACTCATAAGAATAGCCATAATAGTTCTTTGTTTTGTGAATATAGCGGTTTGAGGAAACACGCTCATATTCATGGATCTGAGTACAATTTCCCTACAAAACATTGGTGTTAGGGTGACTCAGGTGAGTCCTCTGTCTGTATGAAGCCTTAGGACCATATGAAGCCTTTGGTTTGGGGTTTGTCTTCTTCTCAGGTGGTGTCATGATGACATTTGCTGGAAGCTTCTCAAGACAACCTTTGGGTACCCAGATCTTCTTCATAGGTAGCCCATTCTTGCAGTTAGTACCAATATACCTGGCAAACACTTCAGCATTCTGATTCTTAAACAGTTTATAGTTTGCATCAAAGGATTCAACAATGATAATAGGATTAGCACAAGTGAAGCTAGATAAGGTAGACGGATCCACTAAAGGTTCCTTTGCAGCAACCCATGTGGTTTCGGGGTACTGCTCAGGCTTCCAGTATGAACCATCAACATTCATTTTCCTCTCGAACCCTACACCCTCTTTCCTAGGGTTTTGGTTCAGAATCTGCTTTTTGAGGACATCACATAACGTCTGATGCCCTTTGAGGCTTTTGTACATCCCTGTTTCAAGCAAAGTCTTCAACCTAGCATTTTCATCAGCAATAGTAGTGGTATCCTCGGCAGAGGGGTTAGTTGCCACATCAGCAGTTGAAGATATTGCGTGATTTTACGTTGGCACCGCGTGCCATGAAGCAGTAGGTGGGAGCAGAGTCGTCGTTCTCATCATCATCAGTGTTGGTGACGGAGCCATTGTCTTCAGTGTTGAAGATGGACTTGGCAACATAGGCTGTGGCTAGAGCCAGACTTGCAACACCAGAATCGGACTCCTCCTCAGACTCCACCTCCGCTTCTTCTGAAGCAGACTCCTCCTCTGAATCCATCTCATTGCCAACAAACGCACGAGCCTTGCCAGATGAATTCTTCTTGTGTGATGAATACTTCGATGAAGACTTAGAAGAAGACTTTGAGTATTTCTTCTTCTTCTTGTCATCGGAATCATATTCCTTGGTCTTCTTCTTCTTCTTCTCATTTTCCCATTGAGGACACTAAGAGATGTAGTGACTAGGTTTCTTGCACTTGTGGCATGTTCCCTTCTTGTGGTCATGGGTAGAAGCTTAATCATTTCTTGAGCTGGATCGTGAAGACTTTATGAAGCCTTTCTTCTTAGTGAATTTCTGGAACTTCTTCACAAGCATGACAAGCTCCTTTCCAATGTCTTCAGGATCACCAGAACTGCAGTCAGATTCTTCTTCATATGAGGAAACAATCTTTGCCTTCAAAGCGCGAGTTCGGCCATAGTTGGGGCCATAGATGTCACGTTTCTCAGATAGCTAGAACTCGTGTGTGTTGAGCCTCTCAAGTATGTCAGACGGATCGAGAGTCTTGAAGTCAGGGCGTTCTTGAATCATCAGGGCAAGGATGTCAAATGAGCTGTCAAGAGATCTCAGGAGTGTCTTGACGATTTCATGCTTGGTGATCTCAGTGGCGCCAAGTGCCTGAAGCTCATTTGTGATGTCAGTGAGGCGATCGGATGTGAGCTGGACATTCTCATTGTCGTGTCTCTTGAAGCGATTGAAGAGGTTACGAAGGACACTGATCCTTTGATCTCTATGGGTTGAGACGCCTTCGTTGACCTTAGAGAGCTAGTCCCATACTTGCTTTGATGTTTCCAGAGCACTCACACGACCATACTGTCCTTTGGTCAGATGACCACAGATGATGTTCTTGGCCGTGGAATCCAGTTGAACGAGCTTCTTGAAATCAGCAGGGGTGAGACCTTCACCAGTCTTGGGAACGCCGTTCTTGACGACAAACCAGAGGTCCACATCAATGGCTTCAAGATGCATGCGCATCTTGTTCTTCCAGTACGGGTGTTCAGTGCCATCGAAGACGGGGCACGCAACGGAGACTTTGATTATCCTTGCAGTCGACATTGCTAAAACTCCAGGTGGTTAAACCGAATCACACAGAACAAGGGAGTACCTTGCTCTGATACCAATTGAAAGTGCTGTATATCGACTAGAGGGGGGTGAATAGGCGATTTTTATGAAAGTCTTCAAAACATGGAAGTTTCGAAGACAAACGATAGAACCGATCCTATTTATATGCAGCAGAAGGTAGACTACACTAGACAAGCCATAGTCAAGTATTCAATGAAGTGAAAGCATGAAGACTAATAGCAGCTAGGAAGTATGGATCAGGATGGAAGATTGTATGAAGCCAGTCAGAACAAGTAGTCACACAGTGAAGTCAAACAGATAAGGCGAGCAGGCAATGACTTCACAAAGACACACAGTGAGTAAAGAGAAGGAAGGGATAGAACCAGTAGCTTGGGGAAGACAGTGATTTGTTAGACCAGTTCCAGTTGCTGTGACAACTGTACGTCTGGTTAGGGAGGCTGAGATTTAACTCAGAAGACCGCGTCTTCACCTTATTCCCCTTGAGCTAAGGACACCTAGTCCTCGCCCAATCACTCTGGTAAGTCTTCAAGGTAGACTTCCAAACCTTCACAGACTTCGTTCACCGGCGATCCACAATGACTCTTGGATGCTCAGAACGCGACGCCTAACCGGCTGGAGGATTCACAGTCCTCAAGTGTAACAAGTCTTCTGATCACGCAGACAGAAAGACTTCAGCGATGCCTAACACTCTTTGGCTCTGGGTGTTTGGGCTTTGTCCTCGCAAGGATCTCTCTCTCTCAAATGCTTTGGAGGTGGGTTGCTCTCAAACGACAAAAGCCGTGTACTAACTCTGAGCAGCCACCAATTTATGGTGTTGGGGTGGGCTATTTATAGCCACTAGGCAACCCGACCTGATTTGTCCGAAGTGACCCTGGGTCACTAAGGAACTGACACGTGTTCCAACGGTCAGATTTCAAACACACACGACAACTTTACTTGGGCTACAAGTAAAGCTAACTCATCCAGCTCTCGATAAGATTTGCTCTCATTGTCTTCGCTCGAAGGCATAGGATTTGGTTGAGCATCACTTCAGTCACTCTGACTTTCTTCACTTGGACCCCACTTAACAGTACGGTGGTTCCTATGACTCAACAAAGAAGAAAAGGAAACAATGAAACGTCTAAGTCTTCGCACTCCATAGTCTTCACACAATGTCTTCTCTCGTCATAGTCTTCAATACGAATATCTTTATATACCACCATTGTCATCAATGTCTTCATACATTTTTTGGGGTCATCACCTGGTAGGTAAACCGAATCAATGAGGGACTACAACCTGTGTTATCCTGCAATTCTCACAAACACATTAGTCCCTTAACCAGGTTTGTCGTCGATACTCCAAAACCAACTAGGGGTGGCACTAGATGCACTTACACTACCCTATTAACCGGAGGCCCAACGCCAGTTGTTGTTTTTTGCCTATTTCAGTGATTCGTAGAAAAGGAATATCAAACTGAGTCCAAATGGAACGAAACCTTCGCGAGGATCTTTCTTGGATCGAAAGCAATCCAGAAGACTTCGAGTAGAAGTCTGGGAGGCCACGAGGCAGGAGGGCGCCCCTAGGGGGGTAGGCGCGCCCCCCACCCTTGTGGGCCCCTCGTAGCTCCACCGACGTACTTCTTCCGCCTATATATACCCTTATACCATAAAAACATCGGGGAGAGCCACGAAACCACTTTTCCACCGCCGCAACCTTCTGTACCCGTGAGATCCCATCTTGGGGCCTTTTCCAGTGCTCCGTCGGAGGGGGAATCGATCACGGAGGGCTTCTACATCAACACCATAGCCTCTCTGATGATGTGTGACTAGTTTACCACGAACCTTCGGACACATAGTTATTAGCTAGATGGCTTCTTCTCTCTCTTTGGTTCTCAATACAAAGTTATCCTCGATGTTCTTGGAGATCTATTTGATGTAATTCTTTTTGCGGTGTGTTTGTTGAAATCCGATTAATTGTGGGTTTATGATCAAGATTATCTATGAACAATATTTGGTTCTTCTCTGAATTCTTTTATGCATGATCTAATATCTTTGCAAGTCTCTTCAAATTATCAGTTTGGTTTGGCCTACTAGATTGATCTTTCTTGCAATGGGAGAAGTGCTTAGCTTTGGGTTCAATCTTGCGGTGCTTAATCCCAGTGACAGAAAGGGAACCGACACGTATTGTATCCTTGCCATCGAGGATAAAAATATGGGGTTTATATCATATTGCTTGAGTTTATCCCTCTACATCATGCTATCTTTCTTAAGGCGTTACTCCGTTCTTATGAACTTAATACTCTAGATGCATGCTGGATAGCGGTCGATGTGTGGAGTAATAGTAGTAGATGCAGAATCGTTTCGGTCTACTTGACACGGACGTGATGCCTATGTTCATGATCATGCCTAGATATTCTCATAACTATGCGCTTTTCTATCAATTGCTCGACAGTAATTTGTTCACCCACCGTAATATATGCTATCATGAGAGAAGCCACTAGTGAAACCTATGGCCCCCGGGTCTACATTAAATCATATAAGTTTCCGATCTACAATTCTAGTTTACTATTTATTTTGCAATATTTATTTTCCAATCTATACAAGAAAAATACCAAAAATATTTATCTTATTATCTTTGTCAGATCTCACTTTTGCAAGTGGCCGTGAAGGGATTCATAACCCCTTTATCGCGTTGGTTGCAAGGTTCTTGATTGTTTGTGCAGGTACTAGGCGACTTGCGTGTAGTCTCCTACTGGATTGATACCTTGGTTCTCAAAACTGAGGGAAATACTTACGCTACTTTGCTGCATCACCCTTTCCTCTTCAAGGGAAAAACCAATGCATGCTCAAGAGGTAGCAGACCACAGATGATGTTCTTGGCGGTTGAGTCCAGTTGAACAAACTTTTTGACATCAACAGGGGTTACACCTTCACCAGCCTTGGAAACACCAGTCTTGACGACATACCAGAGGTCATTGTCGATAGCTTCAAGATGCATGCGCATCTTATTCTTCCAGTAGGGGTAATCAGTCCCATCAAAGACAGGGCATGCGGCGGAGACTTTGATTATCCCTGCAGTCAACATAACTAAAACTCCAGGTGGTTAAACCGGATAACACAGAACAAGGGGCACCTTGCTCTGATACCAATTGAAAGCGCAAGTTATCGACTAGAGGGGGGTGAATAGGTGATTTTTACGAAAGTCTTCAAAACATGATATCTTTTGAAGACAGATAGATGAAAAAGAACCTATATGATAAGGAGCGGAAGATAAACGACCCTAGACACACAATAGTCAAATAAGCATCATAAAGAAAGTACGAAGACTATTGATAGCGCTTGTTGGGAGGCAACCCAATTTTATATTCTTTGCTTTTTGTTTCTGTTTAGTAATAAATAATTCATCATTCTACTGCTATGATTGTGTTTTTGTGTTTTAATTAGTGTTTGTGCCAAGTAGAACCTTTGGGAAGACTTGGGTGAAGTCTTTGCGATCTTGCTGTAAAAAATAGAAACTTTTGCGCTCACGAGATTAGCTGCCATTTTTTACTGGAGAGTGCTTTTAGGTTGATTCTTTTTTGCAGATGATTAATAGACAAATTCGTCACGTTCACCAATTTATTCTAGAGTTACAGAAGTATTCGAAAGTTACAGATTGCTACAGTCTGTTCTGTTTTTGAGAGATTCTGTTTTTCGTGTGTTGTTTGCTTATTTTGATGAAACTATGAGTACTATCGGGGGGTACGTGAAGGAAATATGTCCTAGAGGCAATAATAAAGATGTTATTTGTATTTCCTTATATCATGATAAATGTCTTTTATTCATGCTAGAATTGAACCGGAAACTTAGTACATGTGTGAATACATAGACAAAATAGTATGTCCCTAGTATGCCTCTACTAGACTAGCTCATTGATCAAAGATGGTTATGTTTCCTAGCCATAGACATGAGTTGTCATTTGATCAATGGGATCACATCATTAGGAGAATGATATGATGGACAAGACCCATCCGTTAGTTTAGCACTATGATCGTTTAGTTTTACTGCTATTGCTTTCTTCATGACTTATACATGTTCCTATGACTATGAGTTTATGCAACTCCCGTTTACCGGAGGAACACTTTGTGTGCTACCTAACGTCACAACGTAACTGGGTGATTATAAAGGTGCTCTACAGGTGTCTCCGAAGGTACTTGTTGGGTTGGCGTATTTCGAGATTAGGATTTGTCACTCCGATTGTCGGAGAGGTATCTCTGGGCCCTCTCGGTAATACACACCATAATAAGCCTTGCAAGCATATGACTAATGAGTTAGTCATGAGATGATGTATTACGGAACGAGTAAAGAGACTTGTCGGTAACAAGATTGAACTAGGTGTTTGCTACCTCTTGACCTTGCGTTGTATTCCCTCGAAGAGGAATGGGAGATGCAGCACAGTAGCGTAAGTATTTCCCTCAGTTTTTGAGAACCAAGGTATCAATCTAGTAGGAGACCACGCGCCAGTCCCTCGCACCTGCACAAACCAATAAGAACTTCGCAACCAACGCGATAAGGGGTTGTCAATCCCTTTACGGTCACTTACGAGAGTGAGATCTGATAGAGATGATAGTTGATATTTTTGGTTTAGTAAAACAGCAAATAAAAGCAAGAAAAGTAAAGTAGATGTAGATTGATATGTTGAGAATAGACCCAGGGGCCATAGTTTTCTCCAGTGGCTTCTCTCATGATAGCGATATTCTACGGTGGGTAAACAAATTACTGTCGAGCAATTGATAGAAAAGCGAATAATTATGAGACTATCTAGGCATGATCATTGTATATAGGCATCACGTCCGAGACAAGTAGACCGAAACGATTCTGCATCTACTACTATTACTCCATACATCGACCGCTATCCAGCATGCATCTAGTGTATTGAGTTTATACGAACAGAGTAACGCCTTAAGCAAGATGACATGATGTAGAGGGATAAACTCAAGCAATATGATGAAAACCCCATCTTTTTATCCTCGATGGCAACAATACAATACGTGCCTTGCTGCCCCTACTGTCACTGGGAAAGGACACCGCAAGATTGAACCCAAAGCCAACCACTTTTCCCATTGCAAGAACTATAGATCTAGTAGGCCAAACAAAACCAATAATTCGAAGAGACTTGCAAGGATATTATGAGCACACATAAAAAGTTCAGAGAAGAACCAAATATCTTTCATAGATAACCTAGATCATAAACTCACAATTCATCGGATCTCGACAAACACACCGTAAAAAGAGATTACATCGAATAGATCTCCTCGAAGACCGAGGAGAACTTTGTATTGAGATCCAGAGAGAGAGAGAGAAGAAGCCATCTAGATACTAGCTATGGATCCAAAGGTCTGTGGTAAACTACTCACAACTCATGGTGAGGGCGATGATGATGATGATGAAGCCTCCGTGATGGATCCCCCTCCCGGAACAGGCTCCAAGATGGGATCTCCACGGGAACAGAAGCTACAGCGGTGGAATTAGGGTTTTCTCTCTGGGTATGGAGTTTCTAGGGTACGTAGGCATATATAGGAAGAAGGAGGGCACCGGGGGCCATGTGGGCTAGTCCTCGAGGCAGGGGGCGCGCCCTGGGAAGGGGGACGCCCCCCCCCCACCCTCGAGGGCAGCCCAGTGATACGTCTCCAACGTATCTACTTTTCCAAACACTTGTGCCCTTGTTTTGGACTCTAACTTGCATGATTTGAATGGAACTAACCCGGACTGACGCTGTTTTTCAGCAGAACTGCCATGGTGTTGTTTTTGTGCAGAAATAAAAATTTCTCGGAATCGCCTGAAAATCAACAGAGATTTATTTCAGAAAATATAAAAAATAGCTGCAAGAAGATCCACATCGAGGGGCCCACGGGCCGTCCTCGAGGGTGGGGGGTGCGCCCCCCTGCCTCGAGGGCACCCGATGCCCCACCGACGTATCCCCAGGTCCTATATATTCCGTTGCGTGGAGAGAAAAATCAAGGAGAAAGAATTATCACGTTTTACGAGACGGAGCCGCCGCCAAGCCCTAATCTCTCTCTGGAGGGCTGATCTGGAGTCCGTTCAGGGCTCCGGAGAGTGGATATCGTCGCCATCGTCATCATCAACCTTCCTCCATCACCAATTCCATGATGCTCACCGCCGTGCGTGAGTAATTCCATCGTAGGCTTGCTGGACGGTGATGGGTTGGATGGGATCTATCATGTAATAGAGTTAGTTTTGTTAGGGTTTGATCCCTAGTATCCACTATGTTCTGAGATTGATGTTGCTATGACTTTGTTATGCTTAATGCTTGTCACTAGGGCCCGAGTGCCATGACTTCAGATCTGAACCTATTATGTTTTCATGAATATATGTGTGTTCTTGATCCTATCGTGCAAGTATATAGTCACCTACTATGTGTTATGATCCGGCAAACCCGAAGTGACAATAATCGGGACCACTCCCGGTGATGACCATAGTTTGAGGAGTTCATGTATTCACTATGTGTTAATACTTTGGTCCGGTACTCTATTAAAAGGAGGCCTTAATATCCCTTAGTTTCCAATAGGACCCCGTTGCCACGGGAGGGTAGGACAAAAGATGTCATGCAAGTTCTTTTCCATAAGCATGTATGACTATATTCGGAATACATGCCTACATTGCATTGACGAATTGGAGCTAGTTCTGTGTCACCCTAGGTTATAACTTCTACGTGATGAATTGCATCCAACGTAATTTCCCATCACCGATCCAATGCCTATGAGCTTTACATATATTGCTTGCCGCTTATTTACTTTTCCGTTGCTACTATTACAAAAACTACAAAAACACTATCGTTACTTTTATTGCTGCTACCACCACTATCATATTACTGTGCTACTAAACTATCTTGCTGCAGATACTAAGTTTCCAGGTGTGGCTGAATTGACAACTCAGTTGCTAATACTTAATAGTATTCTTTGGCTCCCCTTGTGTCGAATCAACAAATTTGGGTTTAATACTTTACCCTCGAAAACTGTTGCGATCCCCTACACTTGTGGGTTATCGAGACTATTTTCTGGCGCCGTTGCCGGGGAGCATAGTTCTATTCTTTAAGTCACCTTGGGATTTATCTCTGCTTATCACTATGAAGAATTTGAAGGACTCAAAAACCAAGATCTTACCCTCAACTACGAGGGGAGGTAAGGAACTGCCAGCTAGCTCTGCACTTGATTCTCCTTCTGTTATGAGTAAACTTGCGACACCTACACCTGCTATTGAATCTGATATGTCGTATGTTCTTGATGATGCTACTTCTGCTATGTATGATGAAACTACCTCTATGCCTGATACTGTGCCACTAGGTGAATTTCTAGATGAACAAATTGCTAAGGTTAGGGAGAGTGCAAATGTTGATGATATTTATGAAAGTGATGATGGAACTACTCCCAACAGATATGAATTGCCTGTTGTGCCTGAGGGTTATGTTATGGATGAAGAAACTGCTAGCGACTTTCTTGCTTGCGATGATAGATATGATCTTAAGAAGTTATAAGCTAAGTTGAAAGAAAAGTCCTTGAATGCTAGAATGAAACATGACCCTGCTTTTGCTACTTCACCTATATGTGTCACTGATAAGGATTATGAATTCTCTGTTGATCATGAGTTAATTACTTTGGTTGAATCTGATCCTTTCCACGGCTATAAGTCTGAAACTGTTGTGGCACATCTTACTAAGTTGAATGATATAGCCACCCTATTTACCAATGATGGAAAGATTCGCTACTACTATATCCTTAAGTTATTTCCGTTCTTGTTAAAGGGTGATGCTAAGACTTGGTTTAATTCTCTTGATCCTGGTTGTGTGCGTAGTCCCCAGGATATGTTGTATTACTTCTCTGCTAAATATTTTCCCGCTCATAAGAAACAAGTTGCCTTACGGGAAATATATAACTTTGCTCAAACTGAAGAAGAGAGTCTCCCGCAAGCTTGGGGGAGGCTTCTCCAGTTACTTAATGATTTGCCTGATCATCCTCTTGAGATGCATACTTGATGTCTTTTATAATGGACTAACCGATGCTTCCAGAGACCACCTGGATAGTTGTGCTGGTTGTGTTTTCAGGGAAAGAACAATGGAACAAGCTGAATTACTATTGAATAATATGCTAGCCAATGAAAATAATTGGACACTTCTTGAACCAGCCTCTAAGCCAACTCCGAAGAAAAGAGGTGTTCTATTCCTCAGTCCTGAAGATATGCAAGAGGCAAAGAAATCTATGAAAGAAAAAGGTATTAAAGCCGAAGATGTTAAGAATTTACCACCTATTGAAGAAATACATGGTCTTGATAACCCGACACAGGTAGTAAAGGTAAATTCTCTTTGTAGATTTGATGAAGGTGATATTCCTCGTTATAAGTCTGCTAGCCAATGCTTAGATGAGTTTGACAATTTCATTGTGAAACAAGAAAACTTCAATGCTTATGTTGGTAGACAATTACAACACAATGCTTATATGATTGAACGCTTGAGTGATTATCTGTCTAGTGCTAAAAGTGAACTGAAACTTATTAGTAAACATGCTTCCATGGTCACCACTCAAGTAGAACAAGTACTTAAAGCTCAGAATGATTTGCTCAATGAGTTAAATAGTAAGAATAACGACTATGCTGTTAGAGTTGCAATTATAGGTGGTAAAATGACTCAGGAACCTCTGTATCCTGAAGGCCACCCTAAGAGAATTGGGCAAGATTCTCAGAGAGCTAATTTAGATGCACCTAGTTCTTCTAAGAAGAAGAAAAAGAAAAATGATAGGACTTTGCATGCTTCTAGTGAACCTGTAGCTCACCCACCTGAGAATCCCAATGATATATCTGTTTCCGATGCTGAGACACAATCTGGTAATGAACATGTACCTAGTGATAATATTAATAATGATGTTCATGATGATGCTCAACCTAGCAATGATAATGATGCAGAGATTGAACCTGCAGTTGATCTTGATAACCCACAATCAAAGAATCAACGTTATGATAAGAGAGACATTGTTGCTAGGAAGCACGGTAGGGAAAGAGAACCCTGGGTTCAGAAACCCATGCTTTTTCCTCCGAAACCATCCAAGAAAAAGGATGATGAGGACTTTGAGCGCTTCGCTGAAATGATTAGACCTATCTTTTTGCGTATGCGTTTGACTGATGTGCTTAAAACAAATCCTTATGCCAAGTATATGAAAGATATTATTACCCAACAAAAGAAAGATACCTGATGTAGAAATCTCCACCATGCTTGCCAATTCACTTTCGAGGGTGGAATGCCTAAGAAATTAGGAGATCCAGGAGTACCTACTATACCTTGCTCCATTAAGAGAAATTATGTTAAAACTGCTTTGTGTGTTCTTGGAGCCGGTGTTAGTGTTATGCCTCTCTCTTTATATCGTAGACTTGACTTGAGTAAGTTGACACCTACTGAAATATCTTTGCAAATGGCCGATAAATCAACTACTATACCTGTCGGTATTTGTGAGGATGTGCCTGTTGTAGTTGCAAATGTTACTATTCTAACGGACTTTGTTATACTTGATATTCCCGAGGATGATAGTATGTCTATTATTCTTGGAAGTCCTTTTTTGAATACTGCAGGGGTTGTTATTGATTGGAACAAAGGCAATGTCACTTTTCATGTCAATGGTAATGAGCATATGGTACACTTTCCGAGGAAACAACCTCAGGTCCATAGTATCAATTATATTGGAAAAACTTTGACTATCACTATTGGAGGTTTTGAGTTTCCTATTCCTACTATCAAGAAGGCATATGACATACTGATTGTTGGGGACATACATATCCCCATTGAGGTAACATAGTGTTATTCGAAAATTCTCCGGTTTCATGTTACTCGGAAAGGGTTTATTAATTAACAAGACCTGATCAACCTTGTTAATGATTCCTTTTGATGAACATGGGATAGGTGAATCTAGATAGCACAAACCTTCTGTACCCTCCTTTTACTTTCTGTTAATTACGTAAAATAAAAGAAAAATAGCATTATCTGTCTGTTTCCAGACTTATCTGTGCAATAAAAAAATATCCCGAAGGTAAAAGTTCTCCAAATGCCATGAAAATGAAATATGATTTTTTTTCTAGAATATTTAAGGAAATATGGCACTGAACACACAGCGAGGGGAGACACCACGTGGCCTCGAGGGCACAGGGTGCGCCCCCTGCCTCGAGGGCCCCACGTGGCCCCCCTCCACTTATCCTTTCACCCATGCCCTTCTTCTTCCTCCCAAAAAAAATCCCCAACCAGCTCAAACCCGAGTTTTAGCTCATTTTGCTGCCATATTCGATCTCCTTGCTCAAAGCACCATTCACCAAACTATTTGGGGAGATTGTTCCTTGGTATGTGACTCCTCTATTGGTCCAGTTAGTTTTTGTTCTAGTGCTTTATTTGTTGCAAATTTATGCTGCTGTGGTGACCTTGTTGTTGAGCTTGCATGTCAAATTTTCTTGGTCCCAAGTAGTTCTAATGCATGATATAGTCTGTAGGCACTTATAGGAGTTGTTGCTATCAATCTTGTTGAGTTTGGTTAACTTTTATTCGTGAGTTACTAAAAATTTCAGAAATTTGCAGAAAAGGAAAATGTTAAAAAGAATATTGAGGGGCTCTTCCAGCAAGAGCTCAGAGGAGAAGAAGAAAGAAGAAAATAAGAAGCCCAAGGATCATCTTCCTCGCATGGCGGAAGTTCGACCATGCGAATGGCCTTGTAATAATTTCATGATGTCCGCCGGTATTTACAAAGACTTTTATTGGATGGCAAATAATGCAGGCCTCACCGACTTCATCAACGACCAAAAAGAACAGTATCTCTTACTCGCCAATATTTTTACGCAAAGCTTTCATTTTCATTCTAGGAAAACACCACCTACGGTGGAGTTTCACTTATATGATGTGGTTAAGGGGATACCACTGTTAGACTTTTGTGAAATATGCAAAGTACCCTTTGAAGGTAGACTTGATGAACCACGTCATGAAGACGTCGAAGGGTTTATTGATATGATAGCCAAAGGCAAAACTAGACAAGTTGCAGGGGCAAGAATCACTAGTATATACTTCCCTGTTCTGCGCTACTTTGCTTTATTTGTTAGTAGGTGTTTAATTGGTCGCGGGAACAGTGGAAATCTTAGTGCCCCTGATATTATCATTTTATGCGATGCTTTGTTTCGTGACACAACTTTTAGCTTGGGCGCCGTCGTTGCCAAACAATTGAGTCTTAACCGCTCAAGGGGGCCTGTCTTTGGAGGCATCTTTGCTTCTCGCCTTGCTGAACATTTTAATATACCCATTAGGCATCATGAGTAGGAAGAAAAATTGCTTGCCCCTGTTTATCTAGACTACAAGAGCATGGTAGCTCATGATTTTATTGTTAAAGTAAAAATATGCAGCTCCATTATAAATTGAGGTTTGGTGAAATATACTGTGAAATTGTTACCTTGCCTGCACCTTCTTTGTTTAATCTATCTACAGGCGTATTACTCATC
Organism: Secale cereale; assembly: GCA_902687465.1. NCBI lineage: Eukaryota > Viridiplantae > Streptophyta > Magnoliopsida > Poales > Poaceae > Secale > Secale cereale. The sequence goes on along the minus strand of LR738711.1, from coordinate 851,447,940 downwards.
ACCTCAGATGTCTTCTACCAATACCAAGGCCAGGCACAAGCTTCAGAGCCGGAGCTAGAACCACCACTTGATCCTTCCCGTCAATCTGTTTATGGGTGGGATCTGGACGAGCTCGCCAACTAGTGGCATCCAGAGGACACATCTCAGTACATTGGAGGGAGTGGCTTCGATCCGTGGCCATAGACCATCTTAGGCCAAAAGCCTAAGCTTGGGGGAGTACGTGTTCCTCACCGACTTACTTTCATGTTAACACACTTATTCTAGTTGTCGGTGCTCACACTCTTTCACTGTACCATCCATGCTTAGTTTAAATTTCTTTTTCTTAGTCTTTTTCTTGTGTGCTAGAAAAACCCAGAAAAATAAATATCAGTTGTAGCTTCTAGGTAGTTTACTTTCTTTGCTAGTAGTAGTAACCAAAATAATGAAAACCCAAAAAGATTTCCCGTTCTTCTTTTCCTTGTTGGGGGCTTTCCCGTGTAAATAGTTTCTTTTCTTTTCTTTAGGGGTTAAGAGTAGAAGACCATGATTAAAATGCTTAGTGGCTCTCATATGCTTTGTTGTTGATTTAATCTTGAGCCATATTACCTTGTCTTCTCTCTTGTATTAAATGTCTGCAGATTCCAGCTTAGTCCAATGCACGTGCACTATTATTATTTTCCACACCGTTTGGTCATGTGAGTGAAAGGCAATAAGGATGATATATGATGAACTAATTGAGATAAGAAAAGCTGGTATGAACTCGACCTCTCTTGTTTTTGTAAATATGATTGCTCGTCGTTCTTGATTCAGCTTGTTATGAATGAAACATGCTTGCAATGACGATTAGAGATCATAGCTGCTTGTGCCATGCTTAATTAGCTGAGAATTTATAATGGTCTATCTTGCATGCCAACATGATATTAAAATGGTTGTGATGTGGTATGATGGGTGGTATCCTCCTCTGAACGATTCAAGTGACTTGACTTGGCACATGTTCATGCATGTAGTTGAAACAAATCAACATAGCCTTCACGATATTTATGTTCATGGTGATTTTTATCCTACTCATGCTTGCATTCATTGTTGATTAATTTTAAATCATGTTCATGCCGTTGTTGCTCTCTAGCTGGTCGCTTCCCAGTCTCTTTCTAGCCTTCACCTGTACTAAGCGGGAATACTGCTTGTGCATCCACTTCCATAAACCCAAAGTTATTCCATATGAGTCCACTATACCTTCCTATATGCGGTATTTACCTGCCATTCCAAGTAAATTTGTATGTGCCTAACTCTAAACCTTCAAATGAAATTCTGTTTTGTATGCTCGAATAGCTCATCTATCAACTAGGGCTGTCTATATCTTCCATGCTAGGTGGGTTATTCTCACGATGAGTGGACTCCGCTCATCATTCACGGGAAAATGGCTGGTAACCGGGATGCCCAGTCCCATGATCAAAATCATAATAATTAAACAGAACTCCCCCAGGGATGTTGCTTGTTTGGACGGTAACCCGTGGATTTGGCTGGCCATGGAGTGTGCTTGTTGGTGGTTGGGGGAGTATAAACTTTACCATTCTGTTTGGGAACCGCCTATAATGTGCGTAGCATGGGAGATATCAAGATTCTTGGTTGTTATGTTGACAATGAAAGTATACCGCTCAAAATATTATTCAATCTCTATTTTAAAATCGAGCTCTGGCACCTCTACAAATCCCTGCTTCCCTCTGTGAAGGGCATATCTATTTACTTTTATCCAGAGTCATCATCCTCTTATCAAAAAGCACCAATAGGAGAGCACCTCTGACTTTGCATATATTACTATTAATTTGCATTGAGTATGATAATGACTGGATCTCTTTTACCATGAATTACAATGTCTAGTCAGTCCTTGATCTTTAAAGGTGCTCTGCATTTATGTTTTGCGGTCTCAGAAAGGGCTAGCGAGATACCATCTTGTTATATCATATCATGATTGTTTTGAGAAGTGTTGTCATCCGAGGTTTATTATTATTGCTCGCTAGTTGAATATGCTATTGATGTGAGTAGTCTTGAGACCTGAAAGTTATTGTGAATATGGTTAGTTCATGATCTTGTTGAAAACCTGAATGCTAGTGTCGGTGTACTAAAGTAGGGGTACCCTTAGTATCCCGAACTTGTGCACGGGCAGTCGCAGTGCCCCGCGGCAGGGCTTGTCGGGTGACCACCAAGATCCTCCGTGGTTCCCTTGGAGCCATTCAAGAACAAAGTATCCAAATCAAGGAGACAAGGCCCCGGCAAGAGGAGCTAGCCGGGAAGGCCACTCAAGGCACAAGACCACTCAAGGCACCAGGCCCTGGCAAGAGGAGATTGCCGGGAAGACCAACCAAGGCATCTCAAGAAACTTGCCATGACGCGCCACGCGTCCCGGCAAGGCCCGGTGAGCGACAAGCTCCCGGAAGCGACAAGATAGCAACCGCGGCAAGGCGCTTGCCGCGGCAAGCTTCCACTCAGTACCCACGCTCCAGCGCATCCACCCACGTGTCGCTCTGGGACCCTTCCAGGCGCACGTGGCAGAAGGCCGTGCAGCCAGGGGTACACGGTGGCAAGCGGCGATGACGAGACTACCGTCGTGGCGGACGGTGGCGCCCCTGACGGTCACTTTTTACACTGTTTGGGCGACGGCGATGGGCATTTAATGCCCTTGTCCCCTGCCGTCAGGGTTAGGTATGAAACACAGTTCCAACTACCACTCTTTTTACATTTTTATGCTCAACTGCGTTGCCACCTGTCGGTGACCCCTTGAGCGTATAAAAGGAGGCCCATGCGCAACGTAGAAGGGGGTTAGACATTCGAACACTCTCACGCTCGGTCTTGCTAGCCGCTAAAGTGTACTGTAGCTTCCAGCGCTCCCGAGCCAAGAACTCAATACAAACCAAAGCAGGAGTAGGGTTTTACGCATTTGTGCGGCCCGAACCTGGGTAAACTGCTCGTGTGCTCGCCTCGATCTGCTCTTTGTGCAATCTCCGCCCCCTGCCGTACCGAAAAGGGGCTCCGGTCCCATAGGTGTTCGTGGGCGATCAGTTTCCCCGACATCTTTGGCGCGCCAGGTAGGGGGTGCGTCGAGGTTGTGTGGATCTGATCCGGCGTTCACATGGGCTAGATCTTCATCATCTTCATCAACATGCCGCCGAAGAAGAAGGCTTCGGAGGCAGCTGGTCCGTCCGCGTCGATCCCACCACCGCCGGAGCCAACGGCTGGTGGGGTAGACGCCGGCGGAAGAACGGACGTCGACGAGGGAACTCACGGTGCCGCCAAGTCCAAGGACAAGGCTGCGCTGCCCATCGGCGGCGTAGCCGGTTCCCACGACGACCGGGCGCACTCCAAGACCTCAGCGTCCGTGCATGCACCGCGCCCATCTCAGGAGGTGCGGGACCGGCAGCGTCATGGTACCCACGGTACCATACGTTTGCTGGGCCAAGGTCAAGCTGGCGGATCTCGGGACGCTCAAGACCAGCATACGCCCCAACATGCTGGCACGAGCAAGGCGCGGTCGCTGGGACGGGATGCTTCTCCGTCTAACGTAGTTAGAAGTCCGAGCATATCCCGCTCCTCGCACCGTTCGCCACCGCTACCCGCCACTCCAGCAGAAGCTCTAGCACGAGCTCAACTGCTCCTAGACTTCCCTCCAGCGGCAGACAAGGCCGACGACTGGAGGGCCACCATTCAGAGTCTCATCGCCTTCGCCAATGGCGACACTCCGCAGCAGCCAAGTACATCACGGCCGCGGCAAGTCAGCCAGGCGCGGGCCGATGGCGACAAGACCGGTGGGGGTGCAACTACCGTGCACTCTCTGCCCCGAAGGCCAAGATCGCCGACTCGCCGGGTGAACCTCGACAGCGACTCCACCGCGTCGTTGGATCCGCGAACTCGCCGCGATCAGCGCCAAGTTCTCCAAGATCGCCGGCAAGAAGACGCTCGTACTCGCATCGAGCGCCGAAGAGAAGCGCGGCGTCAGTCAGACCAGCGCGCTGGGCCCACTGTCGACATGCAAGCGCCAGGGGGACCAGGCGACTTGCCGTACGCGGTAGGTTGCCCTGCGTTCACTCGTGAGCTGCGGCAAGTCCAGTGGCCCAGCATGAAAAATTTCAAGCCAGACGTGCCGGAGAAGTACGATGGCAAGACGCACCCGTCGGAGTTCCTCAGCATCTACACCATCGTGGTGCAAGCTGCTGGGGGGCGGGACGACAAGATCCTTGCCAACTACTTCCCTCTGGTACTCAAACCCAACGTCAGGTCCTGGCTCATGCACTTGCCGGACAACTCCATTTCTTCTTGGGCAGATCTCTGCCATCAGTTTGTTGGCGCCTTTACAGGCGGCCACAAACCCCATGACCAGGAGAGTGACCTACACTTGCTATCCCAGAAGGAAGGAGAGTCCCTGCGCAAGTTCATCCAGAGGATCAGCCGTGTGCAGCACAACATCCCAGACGTCCACCCTGCCGCGGTTATCAATGCATTCCACCAGAACGTGCGTAACCGCAGTATGAGGGAGGAGATGGCGATGTGCAAGATCAGGGACGTCAGCGAGCTGTGCGCCCTGGCCGACAACTGTGCACGTGCTGAAGAGGGGAGGAAACTCCCTGTCGGTGTACTAAAGTAGGGGTACCTTAGTATCCCGAACTTGTGCACGGGCAGTTGCAGCGTCCCGTGGCGGGGCTCGCCGCGCGACCGCTGATGGCTTCTCGCCCCTCGTTGGTTACCCCAAGTGGAAGGTTTGAGATGCAGTGTAGCGGAAGTTTTCCCTTGGCAAAGATACCAAGGATCGATTTCCCCTGAGACTCCCAGTTTCAACAAGAAGGTGTCAACTGCTAACGGCGCCAGATATTAGCAATCAATGTGGACCTGCACACAGATACAAATAACTTTGCTCCCAACGAGTACAGAGAGGTTGTCAATCCCTCCGGCCTTGTCGTTTACAAAGGGTCAAACACAAGTGATAATAGTGATAGGTATTGCTGCAATAGTAAGTAAAAAGCGGATGTGATCAATGATGGTAATATGGACCGGGGTCCCATGATGTTCACTAGTGATGTCTCTCTCCCAAAAGACGATAAAACAGCTATGTGAGGTGAACATCACTAGTGAACATCATGAGACTCCGGTCCATATTGCCCAGCTGTAATTTGTTTACCTCACATAGCTGTTTTATCGTCTTTTGGGAGAGAGACATCACTAGTGAACATCATGAGACTCCGGTCCATATTACCATCATTGATCACATCCACTATTTACTTTCCGTTACTATTTACTATTGCAAAAACTATCTATCACTACTATCATTGCTTTTAACCCTTTGTGAACTACAAGGCCGGAGAGATTGACAACCTCTCTGTACTCGTTGGGAGCAAAGTTATTTGTATCTGTGTGCAGGTCCATGTTGATTGCTACTAATCTGGCGCCGTAGCAATTGACACCTACTTGTTGAACCTAGGAGTCTCTGGGGAATCGATCCTTGGCATCTTTGCTAGGGGAAAACACTTCTACTTACTGCATCTTACACCTTCCACTTGGGGTAACCAACGAGGGGTTCGAGGCCCATCAAGGAGTATTTTCTGGCGCCGTTGCCGGGGACTCCACTCTTCAGGATAGGGGAGTTGCATGCTATCTTTTACCTTTGCTTTTTAGTCTTGTTAGTTTACCTTTCATTTTTGCTTTAGTACCTTTTTATCAAAAATCACAAAAAAATTATTTACCTTCCTGCTAGTAGTCCTACCTGTTTAGTTAAACATGTTAGGATTTGGTGGTTTGAGGGAATCAGAAGTTCTAGATTTCCATCAAAGGGATGGAGAAAATATGAAGAAGGCATGGGACAGAATTTCTGATGCACATAGGAGAATTATGCCTTGGATACCTATAAAAATTGTGCTTAGAAATTTTTACCATGGTCTTTTTAAATGGTGTAAACACTCCCTTGACATTATAGCCGAGGGAGATTTCCTAGAATGTGATGAAGCTAGAGCTCTTGAAATTATACATGGTCTATCTAGTTACTTTGTTTATGATCATAATTTTGATACTGTCATAGATAGACTTGCTACTATTGAAAAGAGAATGGATGCTCTAGACTTAATGAAGGGAGAAAAACCTAAACCCAATAAGAGAGACATTCTGGAAATAGATAATGACTGGGAACCTCTTGTTAGGATTAGCATCTCTAATCAAGACTTCCTTGCTTATTGTGATATTGGATCTATGGTTTCTACTATGCCAAAAATTGTTCATGATTCTTTAAAATTTAACATGGATAGATTACCATCTTATCATGAACACACTAATGGAGATATTTCTGAAATCCAGGGAAAAATAAAAGACGTACCGGTTAAATTCCTTAAAGGGATTGCAATGATTGATTTCTTCATCGTGGAGCCAAACCAAGGAAATATAGTGCTTGGAAGGGACTTCCTCCGAGCAGTTAAAGGCTTCATCGATATAGGTAAGGGACAAATCCGCTTACGCGGGAAGGCAAAAGGTGTGTACCCCTTTCCTAGAAGGAACAAGAATGAACTTATTGAGGAACCATTTGAAACAATTTATAACTCCGATTATTATGATGATTATTGATTCCTCTATGCATTATGCCTAGCTTAAAGGCATAAAAGAAAGCCCTTTTGGGAGGCAGCCCACATGAATAAATTTTTGCTTTTGTTGTGTCTTGATGTTGTTTACTGCTGTAGCATCATCATTGTATCTTTGCTTTTCATATTTGTGCCAAGTATAGCCTCTGATTGCTAGAAAGTTCAAAAGTTGTGAGGTGCTGTCCAGGAAACAGATTCTGTCCTTGGATAGAAAAATTCGTATAAAATCACTAGGTCATCTTTTTGGTCTGAATTTTTTCTACAGCGTTCTCTATATAATTGTCTTTTGTGCGTCAGTTCTGAGTTTTTTGATTTGAGTTGCAGAAGTATCCTGAACAGATCAATTACTGCCTGCTGTTCTGTTTTTCACAGATTATGTCCTGTTTTGCCTTACCTTCACTTTGCAAATTAAGAACTTGCTTTTTCTTTGCAAAAACCTTTTGGCAATCTTGAGAAACAGTAGAACTTAAATAATATCCTTATTTCCAGCAAGGTATAATTATTTTATTAAGGGTACTAACCTCGCTAATCAGATTATGATGAGTTATGTATGAAGGGAGTTTTCAAGTGTGCGAGGGAAGATGATAAAAAGATTCAGGAGTGTCAAGCGCTCAAGCTTGGGGATGCCCCCGTGCACCCCCAAGAATTATTCAAGGAGACTCAAGCGTCTAAGCTTGGGGATGCCCCCGTGCATCCCCTTCTCCATCAACATTATCAGTTCGTCTTTCGTTTCGCTATATTTTTATCACTTCATGTGTTATGTGCTATGCTTGGAGCGTCTTGCTTTTAGTTTTCTTTTTAGTTTTTCATAACGAGTCGGAACCCAGCATTCCTTTATGTAGGAGAGAAACATGCTCCACCTCTACCTAGAACATTACATAGAATTTTCATGTCTTTCTATGCTGTGTGTGTTCTTTGTCTTTTAATAGCTACTATCATACTCTGCTCTTAGTATTCATGCTTATCTTTTCAAGAGCTTTTATTTAGTTGGTTGCTTAAACTCTCTTTAATTACCATGCTCACCTTATTAAGAGAGTTTGCTTCCGTTGCATGGGTTAATGTGTCTATGATAAAGATGCTACTTTCATGATGGTGCTAGTAGTTTAGGTTTTCTTTTGGTTAATTTCAAATAGCTGGGGGGTTCCCAATGTGTTATTGGAGTACCAACTTGGTTTGTTTGCCTATGATGTGGTATGGTTTAGTAATATCTTCCTTTGAGAATTTATTTTGATTGACTTGGCGTATGCTCACGCATATTCAAGACTGTAAAGAAAGTCTGTCAAGACTTGATGATCTTTTGTTTCTAAGTAGCGATATAACTACCATGCCTGATTCAATATTGCTTTGTCGCTCTGCATGATTATGACCGTCATTGCTCTCTTAGTTGGTCGCTCCCAGTCTTTTGCTAACCTCCACCTGCACTAAGCAAACTAACCATACAATACATAGCTCATGGGAAAGTAGCCTAAAAACTATTGTGGTAAAGAAATGTTGCTTATGTATCTTATTTCTTATGAGTTGCTTGCTGAGCGGTAACCATGTTTCTGGGGACGCCATCAACTGTCACACTTTTGTTGAATATCATGTGAGTTGCTATGCATGTTCGTCTTGTCTGAAGTAAGGGTGATTTACCGTGGGTTGAATAACTATGCATATTGTTAGAGAAGAACATTGGGCCGCCAACCAAAGCCATGCATCATGGTGGAAGTTTTAGCTTGGACCTTAATCCTCAATCTCTCATGAGAATATGCTTATGCATTAAAGAGGAGTCCATCATCTATTTTCTATGTTGTCCCGGTATGGATGTCCTCAAGTTGAGATCTATCAAAAACGAGAAATCAAATGCGATCTATCTCCTTGGACCTTTGTACAGGTGGCATAGAGGTACCCCTTTGTGACACTTGGTTAAAACATATGCAATGCAATGATAACCCATGGGGATCCGAGCTAATTAGGACAAGGAGCGAGCACTATTGGTATTCGATGCATGAGGCTTGCAACTTATAAGATGTTTTACACATGACCCATATGAAGTACTACTACCGTTGACACAATTGCTTCCATGTTTTCAAATAAAAAGCTTTAGCACATAACCTTCCTTTTACTTTTATGTTGAAGCACCAACTACTGAGAGCATGATTGTCATTCTGAGTGTAATGTGCATTGTCCCAAAGTAGCATTGTCTTTTGCATGATTGTGATATCGTTTATTCTGAAATGATTGTATCTAGTCATCACTTAAACCTTGAAGGTGCCCTTGCATTTATGTTTTGCATCACTAAAGGGGGCAAGCTAGATATCACTTTATCATATTTGCACATCATGTTCATTGCAAATCTTTTTGATGTTTCAGTTTCATGTTGTAAAACTTTGAGTCATTTGTGATTTTCTCTTGAGACAACTTAATTACTTTAGAATCATTGTCTCAGTAAGCTTTTGTCATATGACTTTGAGAAAGTCCTATATGGTTAATAGCATGTCACCACAGAAATTATTCTTTTTATCATTTACCTACTCGAGGACGAGCAGGAATTAAGCTTGGGGATGTTGATACGTCCAAAACGTATCTATAATTTCTGCTTGCTCCATGCCACTTTTGGGTGATATTGCTATGATATTCATACACTTCCATACACTTTTGATCATATTTGGACTAACTTACTAATCCAGTGCACCCCAGTGCCAGTTTCTGTTTTCGGCTGTTTTTGTATTCAGGTTTTCACGTTTCGAGAACTGTCCAGAAAAATCCAGAAAAATTATATAAAAAATCAGCGAACCGGAAACAACACTGCGTCCGAAGGGCAGCCTGGGGGGGGGCAGGGGCTCCAGGCGCCCTGTGGGCGCCCCCCCCCTGGGCCGCGCCGGGGGGGGGGGCGCCTCGGCCCCCCAAGGATCCCCCGGTGCCCTACTTTGGCATATATTTAAAGGACCCTCCGTAACCCTCAGAACAGGACTTCTTTTCGCGATCCCATCTCTGTTCCACCGCCGCCGCCGCTTCCAAGATCGGGAGCACCAGGAGAACTCTTCCCGGCACCCTGCCGGAGGGGAGGGTCACCACCGGGAGCTTCTCCACCACCATGGACGCCTCCCGGATGACTCGTGAGTAGTCTCCCTTGGACCATGAGTCCATGACCAGTAGCTATGTGATGTTCTCCTCCCGTTCTTGTGCTTCACTAATTAGTCCTCGTGAGCTGCCCTACATGATCGAGGCACCTATGTAATCCTTATGCTGTTGCTATGTTGAGTTTGCTGGGATCCAATGGATTATGAGATTATGTTCGGATTGATCTTGAGTAATATATTTGATTCACCTCTTTTGTATTTTAGTTCATAAGTAATTCCTGCATGTTCTCCGTTGTTATTTATTGCTTTGGCCGAGTAATAGGTAGTGACTCCAAGAGGGAACGTTATGCTCGATTGTGGGTTCATGCCCCTCGATGACTAGCTTGAGTGACAGAAACATGAGTCTAGGGGATGTGCTGTTGCCACAAGGGGGAAAACAACGGTGCTTGTGCCCGCGGGTGCAAGGATTGTTTACTTTACGCAAAGTTCTTTTAATGCAGTTGTCTGTTGCATTGAGTTTACACTATGGGTGGGACTCGCAACTTAATACCAGCGAGATGTTCTGGATAGATATCTCAAGGTGGATGATTAGTAGTAGATATTGATGGATTTCGGTCTACTTACTTTGGCGTACCGCCCATGCTTTGAACCTCAACCTTTCTTGCAATGTAGTCAGCATTGGTTTGCGTTCGTGGTCCTGTCAATTGCCCAGCTGTAATTTGTTTACCTCACATAGCTGTTTTATCGTCTTTTGGGAGAGAGACATCACTAGTGAACATCATGAGACTCCGGTCCATATTACCATCATTGATCACATCCACTATTTACTTTCCGTTACTATTTACTATTGCAAAAACTATCTATCACTACTATCATTGCTTTTAACCCTTTGTGAACTACAAGGCCGGAGAGATTGACAACCTCTCTGTACTCGTTGGGAGCAAAGTTATTTGTATCTGTGTGCAGGTCCACGTTGATTGCTACTAATCTGGCGCCGTAGCAATTGACACCTACTTGTTGAACCTAGGAGTCTCTGGGGAATCGATCCTTGGCATCTTTGCTAGGGGAAAACACTTCTACTTACTGCATCTTACACCTTCCACTTGGGGTAACCAACGAGGGGTTCGAGGCCCATCAGCGGAGGCCTGGGGGGCCCAGGCGCCCCCCCGCGCCGCCAGGAGGGGGGCCGCGCCACCAGGGCGCCTGGAGCCCTGGTGGCCCCCCTCCAGCTCTACTTCGGGTGCCGGGAAGCTTCTGGAACGCTGATTTTTTATATAATTTTTCCGGGATTTTTCTGACAGTTTTCGTAATGGGAAAACCTGAAATACAAAAACAGCAGAAAACAGAAACTAGCACTGGGGTGCACTGAGTTAATAGGTTAGTCCAAATATGATCAAAAGTGTATGAAAGTGTATAAATATCATAGCAATATCACCCAAAAGAGGCATGGAGCAAGCAGAAATTATAGATACATTTTGGACGTATCAACCGCCAAGGCCCACTGTGGTTCCTTTGGAGCCATTCAAGAACAAAGCATTCAAGTTAAAGAAACAAGGCCCCGGCAAGAGGAGCTTGCCGGGAAGGCCACCCAAGGCTCAAGACCATTTCTTTGGCACAAGACCCTAGCAAGAGGAGCTTGCCGGGAAGGCCAAAACATGGCATTTCAAGAGACTTGCTGCGACGCGCCACGTGTCCCGGCAAGGCCCGGAGAGCGACAAGCTCCCAGGCGCGATAAGGTAGCAACCGCGGAAAGGCGCTTGCCGCGGCAAGCTTCCACTGGGTGCCCGTGCTCCAGCTCATCCGACCACGCGTCGCCCTGGGGCCCTTCCAGGCGCACGTGGCGGAAGGCTGTGCAGCCTGGGGTACACGGTGGCAAGCCGCGATGACAAGGCCACCGTCGTGGCGGACGGTGGCGCCCTGACGGACGCTTTTTGCACTGTTTGGGGCGACGGCGACGGGCATTCAATGCCCTTGTCCCCTGCCGTCAGAGTTAGGTATAACGCACTATGCAAACACTGTTCCATCTACCACCCATTTTACGTTTTTACCCTCATCTGCGTTGCCACCTGTCGGTGACCCCTTTGACCTATAAAAGGAGGCCCATGCGCAACGTAGAAAGGGTTCCGATCACCGATCACTCTCGCGCTCGGTACTGCTAGCGATCAGCACTGTAGTTCTTCTCGCTCCCGAGCCCAGAACACAATACAAACCAAGGCAGGAGTAGGGTTTTACGCATCCGTGCGGCCCGAACCTGGGTAAACTGCTCGCGTGTCTGCCTCGGTCCGCTCTTTGTGCATCCTCCGCCCCCTTGTCGTACCGAAAAGGGGCTCCGGTCCCATAGGTGTTCGTGGGCGATCAGTTTCCCCGACATCTTTGGCGCGCCAGGTAGGGGGTTGCGTCGAGGTTGTGTGAACCTGATCCAGCGTTCACGCGAGCGAAATCTCCACCAACTTCATCGACTTCATCGACATGCCGCCGAAGAAGAAGGCTTCGGAGGTAGCAGGCCCGTCCGCGTCGATCCCGCCACCACCGGAGCCAACGGTTGGTGGGGTAGACGCTGGCGGGAGGACGGACGTCGGTGAGGAAACTCACGGCGCCGCCAAGTCCAAGGACAAGACGGACGACCGGGCGGACTCCAAGACCTTGGCGTCCGTGCATGCACCGTGCCCGTCTCAGGAGGCGCGGGACCGGCAGCGACGTGGTACTCAAGGTACCATACGCTTGCTGGGACAAGGTCAAGCTGGCGGGTCCTGGGACGCTCAAGGCCAATATGCGCACCAGCATGCCGGCACGAGCAAGGCTCGGTCGCCGGGACGGGACAATGCTCCTTCTAACATAGTTAGAAGTCCGAGCATGTCCCGCTCCTCGCATCATTCGCCGCCGTTACCCTCCACTACAGCGGAAGCTCTAGCACGAGCTCAGCTACTCCTCGACTTCCCTCCAGCGGCAGACAAGGCCGACGACTGGAGGGCCACCATACAGAGCCTCATCGCCTTCGCCAACAACGATACTCCACAGCAGCCGACGACATCGCGGCCGCGACAAGCTAGCCAGGCGCGGGCTGATGGCGACAAGACTGCCGGGGGTGCAACCACCGTGCACTCCCCGCCCCGAAGGACAAAATCGCCGACTCGCAGGATCAACATCGATGACGACTCTACTGCGTCGTCGGATCCACGAGCTCGCCGCGATCAATGCCAAATCCTTGACGACAGACGACAAGAGGACGCTCGAACTCGCATCGAGCGTCGAAGAGAAGCGCGGCGACAATCCGACCAGCGTGCTGGGCCCGCTGTCGACATGCACGCGCCCGGAGAACCAGGCGACTTGCCGTACACGGCGGGTTGTCCTGCGTTCACCCGTGAGCTGCGGCAAGTCCAGTGGCCCAGCATGAAGAACTTCAAGCCCGACGTACCCGAGAAGTACGACGGCAAAACTCATCCGTCGGAGTTCCTCAGCATCTACACCATCGCGGTGCAGGCTACCGGGGGACGAGACGAGAAGATACTCGCAAACTACTTCCCGCTAGTGCTCAAGCCAAACGTCAGATCTTGGCTCATGCACTTGCCGGAGAACTCCATCTCTTCTTGGGCCGACCTGTGCCATCAGTTTGTTGGTGCCTTCACGGGTGGCCACAAGCCCCATGGCCAGGAGAGTGACCTTCATATACTTGCCCAGAAGGAAGGAGAGTCCCTGCGAAAGTACATCCAGAGATTCAGCCGCGTCCAGTACAACATCCCAGACGTCCACCCTGCCGTGGTTATTAGCGCGTTCCACCAGAACGTGCGCAACCGCAGGATGAGGGAGGAAATGGTGATGTGCAAGATCCGAGACGTCAGTGAGCTTTATGCCCTGGCCGACAAGTGCGCACGCGCTGAGGAGGGGAGGAGACTCCCCGGAGAGGATACTGGAGCAGGGGGAACAGATAGTGAGGATGCCGCCACGGCAAAGAAGAACCGGCGGCGGAACAACAGGAAAAAGAAGAACAAAGAAGTACTGGTCGTCGAGCAGTCCGGCAAGGAGGCTGGCGCCAAGAAAGCCCAGACTGGTGGCTCCGGCAAGGAGGCTGCCGCTGTGGCGGCCGCCGACAAGCAGGACGGCTCCGACAAGCAGTACTGCAAGATCCACCGCACCAAGGGCCATGACCTCCAGAACTGCAAAAGGGTCGAGTACCTCGTCGAGCAGCAGAAAGCTGAGTACGAGCGACGCGACAAGGAGAAGGCCCAGGGAGGTGGTGTAGAGTCCGGCAAGAAGCGGCCGTTCAACGGCCGGGGAGGACGCCGCGGCAAGGCCAAGCAGCGGCAAGGAGACATACCTCCCCGCGGCAGCGACAAGGACGAAGACGAAGACGACGACGAAGACATGGATGACGGAGATAACAGCGAGCAGGAGTTCCAGAAGGCAACAGAAGTTTTGTGTGTAGACGGTGGTGCTTCTCTGCATACTTCCCACCGCCAACTCAAACAATGGGTGCGGGAAGTCAATGCGGCGGAACCACCCATCGAATCGCGCAAACTACTGAAGTGGTCCAGCACGCCCATCATCTTCGACATTGAGGACCACCCTGATCGCACAACTGCGGTCGGGTGCTTGCCGATGTTGGTTTCACCAACTATCCGCAACCTCAAGGTCACCAAGATGCTGGTTGACGGCGGGGCCGGCCTGAACCTGATCTCCTCCGCTGTGGTCCGGAAACTTCAGATCCCCGACAGCGAGCTCGAAGAAACCGGCACGTTCCAAGGGATCAACCCGGGAAGGAGCAAGCCGAAGGGGAAGATCACACTGCCAGTTACTTTTGGCGGAGAGCTGAACTTCAGGACTGAGAGGATCACCTTTGACGATGCCGATATTCCATTACCCTACAATGGAATACTTGGCCGTCCAGCGCTCGCCAAGTTCATGGCAGCATCTCATTATGCCTACAATATGCTCAAAAGGCCAGGCCCAATAAGCGTCATCTCTGTCCCCGGCGACAAGAAGGACGCCCTTATCTGTGCCGACAAGATTTACCGGGATGCAGCAGCCGCAACAGATAGCAAAACACTTGCCGCTGAAGCTCCCGGGAGGAAGAACAAGACCAAGTCTGGTAAGAGCTCTGGGGCCCACTCCGGCAAACGCACCTCTTCGGAGTGCTGCGCTGCCGTCGAGGACGCACCATCGAGCTCCACCGGCAAGTGCAAGAAGGCAATGGCAGCTCCACCAGAGACAAAGAGGGTGTCCACCAAGGAGGACGGCACTGGTGGTACTTTCACCATCAGTGCCACGCTCGACCCCAAATAGGAAAGCGCGCTCGTTGCTTTCTTGCGGGCGAATGTCGACGTGTTCGCATGGCAACCGTCTGACATCCCCGGTGTTCCCAGGAAAGTAATTGAGCACAAGCTTGCCGTTTGTCCTCACGCGCGGCCCGTCAAGCAGAAGGTTAGAAAACAAGCAGTGGAGCGCCAAGAGTTTATCGCTGAAGAAATCAAGAAGCTGGAAGCGGCAGGCCTTGTCAGAGGTGTACTCCATCCCACGTGGTTGGCCAATCCGGTCGTCGTGCGTAAAGAAAATGGGAAATGGAGGCTTTGTATAGAATTCACCGATGTGAATAAAGCTTGTCCCAAAGACCCATTTCCCTTGCCGCGCATCGACCAGATTGTTGACTCCACAGCTGGATGTGAGTTGCTTTCATTTCTTGATGCATATTCAGGATACCACCAGATATTTATGGCTGAAGAAGACGAGGAGAAGACTGCATTCATTACTCCATGTGGCACTTACTGCTTCATACGCATGCCCTTTGGATTGAAGAATGCCGGTTCGACGTTTGCAAGGGTAGTCCATACAGCTTTTGAACCACAGATACACAGAAATGTAGAAGCTTACATGGATGATATAGTGGTCAAGAGCAAAGACAGGGCTACTCTGATTCAAGACCTAGATGAAACCTTTGCGAATCTGCGCAAGATACAACTCAAGCTTAACCCCGAGAAGTGCGTGTTTAGAGTCCCCTCCGGCAAGCTTCTCGGGTTCTTTGTGTCCCAGAGGGGGATTGAAGCCAATCCCGACAAGATTAAAGCCATTGAGCAGATCGAAGCTCCGAAGCGCGTCAAGGATGTACGAAGGCTTGCCGACTGCGTGGCTGCTCTCAGCAGGTTCATTTCTAAGTCTGCAGAACGCGCCCTGCCGTTTTTCAAAATCTTGAAAAAGGCAGGTCCAATGAAATGGACTCCGGAAGCGGAGGCAGCGCTGCAAGACTTGAAGAGGTACCTGTCCTCCACTCCAATACTTGTCGCACCTAAGCCACCAGAGAAGTTGCTGCTGTACTTAGCAGCAACCAATCAAGTGGTTAGTGCTGTGTTAGTAGAGGAAAGGGAGGCAGATGATGGGCCAACAGCCCCGGCAAGCACGTCCAGCGACAAGCAGGGGGCTTCCTCGACAAGCTCTGGTCCCGACAAGGATGGGTCTGCGCAGATGCAAGAAGAGATGCGGAAGAAGATGGTGCAGCGCCCAGTTTATTTTGTTCGTTCCCTCTTGCAGGGGGCTAGGTCAAGATACTCCGGGGTGCAGAAGCTGCTTTTCGGCCTTCTCATGGCCACGAGAAAGCTGCGCCACTACTTCCAAGCACATGAGATAACACTGGTCACTCGTTTTCCGCTGAAGAGGATATTACAAAATCCAGAAGCAACAGGCAGGATTGTCGAGTGGGCACTGGAGCTGTCAAGCTTTGGCCTTAAGTTCGAGAGTACTTCAACTATCCAGAGCAGAGCATTGGCAGAGTTCATAGCAGAATGGTCGCCAACACCAGACGAAGAGATTCCAGAGACGAGCATCCCCACCAAAGAAGCAAGCAAAGAATGGATAATGTACTTTGATGGTGCCTTCTCGCTGCAAGGCGCCGGTGCCGGCGTACTGCTTGTCGCGCCCACCGGGGAGCACCTCAAGTACGTCGTCCAAATGCACTTTCCCAAGGAGCAAGCAACGAACAATACTGCATAGTATGAAGGTTTGCTTGCCGGCCTTAGAATCGCAGCGGAACTTGGGATCAAGAAGCTGATTGTGCGGGGTGACTCGCAGTTGGTCGTCCGCCAAGTGAACAAGAGCTACCAGAGTCCGTTGATGGAAGCTTGCGTTGACGAAGTGAGAAAGCTTGAAGAACACTTTGAAGGCTTACAGATGGAGCACGTTCCAAGAGCTCAAAACGACATCGCAGATGGCCTGTCAAAGTGTGCTGCACTAAAGCTACATGTGGAACCGGGGATCTTTGTGCTCAAGCTAACTCAACCATCCGTAACACCATCAGCTGGACAAAGTAAGAAGAGAAAGTTGGTTGCTGGTGACTACTTGCCGGCAGAGCTTCCTGAAGCCGCCGCCAACAAGGTCCCCAAGATCAATGACAAGATTGTTGAGGAGCAGTCTGCTCCTGCAAGCCCAAGGGTTTGTACAGTTGAAGCAGGCGTTCCCGACAAGCTTTGCCCCGGCAAGCTTGCCGGGGAACGTCAAGCTCCGGTCGAGCCACAGGTTCTTGCTGTAGAAGCTGACGTTCCCGCAGCAGCGCAGATGCCTTTAGTCCTTGTTGCTGAGCCGCAGGCCCCAAGATGGGCGCAGCAGATTGTCCAGTTCCTTCAAACAGGAGAACTTCCCGAAGAGCCGGAAGAAGCAGAAAGAATAACCCGGCAGTCAAGTATGTATCAGTTTGTCCGCAATGAACTGTACAGAAGAAGACTCAATGGCGTGAGATTGAAGTGTATTCCCCGGGAAGATGGACAGAAACTGTTGGCAGAGATACACGAAGGCATATGTGTCCACCACATTGGCGCCAGAGCACTTGCCGGCAAGGCGTTCCGGCAAGGTTTCTTTTGGCCAGAAGCCCTCCAGGATGCAACTGCACAAGTAACCAAGTGTGAAGCGTGCCAGTTCCATTCCAAACAGATACATCAACCAGCTCAAGCTCTCCAGACGATACCTTTGTCCTGGCCATTTTCGGTCTGGGGGCTCGACATCCTTGGCCCCTTTCCCCGCGCAGCCGGGGGCTTTGAGTACTTGTACGTCGCCATCGACAAGTTCACAAAGTGGCTGGAAGTAGAACCAGTGAGAAAGATGACCGCACAATCAGCAGTCAAGTTCTTCAGGTCAATTGTTTGCCATTTCGAGATCCCTAACAGGATCATCACCGACAATGGCACACAATTCACAAGTCGCACCTTCATGCAGTACGTCCAAGACCTTGGCGCCAAGGTCTGTTTTGCTTCTGTTGCTCACCCGAGGAGCAACGGTCAAGCGGAGAGGGCAAAAGCTGAAGTGCTGCGCGGACTCAAGACGAGGACTTTCAACAGGCTGCACAAGTGCGGAAGAAACTGGATCGAGGAGTTGCCGGCGGTTCTTTGGTCGATTAGGACGACACCAAATCGAGCCACCGGACAGACACCCTTTGCTCTTGTCTATGGAGCAGAGGCAGTTCTCCCCACGGAACTCGTATACGGGTCACCTCGAGTGCTCGCTTATGATGAGCTCGAGCAAGAGCGGCTGCGGCAAGATGACACACTGCTCCTTGAGGAAGACCGTCTTCAGGCTGCTGTACGAGCTGCTCGATACCAGCAAGCTTTACGCCGCTACCATAGCCGCAAAGTTAAAGCCAGAAGTCTCGACGAAGGCGACCTTGTTCTTCGGCGCGTTCAGTCCGCCAAGAATTCCAACAAGTTGATGCCGAAGTGGGAAGGCCCTTATTGGGTGAAACAAGTCACAAGGCCCGGCGCTGTCCGCCTTGAGACCGAAGAAGGCTTACCGGTGAGCAACTCCTGGAACATTGAGCATCTTCGCAAGTTTTACCCATAAGGCGCGGTTGCTGTGATCCGCTCCGGCAACCACCTTTTGTACAAGTCTTGCCGCTGTCGCATGCAATCCTTTGTACAAAGCCGGGCGCAGACCCGTGCACCAGTAAAGCTTATGTGCATCGCACAACTTGTCATTTCATGCCTTTTTACTTTCTTGCATGTACTATCTGACACTTTGTGCAGCACCTATTCCCAGTAAGCAATAACGAGCCCGACAGCTCCATATCTCTGTTTTCTCTTCTTTCTTTCTTCCCAAGCGGAAGAAATTTTCCCACGCGCACAAGTTTGCCGGGGGGGAGAAGACGGTGGTATGGACCAAGTGCCGTTCAAGAAAACCCTGCCTTGCCGGGAAGCAAACGACACAAGAGCTAAGTTGCCAAAGTTTGAGCAATCAAATTTTTTTAAAATTTTTGAGTTATCTTCCTTGAACGACCGCACTTTGTATGGAAAACCTGTGCGCGGAGGAACCAACTCGTGGCTAGCCGCGCCCTTACTTTGTTTCGAGCACGCTCAACGACTTAAGTGTGCTGCAACTAATGTCGCGCCCTTGCTTCATTTTCGAGTTCGCTCAACAACCTAAGTGTGCTGCGACTAGCTGCGACAAGGTTTCTTGTCGGCAATGGCATTGCCAGCAGGCTGCTGAAGTTCCGCACTCAGCGCTCGCGGCAAGGGCCCCTACGCCGGCAAGTTCCCTAAAAGCGTAGGGTAAAAGCATACAAAGCAAGGAAGTCAAGTAGAGGAAATAACATTGCATTCAGTGCCTAAGATAAAGTTATATTACAAAGCAACTTGTCGCAGTACTAATAGACTATTGTTCATAACATGGTTGGCAGCGACAAAGAAAGAAGAAAATAAACGAGACTAATCCGCGCGGTCGCCCTCGACCCTCTTGATGCCGCCCACCTTGTTCACGATAGGCGCGACAAGGGCCTTGAGCGCCTCCTGGTCAACGTCCGGCGGCAAGGTCCTGAGGACGTTGGTGAGATCGAGGCCAGGGTTGCGGTGCACGATCTTCATCAACACCTTCTCGAGGGCCCCCGCGCAGAGCTTGCGCGACTCGTCCGCCAGCTGCTTTGGGATCCTTTCCCGGAGCTGCTGGAGGGCCGGCGCCACCCCTCTGAAGAACAAACTCAGCTTGGCGCTGTGAGGGAGATTCTCGTCAGTGGAATACCCGAGGTGCTCCGCCCCCAGCTCCGCCAGCTCCTTGTCGACGTCGGCAGCGGCGGCGACAAGGCCCTCGGTCCTGTGCTCCACTGCCAGCCTGAAGTTGTTTTGGGAGAGGGCGGCGTTGTCCAACAGTGCCCTCTCGGCCCTGAGGTCCTCCTTCAGTTTCGTCTCCCGCTCTCTGGCGCCGTCAAGCGTTGTGGTGAGGGTGGAAAGCTTCAACTCCAGATCGGCGATGGAGTCCTTGGCGACGGCGAGCTCCTTGCCCTTGTCCGAGAGGCGGACCTGCAGCTCGGAGTGGCTGTGGGCATCCTTCTCCCTCTCCGACACAAGTGCGGCAACCTTCTCTTCGCTCGTCTTCAAGTTGGCCTCCAGTTGCGCCACCCTCGCCTCCAAGTCCCTCTTGGCGGTCTCAGCACCTGCAGCGGCGTCCTTCGCTTCCTGCAGAGCTCCGCCAAGAGAGTGTTTGCACGCGGCAAGCTCGTCCTCGTGGCTATCGAGGTCGACCTTCTGCTGCGTCAGTTCGCCTTCTCGCCGGGACAACTCCTCGGCGGCGAGCCGTTGCTGCTCCTCTGCTTTAGCCTTCTCCAGAATGAAGGCCTGATGCGCCTCGGCGAGCTACTCTCGCTCCTCCGCCAAGGATCGGAGAGCAGCTTGGTTGCTGGCTCGGAGCTCTTCTGCGTGCTTCTCCAAGTCGACACCTGCCTTGGCGGCCAGAGCCTCTCGGGACTCCAGCTTAGCCTGCCAGGCGCGGTACAAAGCCAGAAGTCTCCGCAGAAGCCGCTCCTCCTCGGGCTCACTGCTACTGCTTGGCGCGTCGACGAACTTCAACCCGGCGGAGGCAAGGACCTCCCCGTCGAAGACCTCTCCCTCCGCAGGCGCCCTTGACGAGGACGCCCACGGGAGCTGGATGAAGACTCCATTGCCGGCCTCCAGATAGGCGCCTGGCTCGGCGGTGGCAGCGGAGGGATCGGCAGCCGGCGCAGCGTCTGACGCTCCTGCGGCCTCAGGGCCGTCAGTGCGACTGTCGGTCCCCTCCTCAGCTGCCGCGCCAGCGGCCTTGGCTGCCTCTTCGGCGACGGCCTCGTCGGCACCGGCCGCCCCTTCAGTAGCTGCGGCGTCGCCGGTGTTGCCGCGCACGTCCTCCTCGACGGCGACCTCCGTCTCCATCGGCTCTGGGGCGGACGGGTCTGACAGAAGAAAAGAAGAAGAAAGAAAAATAGTCAAGCAAATATCCAAAAAAGAAAATCACAAGGAGAAAAGTCCAAGGATTTTACCTGCGCGGGCCTCCTCTTCGGTGGGGTTCCTTGCCGGGGAGTCCTCCCTCGGCGGCGTGGTAGTAGCTCCCGCCGGCGGAGGGTCGCTGACGCCGTCCCTTGGCGGCGTACTCGCCCTTGGCGGGGTGCTCGCCCTTGGCGGGATACTCGCCCTTGGCGGAGTGCCCTCCCTTGCCGGGGAACTACCCCTTGGCGGTGCAGTCGAGACGTGCGGCGCGTCGGGGGCGGTCTCCTGGCGCTCTTGAGGATGCTGCTCCGTTTCTACACAAGTCAACAAACAAAACATCAGCAAAAATAGAACTCTCACGCGCGCCCGACAAGCAGAAAGTAGACGAAGGGCTTACGCTGGGGGCTGCGCTGAGGGCTGCTCTGGAGAACGGCTGTCGGGTCCGACGAGCCTATCGCAGGTGCACCCCCTGCTGCTGCGGCGGGCTCGTCCTCGAGGACGATCACCGGAACCTTGGCCCTCTTCGCCGCCCTCTGGGCCAGGGTTCTGAAAGGAAGACAAGATCAGAATCAGGCGAAAGATATACAAGACAAGAAAACTAAAGAGAAACAAGAAAATCACGAAGACTTACTCTTCTTCCTCCTCGTCGTCGGAGCTGAGCGTCGAGAAATCGAAGTCCGGATCGCACGTCCCGGCGCGAGGAGCTGGGGGAGTGGGCTCCCTTGGCCGCTTGGCAGGAGCAGGGCGGCGGTCTGAGAAGACCCCGCTCCGGTTGTCGCAAAGGCACGAGGGGCAGAAGGAGCAGTGGAGGCTGTCCGGGAAGATCCCCCTCCAGTTGCCGTTGAAGCGCGAGGCACTCCCTTGGCGGCCTGGCTCGTCGCGGTGGCGCGTGTTGGGCGGCGCTGCGGCTGCTGGCCCGTCTGCCGCCCCGCCGCGTCGGCGGCCTTGCGGAGGCGCCTCCTTGTCTCAGCTGGAGGACTTGCTGGAGGTGGCGAGCTGCCCGACGAGGAAGATGAGGAGTCGAGGTTTAGCGGGCCGCCTGAGTCTTCGGCGGGATCGCTTGACCCGACGCCCTGCTCGGCGGGCCCGCTCGACTCGCCGCCTTGCTCGATGGGCTCGCTTGTCTCGGCGAGTCGCCCGGCAAGCTTTCCCGCTTTGCGGAGCTCTTCCTCCTCGGCAAGACTTACCGCCTCCGCTGCCTCCGCCTCCTCCACAGTATATCCAAACTCGCCCGCGGCCCTGGCTGCAGCTGCCTCCTCCAACCTGGTGGCAATATATGCCATCTCCTGGTCGGTGGTGTCGCGGGTGAGGCCCCTCTTCTCGTCGGCGTCGATCGGCAGCTCCACCAGGTTGTCGAAGAAAGTATGCACGGCTTGGTCGGAAGGTTCCCGCCAAGTGGGGTCGATCCCGTGGGAATCGCACAACGGCATCGCCGCGCAGACGGCACTGAGCGCCGAGCTATTGCACAATGGAACTACGCCCAGCGGCAACGCAAACCACTCCGGGTGGGCGGAGTCATACTTGAATAGAGCTTGGAGCATTGCGTTGAGCTCCAAGACAGTGAAATTGTAATTGAGGCCTGGGCGCAGCCTCATGATGTCTGCCGCATTCTCGAACTCCCAAGCAGCCCTCTTCCTCTCTTGCAAGGGAGCGATGCGGCGGCGGAGGAAATCTGCCCCGACGGCACCTACAGTGAGCTTGGCTTGCCGGAGGCGAAGAATCCGAGTGGTGGCTATCTTCAGCTTGTCGTCCTCGGGGGCCAGGTCACTCCAGTCATTGCCGCGCACTACTGCGACTTGGCACCGGGAAGTGAACTGCTGCGGGTCATCCTCCATAATCCAACACCAGTTGGCCCTCCACTCGTCCCATTTGCCGCGGAGCTCCCCCGTCAAGTAAGCCTCTTTCTTATGGAGCCTAAAGATCCAAGAGATCCCGCCAGACAGAGGTGACCCTGACTCGACTCGAGGTATGAAGTAATGGCGGAAGAGGGCTACATTGGGGTAAACTCCGACGAAATTTTCGCACAGATGTGCGAAAATGGCCATGGTCAAGACGGCGTTTGGGGTGAAGTCAAGGAGATGAAACCCGTAGGTATTCATGATGTCGCAGAAGAACTCCGACAAGGGCGGGCAGAGCCCGCAGTAGAAGAACAGAGCAAAAAAGGCATAGCCACCCGGGAACATCTCGCAGGCCACGGCGGGGAGTACCTTGGTGCGCGGGTGCGCCTTTCTCTCCCTCGACCAGAAGAGGTAGAAGGTGTCCTTCAGCTCCTCCACGTCAAGCCTCGGCGGAAAGACCGCCATCTTCTTCCGCATTGCCACTAGCCGCTGCGCCTTGGCGGACTTCGCGGCCTTCGCCTTATCGCCCTTCGGGGCCATGGCAGGGACAGTGAGGGAAGTCGACGGCGCTGGTGGTGCTGGCGGCGGCGGAGGGGGGCGAAACGCTGCTCTCTTTCGACCTTCGGGGAGGAGGGGAGCGGCGGGGGTTTCTGGAGGATGAAGAAGCAACGGGCGAATGGAAGGGAACGCCCCTGTTTCCCCTGCTTTTAAGGGGGAAGAGGGGGGGCGTTCCACATTTCCCCATTAAAGAAACAGGCCACGATCTCTCCCACGACGCCGCGATTGACGCGTGCCGTTAGGGAGGGGCGCGGTGGATACGGAGTGGGATACGGCGTGCCGCGGGCCGCGCGTGCCCGTGCACTGTTTTGGGCCTGGCCCAACAGCGCTAGGCACCGTGTATGGCCCAGGCCCTAGGGCTCCTGTCGGTGTACTAAAGTAGGGGTACCTTAGTATCCCGAACTTGTGCACGGGCAGTTGCAGCGTCCCGTGGCGGGGCTCGCCGCGCGACCGCCAAGGCCCACTGTGGTTCCTTTGGAGCCATTCAAGAACAAAGCATTCAAGTTAAAGAAACAAGGCCCCGGCAAGAGGAGCTTGCCGGGAAGGCCACCCAAGGCTCAAGATCATTTCTTTGGCACAAGACCCTGGCAAGAGGAGCTTGCCGGGAAGGCCAAAACATGGCATTTCAAGAGACTTGCTGCGACGCGCCACGCGTCCCGGCAAGGCCCGGAGAGCGACAAGCTCCCACGCGCGAGAAGGTAGCAACCGCGGCAAGGCGCTTGCCGCGGCAAGCTTCCACTGGGTGCCCGTGCTCCAGCTCATCCGACCACGCGTCGCCCTGGGGCCCTTCCAGGCGCACGTGGCGGAAGGCTGTGCAGCCTGGGGTACACGGTGGCAAGCCGCGATGACAAGGCCACCGTCGTGGCGGACGATGGCACCCTGACGGACGCTTTTTGCACTGTTTGGGGCGACGGCGACGGGCATTCAATGCCCTTGTCCCCTGCAGTCAGAGTTAGGTATAGCGCACTATGCAAACACTGTTCCATCTACCACCCATTTTACGTTTTTACCCTCATCTGCGTTGCCACCTGTCGGTGACCCCTTTGACCTATAAAAGGAGGCCCATGCGCAACGTAGAAAGAGTTCCGATCACCGATCACTCTCGCGCTCGGTACTGCTAGCGATCAGCACTGTAGTTCTTCTCGCTCCCGAGCCCAGAACGCAATACAAACCAAGGCATGAGTAGGGTTTTACGCATCCGTGCGGCCCGAACCTGGGTAAACTGCTCGCGTGTCTGCCTCGATCCGCTCTTTGTGCATCCTCCGCCCCCTTGCCGTACCGAAAAGGGGCTCCGGTCCCATAGGTGTTCGTGGGCGATCAGTTTCCCTGACACTCCCCGGAGAGGATACAGGCGGAGGAGGATCTGACAGTGAAGATGCCGCCCCGGCAAAGAAAAACCGGCGGCGGAACAATAGGAAGAAGAAGAACAAAGAGGTGCTAGTCGTTGAGCAGTCCGGCAAGGAAGGTGGCACCAAGAAAGCCCAAGTTGGTAGCTCCGGCAAGGTGACTGTCGCATGCACCAACTGCCAGGCTGTGGCAGCCGCCGACAAGCAGGACGGCACCGACAAGCAGTACTGCAAGATCCACCGCACCAAGGGCCACGATCTCCAGAATTGCAAGAGGGTCGAGCAGCTCGTCGAGCAGCGGAAAGCTGAGTACGAGCGGCGCGACAAGGAGAAGGCCCAAGGAGGTGATGGAGGATCCGGCAAGAAGCGGCCATTCAACGGCCGGGGAGGACACCGCGGCAAGGCCAAGCAGCGACAAGGAGACAGACCTCCCCGCGGCCGCGACAAGGATGAAGATGACGGCGACGACGAAGACATGGATGATGGAGAGACCAGTGAGCAGGAGTTTCAGAAAGCCACAGAGGTTTTGTGCGTTGACGGCGGTGCTTCTCTGCATACTTCACACCGCCAACTCAAGCAGTGGGTGCGTGAAGTCAATGCGGGAGAACCACCTGTCGAATCGCGCAAACTTCTGAAGTGGTCCAGCACGCCTATCACCTTTGATATTGAGGACCACCCTGATCGCACAACTGCGGTCGGGTGCTTGCCGATGTTGGTCTCACCAACTATCCGCAACCTCAAGGTCACCAAGATGCTAGTTGACGGCGGGGCCGGCTTGAACCTGATCTCCTCCACTGTAATCCAGAAACTCCAGATCCCTGACAGCGAGCTCGAAGAGACCGGCACATTCCAAGGAATCAACCCGGGAAGGAGCAAGCCGAAGGGGAAGATCACGCTGCCAGTGACATTTGGCGGCGAGCTGAACTTCAGGACCGAGAGGGTCACTTTCGACGTTGCCGATTTACCGTTGCCTTACAATGGGATACTTGGTCGTCCAGCACTCGCCAAGTTCATGGCAGCCTCTCACTATGCATATAACATGCTGAAGATGCCCGGCCCAATAAGCGTCATCTCTGTCCCTGGCGACAAGAAGGATGCTCTTATCTGCGCCGGCAAGATCTAGCGGGAAGCAGCAGCCGCATCAGAACGCAAGACACTTACCGCTGAAGCTCCCGGGGGGAAGAAGAAGACCAAGTCCGGCAAGAGCTCTGGGGCACACTCCGGCAAGCGCACCTCTTCGGAGTGCTGCGCTACCGTTGAGGACGCACCATCGAGCTCCACCGGCAAGTGTAAGAAGACGATGACAGCTCCGCCAGAAACCAAGAAGGTGTCCGCCAAGGAGGACGGCACTGGTGGTACCTTCACCATCAGTGCCATGCTTGACCCTAAATAGGAAAGCGCGCTCGTTGCTTTCCTGTGGGCGAATGTCGACGTGTTTGCATGGCAACCGTCTGACATCCCCGGTGTTCCCAGGAAAGTGATTGAGCACAAGCTTGCCGTCTGTCCTCACGCGCGGCCCGTCAAGCAAAAAGTCAGGAAACAAGCAGTGGAGCGCCAAGAGTTCATCGCAGAAGAAATCAAGAAGTTGGAAGCAGTAGGCCTTGTCAGATGAGTGCTCCATCCCACGTGGTTGGCCAATCCTGTACTCGTGCGCAAGGCGAACGGGAAGTGGAGGCTTTGTATCGACTTCACCGATGTGAATAAAGCTTGTCCCAAAGATCCATTTCCCTTGCCGCGCATTGACCAGATTGTTGACTCCACGGCTGGATGTGACTTGCTTTCATTTCTTGATGCATACTCAGGATACCATCAGATCTTCATGGCTGAAGAGGATGAGGAGAAGACCGCATTCATCACTCCATGTGGCACATACTGTTTCATACGCATGCCTTTCGGATTGAAGAATGCTGGTTCAACGTTTGCAAGGGTAGTCCATACAGCTTTTGAGCCACAAATTCACAGAAACGTAGAAGCATACATGGATGACATAGTGGTCAAAAGCAAGGACAGGGCGACCCTGGTTCAAGATTTAGAAGAGACCTTTGCGAATCTGCGCAAGATCCAGCTCAAGCTCAATCCCGACTAGTGCGTGTTTGGAGTCCCTTCCGGCAAGCTTCTCGGGTTCTTCGTGTCTCAGAGGGGGATTGAAGCCAATCCCGACAAGATCAAGGCCATTGAGCAGATCGAAGCACCAAAGCGCATCAAGGATGTGCTAAGACTTGCCGGTTGCGTGGCCCGCTCTCAGCAGGTTCATCTCTAAGTCAGCAGAGCGCGCCCTGCCGTTTTTCAAAATTTTGAAAAAGGCAGGTCCAATGAAATGGACTCCGGAAGCGGAGGCAGCGCTGCAAGACTTGAAGAAGTACCTGTCCTCCACCCCAATACTTGTCGCACCTAAGCCACAAGAGAAGTTGTTGCTGTACCTAGCGGCAACCAATCAAGTGGTTAGTGCTGCGTTAGTAGCGGAGAGGGAGGCAGATGACGAGCCAGCAACCGCGGCAAACACATCCAGCGACAAGCAGGGGGCTTCCCCGACAAGCTCTGGTCCCGACAAATATGAGTCTGCGCAGGCGCAAGAGGAGATACGGAAGAAAATGGTGCAGCACCCGGTTTACTTTGTCAGCTCCCTTCTACAGGGGGCTCGGTCAAGGTACTCTGGTGTGCAGAAGCTGCTTTTCGGCCTCCTCATGGCCTCGAGAAAGATGCGCCATTACTTCCAAGCACATGAGATAACAGTGGTCACTCGCTTTCCGCTGAAGAGAATACTGCAGAATCCAGAAGCAACAGGCAGGATTGTTGAGTGGGCACTGGAACTGTCAAGCTTTGGCCTCAAGTTTGAAAGCACTTCAACTATCCAAAGCAGAGCATTGGCAGAATTTATAGCAGAGTGGACGCCAACGCCAGACGAAGAGATTCCAGAAACGAGCATCCCCATCAAGGAAGCAAGCAAAGAGTGGCTGATGTACTTTGATGGTGCCTTCTCGCTGCAAGGCGCCGGTGCTGGCGTGCTGCTTGTCGCACCCGCCGGGGAGCACCTCAAGTACGTCGTCCAGATGCACTTTCCCAAGGAGCAAGCAACAAACAATACTGCAGAGTATGAAGGTTTGCTTGCCGGTCTCAGGATCGCGGCAGACCTTGGGATCAAGAAGCTGATTGTAAGGGGTGACTCACAGCTTGTCGTCCGCCAAGTAAACAAGAACTATCAGAGTCCGTTGATGGAAGCTTACGTCGACAAAGTGAGAAAGCTTGAAGAGCACTTTGACGGCCTGCAAATGGAGCATGTTCCAAGAGCTCAGAACGACATCGCCGACAGCCTGTCAAAGTGTGCAGCACTTAAGTTACCTGTGGAACCAGGGATCTTTGTGCTCAAGCTAACTCAACCGTCCGTGATGCCATCTACTGGACTGAGCAAGAAGAGGAAGTTGATTTCTGGTGACTACTTTCCGGCAGAGCTTCCCGAAGCCGCCGCCAAGAAGGTCCCCAAGATCAACGCCAAGAATGCTTAGGAGCAATCTGCTCCGGCAAGCCCCAGGGCTTGTTCCGTTGAAGCGGAGGCTCCCGACAAGTTTTGCTCCGGCAAGCTTGCCGGGGATCGTCAAGCTCCGGCTGAACCACAGGTTCTAACCGTGGAAGCGGACATTCCCGCAGCAACAGATGCGCCTTTAGTCCTTGTTGTCGAACCGCATGCTCCAGCATGGGCACAGCAGATTGTCCGTTTCCTTCAGACAGGAGAACTTCCCGAAGAGCAAGAAGAAGCGGAAAGAGTAGCCCGGCGGTCAAGTATGTACCAGTTTGTTGACAACACACTGTGCAGAAGAAGACTCAACGGTGTGAAATTGAAGTGTATTCCCCGGGAAGACGGACAAAAGCTGTTGGCAGAGATACATGGAGGCATATGTGGTCACCACATTGGCGCAAGAGCACTTGCCGGCAAAGCATTCCAGCAAGGTTTCTTTTGGCCAGAAGCCCTCGAGGATGCGACTGCACAAGTAACCAAGTGTGAAGCGTGCCAGTTCCATTCCAAGCAGATACACCAGCCAGCTCAAGCTCTACAGACGATCCCTTTATCCTGGCCATTTTCGGTCTAGGGGCTCGACATCCCCGGCCCCTTTCCCCGTGCAGCCGGGGGCTTTGAGTACTTGTACGTTGCAATCGACAAGTTCACAAAGTGGCCGGAAGTGGAACCAGTGAGAAAGGTGACCGCACAGTCAGCAGTCAAGTTCTTCAGGTCCATTGTTTGCCGCTTCGGGATCCCTAACAGGATCATCACCGACAACGGTACACAATTCACGAGCCGCACCTTCATGCAGTACGTCCAAGATCTTGGCACCAAGGTCTGCTTCGCTTCTGTTGCTCACCCGAGAGGCAACGGTCAAGCGGAGAGGGCAAATGCTGAAGCGCTGCGTGGCCTCAAGACCAGAACTTTCGACAGGCTGCACAAGTGCGGAAGAAACTGGATCGAGGAGCTGCCGGTTGTTCTTTGGTCGATCAGGACGACGCCAAATCGAGCCACTGGACAGACACCTTTCGCTCTAGTCTATGGTGCAGAGGCAGTTCTCCCCACGGAACTCGTATACGGGTCACCTCGAGTGCTCGCTTATGATGAGCTCGAGCAAGAGCAGCTGCGACAAGATGACGCGCTGCTCCTTGAGGAAGACCGTCTTCAGGCTGCTGTATGAGCTGCTCGCTACCAGCAAGCTTTGCGCCGCTACCATAGCCGCAAAGTTAACGCCAGAAGTCTCGAGGAAGGCGACCTTGTTCTTCGGCGCGTTCAGTCCGCCAAGAATTCCAACAAGTTGACGCCGAAGTGGGAAGGCCCTTATCGGGTAAAACGAGTCACTAGGCCCGGCGCTGTCCGCCTTGAGACCGAAGATGGCTTTCCGGTGAGCAACTCCTGGAACATTGAGCATCTTCGCAAGTTTTACCCATAAGGCGCGGTTGCCGTGATCCGCTCCGGCAACCACCTTTTGTACAAGTCTTGCTGCTGTTGCATGTAATCCTTTGTACAAAGCCGGGCGCAGACCCCGTGCATCAGTAAAGCTTATGTGCCCCGCACAACTTGTCATTTCATGCTTTTTTGTCTTTTGCATGTATTATCTGACACTTTGTGCAGCACCTACCCCCGGTAAGCAATAACGAGACGCAAGGCTCCATATCTGTGTTTTCTCTTCTTTCTTTTTTCTCAAGGAAAAGAAGGTTCCCTCGCGCACAAGTTTGCCGGGGGGAGGAGAAGATAGTGGTATGGACCAGGCGCCGTTCAAGAAAAGTTTCGCCTTGCCGGGAAGAAAACAACACAAAAGCTAAGTTGCCAAAGTTTGAGCAATCAAATTTTTAAATTTTTAAGTTATCTTCCTTGAACGACTGCACTTTGTATGGAAAACCTGTGCGCGGAGGAACCAACTCGTGGCTAGCCGCGCCCTTACTTTGTTTCGAGCACGCTCAACGACTTAAGTGTGCTGCGACTAGTGTCGCGCCCTTACTTCGTTTTTGAGTTCGCTCAACAACTTAAGCGTGCTGCGACTAGTTGCGACAAGGTTTCTTGTCGGTAACGGCACCGCCAGTAGGCTGCTGAAGTTCCACACTCAGCGCTCGCGGCAAAGGTGCCTACACCGACAAGTTCCCTAAAAGCGTAAGGGCAAAAACATACGAAGGAAGGATCAAGTAAAGGAAATAACATAGCAATCACTACCCAAAATAGAGTTATATTACAATATAACTTGTCGCTGCTCTAATGGACTGTTTTCATAACATGATTAGCAGCGACAAGGAAAGAAGAAAGTGTGCAAGCCTAGTCCGCACTGGGGTGGAGGTTCTCGTCGGTGGAGTACCCGAGAGACTCCGCCCCCAGCTGCGCCAACTCCTTGTCGATGTCTGCAGCGGCGTTGACGAGACCTTCCGTCCAGTGCTCGACGGTCTGCCTAAAGTTGTTCTGGGTGACGGCAGCACTCGCCAGCAACGCCTTCTCGGCCCTGATCTCGTCCTTCAGGATCGCCTTCCGCTCCTTGGCGCCGTCCAGCATCTTGGTTAGGGTGGTCAGCTTCAGCTCGAGATCCGCGTTGGAGTCCCTGGCAGCGGTGAGCTCCTTGCCCTTCTCGGAGAGGCGGACCTGCAGCTCGGAGTGGCTGTGGGCGTCCTTCTCCCGCTCGACCTTGAGCGCGGCGATTTCTTTGCTTCTCGCCTTGAGGTCGGCCTCGAGCTGCGCCACTTTTGCCTCCAGTTCCTTCTTGGCG
Source organism: Secale cereale (assembly GCA_902687465.1). NCBI lineage: Eukaryota > Viridiplantae > Streptophyta > Magnoliopsida > Poales > Poaceae > Secale > Secale cereale. The sequence goes on along the minus strand of LR738711.1, from coordinate 851,417,118 downwards.
GCCTCGGCAGTTGCAGCGGCGTCCTTTGCTTCCTGGAGGGCCCCGCCAAGTGATTGCTCGCGCGCGGCGAGCTCATCCTCGTGGCTGTCGAGGTTGACCTTCCGCTGCGCCAGCTCGCCTTCTCGCTTGGATAGCTCCTCGGCAGCAAGCCGCTGCTGCTCCTCCACTTCAGCCTTCTCGAGGATGAAGGCCTGTTGCTCCCCGGCAAGTTGCTCCCGCTCCTCTGCCAAGGACCGGAGAGCTACTTGGTTAATGGCCCGGAGCTCCTCCGCGCGCTTCTCGATATCAGCTCCCGCCTTCGCGGCAAGAGCCTCGCGGGACTCCAGCTTGGCCTGGCGAGCGCGGTAGAGCGACAGTAGCTTGCGCAACAGCCGCTCCTCCTCGGGCTCGCTGCTGCTGCTGCCTGGCGCGTCCACGAGCGTCAGCCCGGCGGAGGCAAGCACTTCTCCGTCGAAGACTTCTCCCTCGACCGGCGCCCTGGAGCTCGACGCCCAGGGAATCCTGATGAAGACATCGTCGCCGGCCTTTAAGTAGGCGCCCGGCTCGGGCTCGTCAGAGCTGGGGGCTGCGGCGGCGGCGGAGGGCTCGGCGGTCGGTGTAGCGCCTGGCGCTCCTGCGGCCTCAGGGCCGTCAGTGCGATCGCCAGCCCCTTCGCCGGCTGCTGCGGCGGCAGCCTTGGCGGCCTCTGCGCCGGCGGGATCGTCTGCATCGACCGTCTCTTCGATGACGGCGGCGTCGTCAACAACAACCTCCGCCTCCATCGGTTCTGCAACGGATGGATCTGACAGCCGGAAAAGGAAAATAAGTCAAGCAAATATCCAAAAAGAAAAGAAAAATCAAAAGAAGAAAAGCCAAGGGAAGCTTGAAGCAAAGGGATTACCTGCGCGGGCCGGCTCCTCGGTGAGGTTCCTCGTCGGGGAGCTCTCCCTCGGCGGCGTGGTTGTAGCTCCCGCCGGCGAGGGCCGCTAGTGCCATCCCTCGCCGGAGAGCTCGCCCTTGGCGGAGTATTCGCCCTTGGCGGAGAATTCGTCCTTGGCGGAGGACTCTCCCTTGCCGGATAGCTTCCCCTTGGCGGCATGGTCGAAGCATGCGGCACGTCGGGGGCGGTCTCCTGGCGCTCCTGGTGCTGCTGCTCTGCTCCTACACGAGTCAACAAACAAGACGTCAGTAAAGGGGAAGCGCCCACGTGCGCCTAACAGCAGAAGATGAACCACTCTTACGCTGGGGGCTGCTCTGAAGGTCAGTTGCCGGGTCCGGCAGGCTTGTCTCAGGCGCACCCCCTGCTGTCGCGGCGGGCTCGTCCTCGATGACAATCACCGGGACCTTGGCTCTCTTCGCCGCCCTCTGGGCCAAAGTTCTGAAAAGGAACAGGTTCAGAGTAAGGCAAAAGAGATGCAAGAAAACAGCAGAAAACCGAAGAAATACAAGAACAACGAAGTCTTACTCTTCTTCTTCCTCGTCGGAGCTGAGTGCAGAGAAGTCGAAGTCTGGCTCACGCGTCCCAGCACGAGGAGGCAGAGGAGTAGGCTCCCTTGGCCGCTTGGCGGGAGCAGGGGCAGTGGTCTGAGACGACCCCGCTCCGGCTGCCGCCGAGGCGTGGGGAGCGGTAGGGGCAGAAGCGGTGGTCCGAGAAGATCCTGCTCCAGCCGCTGCAGAAGCGCGAGGTGCTCCTGCGGCAGCCTTGCTTGCCGCGGTGGCGCGTGTCGCGCGGCGCGGTGGCTGTTGACCCGTCTGTCGCTCCGTTACATCCCCGGCCTTGCGGAGACGCCTTCTTGGTGGAGCTGGAGGCTCTGCTGGTGGTGGCGAGCTGCCTGAAGACAAGGAGGAAGAGGAGTCGATCTCCAGCGAGCCGCTCGTGTCCTCGGCGGGCCCGCTCGATTCGACGCCCTACTCGGCGGGCCCGCTCGACCCGACGCCCTGCTCGGCGGGCTCACTTGTCTCGGCGACTTGCCCAGCAAGCTTCCCCACGCTGAGAAACTCTTCTCGCTCGGCAAGGCTTGTCGCCTCCGCTGCCTCCGCCTCCTCCACGGTGTATCTGAACTCGCCCGCGGCCGCGGCTGCCGCCGCCTCTTCCATCCTGGTGGCGATGTACGCCACCTCCCTGTCGGTGGTGTCGCGGGTGAGGCCCTTCTTCTCGTCGGCGCAGATCGGCGTTTCTTCCAAGTTGTCGAAGAATGTTTGCACACCTTCGTCGGTGGGCTCTTGCCAAGTTGGGTCAATCCCGTGGGAGTCGCACAACGGCATCATTGCACGGATGCGGCTGAGCGCTGAGTTGTTGCACATCGGAACTACGCCCCTCGGCAACACGAACCATTCGGGATGGTCGGGGTCGTCCTTGAACAGCTCATGAAGCATCCCATTGAGCTCCAAGACCGTGAAGTTATAGTTGAGGCCCGGGCGCAGCCTCATGATATCTGCCGCATTCTCGAACTCCCAGGCGGGCCTCTTCCTCTCCTGCAGAGGGGCGATGCGGCGGCGGAGGAAGTCTGCGCCAACTGCGCCTACAGTCAGCCCAGCAAGCCTAAGGCGAAGGATCCGGGCAGTGGTAATCTTCAATCTACTGTCTTCCGGGGCCAAGTCGCTCCAGTCGTTGCCGCGTACTACTGGGGCTTGGCGCCGGGCGGTGAATGGCTGCGGGTTCTCCTCTACAATCCAACACCAATTGGCTCTCCACTCATCCCATTTGCCGCGGAGCTCTCCCTTTAGATACGCTTCCTTCTTGTGGGTCCTCGAGACCCAGGAGATCCCGCCGGACAGAGGCTCTCCTCCCTCAACTCGAGGCGTGAAGTAGTGGCAGAAAAGGGCTACGTTTGGGAAGACTCCGACAAAGTTCTCGCAGAGGTGTGCCAAAACGGCCATGGTCAGAACGGCGTTGGGGGTGAAGTCAAGGAGGTGGAACCCGTAGGTGTTCATGATGTCGCAGAAGAATTCGAAGAAGGGCGGGCAGAGCCCGCGGTAGAAGAACAGGGCGAAGAATGCGTAGCCATTCGGAAACATCTCGCAAGCAACGGCTGGGAATACCTTGGTGCGCAGATGCGCCCGCGTCTCCCTCGACCAGAAGAGGTAGTATTCCTCCCTCAGCTTCTTCGCGGCAAGCATGGGGGGGAAGACGGCCTTCTTCTTCCGCAGCGCCGCGAGCCGCAGCGCCTCGGCCGACTCCGCGGACTTCCCCTTCTCGCCTTTCGGAGCCATGGCGGAGGCGGTGGGGGAGGTCGACGCTGCTGGTGGTGCTGGTGGCGACGGGGGGCGGAGCGCTGCTCTCTTTCGGACTTCGGGAAGGAGGGGAGCGCCGGAGGTTTTTGAGGATTGAAGAAGCAACGGGCGGATGGACGAACTGCCCCTGTTTCCCCTCCTTATAAGGGGGGAGGGGGCGGACGTTCCGCATTTCCGATTAAAGAACACCCCCACGATATCTCCCACGACGCCGCATTAAACGCGTGTCGTTAAGGGAGGGCGCGGTGGATGCGGAGTAAGATACGGTGCGACCCAGGCCGCGCGTGCCCGTGCACTGTTTTGGGCCTGGCCTAATAGCGCTCGGCACCGTGTATGGCCCAGGCCCGGGGGCTCCTGTCGATGTACTAAAGTAGGGGTACCCTTAGTATCCCGAACTTGTGCACGGGCAGTCGCAGCGCCCCGCGGCAGGGCTTGTCGGGTGATCACCAAGATCCTCCGTGGTTCCCTTGGAGCCATTCAAGAACAAAGTATCCAAGTCAAGGAGACAAGGCCCCGGCAAGAGGAGCTTGTCGGGAAGGCCACTCAAGGCACAAGACCACTCAAGGCACCAGGCCCTGGCAAGAGGAGATTGCCGGGAAGACCAACCAAGGCATCTTAAGAAACTTGTCGTGACGCGCCACGCGTCCCGGCAAGGCCCGGTGAGCGACAAGCTCCCGGAAGCGACAAGATAGCAACCACGGCAAGGCGCTTGCCGCGGCAAGCTTCCACTCAGTACCCGCGCTCCAGCGCATCCACCCACGTGTCGCTCTGGGACCCTTCCAGGCGCACGTGGCGGAAGGCCGTGCAGCCAGGGGTACACGATGGCAAGCGGCGATGACGAGACTACCGTCGTGGCGGACGGTGGTGCCCCTGACGGTCACTTTTTACACTGTTTGGGCGACTGCGATGAGCATTTAATGCCCTTGTCCCCTGTCGTCAGGGTTAGGTATGAAACACTGTTCCAACTACCACTCTTTTTACATTTTTACCCTCAACTGCGTTGCCACCTGCCGGTGACCCCTTGAGCGTATAAAAGGAGGCCCATGCGCAACGTAGAAGGGGGTTAGACATTCGAACACTCTCACGCTCGGTCTTGCTAGCCGCTGAAGTGTACTGTAGCTTCCAGCGCTCCCGAGCCAAGAACTCAATACAAACCAAAGCAGGAGTAGGGTTTTACGCATTTGTGCGGCCCGAACCTGGGTAAACTGCTCGTGTGCTCGCCTTGATCTGCTCTTTGTGCAATCTCCGCCCCCTGCCGTATCGAAAAGGGGCTCCGGTCCCATAGGTGTTCGTGGGCGATCAGTTTCCCCGACAGCTAGCTTACATATTTACAACAACAAGAGCAAATAGAGTTTGTCAAAGTTTTTCTTTATCACTTTCAGTTTATCAACTGAATTGCTTGAGGAGAAGCAAAGGTTTAAGCTTGGGGGAGTGTGATACGTCTCCAACGTATCTACTTTTCCAAACACTTTTGCCCTTGTTTTGGACTCTAACTTGCATGATTTGAATGGAACTAACCCGGACTGACGCTGTTTTCCGTAGAACTGCCATGGTGTTGTTTTTGTGCAGAAATAAAAAGTTCTCGGAATCGCCTGAAAATCAACGGAGATTTATTTCAGAAAATATAAAAAATACCTGCAAGAAGATCCACACCGGGGGGCCCACTGGCTGTCCTCGAGGGTGGGGGTACGCCCCCCTTCCCAGGGCGCGCCCCCTGCCTCGAGGGCACCCCGATGCCCAACCGACGTATCCCCAGGTCCTATATATTCCGTTTCGTGGAGAAAAAAATCAAGGAGAAAGAATTATCGCGTTTTACGAGACGAAGCCGCCGCCAAGCCCTAGTCTCTCTCGGGAGGGCTGATCTGGAGTCCGTTCGGGGCTCCGGAGAGTGGATATCGTCGCCATCGTCATCATCAACCTTCCTCCATCACCAATTCCATGATGCTCACCACCGTGCGTGAGTAATTCCATCATAGGCTTGCTGGACGGTGATGGGTTGGATGGGATCTATCATGTAATCGAGTTAGTTTTGTTAGGGTTTGATCCCTAGTATCCACTATGTTCTGAGATTGATGTTGCTATGACTTTGCTATGCTTAATGCTTGTCACTAGGGCCCGAGTGCCATGATTTCAGATCTGAACCTATTATGTTTTCATGAATATATGTGTGTTCTTGATCCTATCTTGCAAGTCTATAGTCACCTACTATGTGTTATGATCCGGCAACCCCGAAGTGACAATAATCGGGACCACTCCCGATGATGACCATAGTTTGAGGAGTTCATGTATTCACTATGTGTTAATGCTTTGGTCCAGTACTCTATTAAAAGGAGGCCTTAATATCCCTTAGTTTCCAATAGGACCCCGCTGCCACGGGAGGGTAGGACAAAAGATGTCATGCAAGTTCTTTTCCATAAGCACGTATGACTATATTCGGAATACATGCCTACATTGCATTGATGAATTGGAGCTAGTTCTGTGTCACCCTAGGTTATAACTTCTACGTGATGAATTGCATCCAACATAATTTCCCATCACCGATCCAATGCCTACGAGCTTTACCTATATTGCTTGCCGCTTATTTACTTTTCTGTTGCTACCATTACAAAAACTACAAAAATACTATCGTTATTTTTATTGCTGCTACCACCACTATCATATTACTGTGCTACTAAACTATCTTGCTGCAGATACTAAGTTTCCAGGTGTGGCTGAATTGACAACTCAGTTGCTAATACTTAAGAGTATTCTTTGGCTCCCCTTGTGTCGAATCAACAAATTTGGGTTTAATACTTTACCCTCGAAAACTGTTGCGATCCCCTACACTTGTGGGTTATCACCCAGCTGTCCCCTGACTTGGTCCTGACGTTTTACGTGCGTGATTTTCTCCAAAAATATCTCTCGCGAAGGTTTCATTCCGTTTGGACTCCGTTTGATATTCCTTTTCTGCAAAACCCTGAAATAGGCAAAAAAACAGCAATCTGGACTGGGCCTTTGGGTTAGTAGGTTAGTCCCAAAAATGATATAAAAGTGAATGATAAAGCCAATTAAACATCCAAGACTTCATAAATAATAGCATGTAACAATCAAAAATTATAGATACATTGGACACGCATCAGTATTGAGATATCGGCGATCGAATCTCGGGCAAGTAACATACCGATGACAAAAGGAACAACGTATGTTATTATGCGGTTTGACCGATAAAGATCTTCATAGAATATGTAGGAGCCAATATGAGCATCCAGGTTCCACTATTGGTTATTGACCGGAGATGAGTCTCGGTCATGTCTACATAGTTCTCGAACCCGTAGGGTCCGCACGCTTAACGTTTGATGATGATCGGTATTATGAGTTTATGAGTTTTGATGTACCGAAGGTAGTTCGGAGTACCGGATAAGATCACGGACATGACGAAGAGTCTCGGAATGTCCGAGACGTAAAGATTGATATATTGGACGACTATATTCGAACACCGAAAGTGTTTCGGAAAGTTTCGGATTTAACCGGAGCGTCGGAGAGGGTTACCGGAACCCCCCCGGGGGAGTATGGGCCATAGTGGGCCTTGAGGGAAAAGTGAGAGGCAGCCCATAGGGGCTGGCCGGCGCCCCTACTAGATAATCCTAGTTGGACTAGGAGTGGGGGGCGCCACCTCTCCCCTTCCTTCTCTTCTCCTTCTTCCTTCCCTACTCGTAGTAGGAATAGGAAGGAGGATTCCTATTCCTACCAGGAGTAGGAATCCTACTCCCCTTGGCACGCCAGGCTTGGGCCGGCCAGCGTCCCCCTTGCTTCTTTATATACAGGGGCAGGGGGCACCTCTAGACACACAAGTTGATCTCTTCAGCCGTGTGCGGTGCCCCCTCCACAGAAACACACCTCGATCATACCGTTGCAGTGCTTAGGCGAAGCCCTGCGCCGGTAACTTCATCATATTCGTCACCACGCCGTCGTGCTGACGAAACTCTCCCGTGAAGCTCAACTGGATCAAGAGCTCGTGGGACGTCATCAAGCTGAACGTGTGCTGAACGCGGAGGTGCCGTACGTTCGGTGCTTGATCGGTTGAATTGCGAAGAAGTTCGACTACATCAACCGCGTCACTTGACGTTTCCGCTTTCGGTCTACGAGGGTACATAGATACACTCTCCCATCTCGTTGCTATGCATCTGGTAGATAGATCTTGCGTGATCGTAGGAAAATTTTAAAATACTACGTTCCCCAACAGTGGCATCATGAGCCAGGTCTATGCGTAGATGATATGCATGAGTAGAACACAATGAGTTGTGGACGATACTAGTCATACTGCTTACCAGCATGTCATACTATGGTTCGGCGGTATTGTGAGATGAAGCGGCCCAGACCGACATTACGCGTACGCTTACGCAAGACTGGTTTCACCGTTATGAGCACCCGTTGCTTAAAGGTGACTGGCGGGTGTCTGTCTCTCTCACTTTAGCAGAATCAAGTGTGGCTACGCCCGGTCCTTGTGAAGGTTAAAACATCACATACTTGACGAAAAATCGTTGTGGTCTTTGTATGCGTAGGTAAGAACGGTTCTTGCTAAGCCCGTAGCAGCCACGTAAAACTTGCAACAACAAAGTAGAGGGCGTCTAACTTGTTTTTGCAGGGCATGTTGTGATGTGATATGGTCAAGACATGATGAGTTATACGTTATTGTATGACATGATCATGTTTTGAGGCAACTGGCAGGAGCCACATGGTTGTCGCTTTATTGTATGAAATACAGTCGCCATGTAATTTCTTTACTTTATCACTAAGCGGTAGCGATAGTCGTGGAAGCAATAGTTGGCGAGACGACAACGATGCTATGATGGAGATCAAGGTGTCGCGCCGGTGACGAAGGTGATCATGACGGTGCTTTGAAGATGGAGATCAAAAGCACAAGATGATGATGGCCATATCATGTCACATATTTTGATTGCATGTGATGTTTATCTTATTATGCTTCTTATTTTGCTTAGTACGGCGGTAGCATTATAAGATGATCCCTTACAAAATTTCAAGGTATAAGTGTTCTCCCTGAGTATGCACCGTTGCAAAAGTTCGTCGTGCCGAGACACCACGTGATGATCGGGTGTGATAAGCTCTACGTTCAAATACAACGGGTGTAAGCCAGTTTTGCACATGCAGAATACTCGGGTTAAACTTGACGAGCCTAGCATATGCATATATGGCCTCTTTACACTGGAGACCGAAAGGTCAAGCATGAATCATATAGTAGATATGATCAACATAAGATGTTCACCATTGAAACTACTCCATCTCACGTGATGATCGGACATGGTTTAGTAGATTTGGATCACGTGATCACTTAGATGACCGGAGGGATGTCTATCTAAGTGGGAGTTCTTTAAGTAATATGATTAATTAAACTTTAATTTATCATCAACTTAGTCCTGATAGTTTTTGCATATCTATGTTGTTGTAGATCAATGGCCCGTGCTATCGTTCCTTTGAATTTTAATGCATTCCTAGAGAAAGCTAAGTTGAAAGATGATGGTAGCAATTACACGAACTGGGTCCATAACTTGAGGAGTATCCTCATTGCTGCACAAAAGAATTATGTCCTTGAAGCACCGCTAGGTGACAAGCCCCCTCCCGCTAATGTAGACGCTTTGAACGTCTGGCAGACGCGGTCTGATGAATACACGATAGTTCAGTGTGCCATGCTTTACGACTTAGAACCGGGACTTCAACGATGTTTTGAACGTCATGGACCATATGAGATGTTCCAGGAGTTGAAGTTAATATTTCAAGCAAATTCCCGGATTGAGAAATATGAGATTTCCAATAAGTTCTATAGCTGCAAGATGGAGGAGAATAGTTCTATCATTGAACACTTGCTCAGAATGTCTGGGTACTGCAATCATATGACTCAACTTGGTTGCAAAGTTGACGAGGATAATGTTATTGATAGAGTTCTTCAATCACTACCACCAAGCTATAAAGGCTTCGTGATGAACTATAATATGCAAGGGATGCAAAAGACAATTCCCGAGCTCTTCGCTATGCTCAAGCCTGCGGAGGTAGAAATCAAAAAGGAGCATCAAGTGTTGATGGTTAACAAGACCATTAGTTTCAAGAAAAATGGCAAGGGAAAGAAGGGGAACTTCAAGAAGAATAGCAAGACACTTGCTACTCCCGCGAAGAAACCCAAGTCTGGAGCCAAGCCTGAAGCTGAGTGCTTCTACTACAAAAGGACTGGACACTGGAAGCGGAACTGCCCCAAGTATTTTGCGGATAAGAAGGATGGCAAGGTGAACAAAGGTATATGTGATATACATGTTATTGATGTGTACCTTACTAATGCTTGTAGTAGTACCTGGGTATTTGATACCGGTTCGGTTGCTAATATTTGTAACTCGAAACAGGCACTACGAATTAAACAAAGATTGGCTAAGGACGAGGCGACGATGCGCGTGGGAAATGGTTCCAAAGTCGATGTGATCGCCGTCGGCACGCTACCTCTACATCTACCTTTGGGATTAGTTTTAGACCTAAATAATTGTTATTTGGTGCCAGCGTTAAGCATGAACATTATATCTGGATCTTGTTTGTTGCGAGATGGTTATTCATTTAAATCAGAGAATAATGGTTGTTCTATTTTTATGAATAATATCTTTTATGGTCATGCACCCTTGAAGAGTGGTCTATTCTTGTTGGATCTCGATTGTAGTGATACACATATTCATAATATTGAAGCCAAAAGATGCAAGGTTAATAATGATAGTGCAACTTATTTGTGGCACTGCCATTTAGGTCATATTGGTGTAAAGCGCATGAAGAAACTCCATAGTGATGGACTTTTGGAATCACTTGATTATGAATCACTTGGTGCTTGCGAACCATGCCTCATGGGCAAGATGACTAAAACTCCGTTCTCCGGAACAATGGAGCGAGCAACAGATTTGTTGGAAATCATACATACATATGTATGTGGACCGATGGGTGTTGAAGCTCGCGGCGGGTATCGTTATTTTCTGACTTTCACTGGTGATTTGAGCAGATATGGGTATATCTACTTGATGAAACACAAGTCTGAAACATTTGAAAAGTTGAAAGAATTTCAGAGTAAAGTAGAGAATCATCGTAACAAGAAAATAAAGTTTCTACGATCTGATCGTGGAGGTGAATATTTGAGTTACGAGTTTGGTCTTCATTTGAAACAATGTGGAATAGTTTCACAACACACGCCACCCGGAACACCACAGCGTAATGGTGTGTCCGAACGTCGTAACCGTACTTTATTAGATATGGTGCGGTCTATGATGTCTCTTACCGATTTACCACTATCATTTTGGGGTTATGATTTAGAGACAACTGCATTCACGTTAAATAGGGCACCATCTAAATCCGTTGAGACAACGCCTTATGAACTGTGGGTTGGCAAGAAACCAAAGTTGTCATTTCTTAAAGTTTGGGGCTGCAATGCTTATGTGAAAAAGCTTCAACCTGATAAGCTCGAACCCAAGTCAGAGAAATGTGTCTTCATAGGATACCCAAAAGAGACTATTGGGTACACCTTCTATCACAGATCCGAAGGCAAGATACTCGTTGCTAAGAATGGATCCTTTCTAGAGAAGGAGTTTCCCTCGAAAGAAGTGAGTGGGAGGAAAGTAGAACTTGATGAGGTAATTGTACCTTCTCTCGAATTGGAAAGTAGTACATCATAGAAACTAGTTCCAGTGATTCCTACACCAATTAGTGAGGAAGCTAATGATGATGATCATGAAACTTCAGATCAAGTTTCTGCTGAACTTCGTAGATCAACCAGAGTTCGTTCCGCACCAGAGTGGTACGGCAACCCAGTTCTGGAAGTCGTGTTACTAGACCATGATGAACCTACAAACTATGAGGAAGCGATGATGAGCCCAGATTCCGCGAAATGGCTTGAGGCCATGAAATCTGAGATGGGATCCATGTATGAGAACAAAGTGTGGACTTTGGTTGACTTGCCCGATGATCGGCAAGCCATAAAAAATAAATGGATCTTTAAGAGGAAGACCGACGCAGACGGTAATGTTACTGTTTACAAAGATCGACTTGTTGCGAAAGGGTTTCGACAAGTTCAAGGAGTTGACTACAATGAGACTTTCTCACCCGTAGCGATGCTTAAGTCTGTCCGAATCATGTTAGCAATTGCCGCATTTTATGATTATGAAATCTGGCAAATGGATGTCAAAACTGCATTCCTGAATGGATATCTCAAAGAAGAGTTCTATATGATGCAACCAGAAGGTTTTGTCGATCCTAAAGGTGCTAACAAAGTATGCAAGCTCCAGCGATCCATCTATGGACTGGTGCAAGCATCTCGGAGTTGGAATATATGCTTTGATGAGGTGATCAAAGCATATGGTTTTATACAAACTTTTGGAGAAGGCTGTATTTACAAGAAAGTGAGTGGGAGCTCTGTAGCATTTCTGATATTATATGTGGATGACATATTGTTGATTGGAAATGATATAGAATTTCTAGATAGCATAAAGGGATACTTGAAAAAGAATTTTTCAATGAAAGACCTCGAAGAAGCTTCTTACATATTAGGCATCAAGATCTATAGAGATAGATCAAGACGCTTAATTGGACTTTCACAAAGCACATACCTTGATAAAGTTTTGAAGAAGTTCAAAATAGATCAGTCAAATAAAGGGTTCTTGCCTGTGTTACAAGGTGTGAAGTTGAGTAAGACTCAATGCCCGACCACTGCAGAAGATAGAGAGAAAATGAAAGTCATTCCCTATGCCTCAGCCATAGGATCTATCATGTATGCAATGATGTGTACCAGACCTGATGTGTGCCTTGCTATTAGCAGGGAGGTACCAAAGTAATCCAGGAGTGGATCACTGGACAGCGGTCAAGAACATCCTGAAGTACCTGAAAAGGACAAAGGATATGTTTCTCGTGTATGGAGGTGACAAAGACCTCGTCGTAAACGGTTACGTCGATTCAAGCTTTGACACTGATCCGGATGACTCTAAGTCACAAACCGGATATGTATTTTTATTAAACGGTGGAGCTGTCAGTTGGTGCAGTTCCAAGCAGAGCGTCGTGGTGGGATCTACGTGTGAAGAGGAATACATAGCTACTTCGGAAGCAGCAAATGAAGGAGTCTGGATGAAGGAGTTCATGTCCGATCTAGGTGTAATACCTAGTGCATTGGGTCCAATGAAAATCTTTTGTGACAACACTGGAGCAATAGCATTGGCGAAGGAATCCAGGTTTCACAAGAGAACAAAGCACATCAAAAGATGCTTCAATTCCATCCGCGATCTAGTCAAGGATGGAGACATAGAGATTTGCAAGATACATACGGATCTGAATGTTGCAGACCCGTTGACTAAACCTCTTCCACGGGCAAAACATGATCAGCACCAAGACTCCATGGGTGTTAGGATCATTATTTTGTAATCTAGATTATTGACTCTAGTTCAAGTGGGAGACTGAAGGAAATATGCCCTAGAGGCAATAATAAAGATGTTATTTGTATTTCCTTATATCATGATAAATGTCCTTTATTCATGCTAGAATTGTATTAACCGTAAACTTAGTACATGTGTGAATACATAGACAAAACAGTATGTCCCTAGTATGCCTCTACTAGACTAGCTCGTTGATCAAAGATGGTTATGTTTCCTCGCCATAGACATGAGTTGTCATTTGATCAACGGGATCACATCATTAGGAGATCGTTTAGTTTTACTGCTATTGCTTTCTTCATGACTTATACATGTTCCTATGACTATGAGATTATGCAACTCCCGTTTACCGGAGGAACACTTTATGTGCTACCAAACGTCACAACGTAACTGGGCGATTATAAAGGTGCTCTACAGGTGTCTCCAAAGGTACTTGTTGGGTTGGCGTATTTCGAGATTAGGATTTGTCACTCCGATTGTTGGAGAGGTATCTCTGGGCCCTCTCGGTAATACACATCATAATAAGCCTTGCAAGCATATGACTAATGAGTTAGTCATGAGATGATGTATTACGGAACGAGTAAAGAGACTTGCCGGTAACGAGATTGAACTAGGTATTGAGATACCGACGATCGAATCTCGGGCAAGTAACATATCGATGACAAAAGGAACAACGTATGTTGTTATGCGGTTTGACCGATAAAGATCTTCGTAGAATATGTAGGAGCCAATATGAGCATCCAGGTTCCACTATTGGTTATTGACCGGAGATGAGTCTCGGTCATGTCTACATAGGTCTCGAACCTGTAGGGTCCGCACGCTTAACGTTTGATGATGATCAGTATTATGAGTTTATGAGTTTTGATGTACCGAAGGTAGTTCGGAGTCCCGGATAAGATCATGGACATGACGAGGAGTCTCGGAATGTCTGAGACGTAAAGATTGATATATTGGACGACTATATTCGGACACTGGAAGTGTTTCAGAAAGTTTTGCATTTAACCGGAGTGCCGGAGGGGGTTACCCAACCCCCCCCCCCCCCGGGGGAGTATGGGCCATAGGGGGCCTTGAGGGAAAAGTGAGAGGCAGCCCATAAGGTCTGGCCGGCGCCCCCACAAGAGAATCCTAGTTGTACTAGGAGTGGGGGCGCCACCTCTCCCCTTCCTTCTCTTCTCCTTCTTCCTTTCCTACTCCTAGTAGGAATAGGAAGGAGGATTCCTATTCCTACTAGGAGTAGGAATCCTACTCCCCTTGGCGCGCGAGGCTTGGGCCGGCCGGCCTCCCCCTTGCTCCTCTATATACAGGGGCAGGAGGGCACCTCTAGACACACAAGTTGATCTCTACAGCTGTGTGCGGTGCCCCCCTCCACAGAAACACACCTCGGTCATACCGTTGCAGTGCTTAGGCGAAGCCCTGCGTCGGTAACTTCATCATATCATCACCACGTCGTCGTGCTGACGAAATTCTCCCGTGAATCTCAACTGGATCAAGAGCTCGTGGGATGTCATCAAGCTGAACGTGTGCTGAACACGGAGGTGCCGTACGTTCGGTGCTTGATCGGTTGAATCGCGAAGAAGTTCGACTACATCAACCGCGTCACTTGACGCTTCCGCTTTCGGTCTACGAGGGTACGTAGACACACTCTCCCCTCTCGTTGCTATGCATCTGGTAGATAGATCTTGTGTGATCGTAGGAAAATTTGAAAATACTACGTTCCCCAACAGTACGAACCATAGAGAAGTTGGAATATAGTAGGTTTAACACCAATATAAATAAAGAAGGAGTTCAATACAGTACCTTAAAGTGGTGGTTTGTTTTCTTATACTAACAGAGCTCACAAGATTTTCTCTTAAGTTTTGTGTTGTGAAGTTTTCAAGTTTTTGGGTAAGGATTTGATGGACTATGGAATAAAGAGTGGAAATAGCCCAAGATTGGGGATGCCCAAGGCACCCGAAGGTAAAATTAAAGGACAACCAAAAGCCTAAGCTTGGGGATGCCCCGAGAAGGCATCCCCTCTTTCGTCTTCATCTATCGGTAACTTTACTTGAGACTATATTTTTATTCAACACATGATATGTGTTTTGCTTGGAGCGTCTTGTATGATTTGAGTCTTTGCTTTTTAGTTTACCACAATCATCCTTGCCATACACACCTTTTGGGAGAGACACACATGAATCGGAATTTATTAGAATACTCTAGTGCTTCACTTTTATCTTTTCGAGCACAGTGCTGGTTTTATTTTTTAGAAATTATTGATCTCCCATGCTTCACTTATATTATTTTTAGTGTCCTTTAGAATAGCATGGTATTTTTCTTTGGCTACAAAATTAGTCCTAATATGATAGGCATCCAAGATGGGTATAATAAAAAAAATCATATAGAGTGCATTGAATACTATGAGAAGTTTGATACTTAATGATTGTTTTGAGATATGAAGATGGTAATATTAGAGTCATGCTAGTAGAGTAATTGTGCATTTTAGAAATACTTGTGTTGAGGTTTGCAAGTCCCGTAGCATGCACATATGGTAACCGTTGTGTAACAAATTTGAAGCATGAGGTATTTCTTTGATTGTCTTCCTTTGTGTGGAGGTCGGGATCGCGCGATGGTTAACTCCTACCAACCCTTACCCTAGGAGCATGCGTGTAGTGCTTGGTTTTGATGATTTGTAGATTTATGCAATAAGTATATGAGTTCTTTATGACTAATGTTGAGTCCATGGATTATACGCATTCTCACCATTCCACCATTGCTAGCCTCTCCTGTACCGCGCAACTCTCGCCGGTACCATACATGTAACACCCAAAAATTTTGATCTTGCTTAAGTAATAAAATTTTGACCAGGAATTTGCAACTTTCCCTTCTCTGGGTTTTTCTTTGATTGTCAGAACTTCCTTTATGTTGTTTTGATGGAGTTTTGCCCCAGTGCAAAATCCTTGGCATGTTATTTGGACTTGTTTGCCCTAAGCCAAGGAGAACAACCTTTCTAGTTGTAGGATCATTTGCATTATTTTCTCCCTGAGCTTTATTTATTTAAAGTGCTTTCCTTCTATTTTAGGGCCCAGTTTGCACTACAACCCTTTGATGGAATTGTCCAAAAATTCCACCAAAATTCAGGGATGTCAAGTAAAGCCCCTACACCACTTCCATGCAAAAACCCTTGGGTACTCTTTGGAAAAATTGAGCAAAACATCCTCTTTTGCTCTCTGGTCCAGTTGGTCACTTTCTACTGCAACCCTATTCTAACTTGCTCCTTTGGCCTTGAGCTTTTTCCCAACTTGCAGCCCATCTTGCAAAACCCTTAAGTCCAGAAGAGTGGACCCATTGGAAGGTTTCTGGTTCATGAAACAATGCCATTTACCTTCTGCCCAGAACTAGAATCTTGCAACACTTGCACTATCAAGTTTTTGCTTTTGATAAACTAACCTCACCACTCTCTTACCCATCCAAGGAGACACTTATCTGGATAATTTGGCCACCCCAAGAGTTGCCTAGATGCCACTGGCATTTTGTCAAACACCCTGAGTGCATGACCAGTTTTGGCTTAGTTTTTGGTTTGTGTTATGAACTTGATCCCCTGACTAGACCAGCATGTCACATGGTTTTACCCTAGCCTATAGCCCCACCCTGCTAACCCCCTTGTGGTTTGGAGCCCCCTAGCATGCCTTGGCATATGGCCGAGCACGTCGCGTGCGTGCTCTGGGCGCACCCAAAGCGCGCGTTTTGCACGTGCGTGTGCTCGGGTCGCCGCGTCGCGCCCCTGGCCCCAACTCACCTGCAGAGCCGCGCCCGGCCTTATCCGCACACGAGAACACTCCAAGCCATCCCTGGGACTCCACAGCGCCGTCGTTAGAGCGCATTTGGCAGCACGCCGGCGATCACAGTGGATCGCTGCCATGGTCGGCACCGCCCAAGCCACGCGCACTCGCCAGCTGCCTCCTGGAGCAGTGCAAGCTCATCCGCAAGCGTTCGTCGCCACCACGTCTCCTGCTGCTACAGAATGGCGGCCACCGGCGATCTTATCCCCTGCCGCCGCGGAACCGCCATTGCCCGCCTATATAAGGAGCCCCCGAGCTCGCCAGGCCCTCAAACAACCTCCCACACTCCCTCACTGATCCGCCCGTAGCAGTAGAAAGACCAGAGAGGTCGTCTTCTTCCTCTCCGGCAACCACGGCCGCCGCCACTGTCTCGATCACTCCGGCGCCACCAGGGCCTCCCCCGCCCATCCAGTGCCACCGTCGCCTTCCCCCCGACCTTGCGGAGCTGCCCGACCCCTCGAACGCGATCAAAACCCACCACAACACGAATCCCCAATTCTGCCCGAAGCTTCCTCCGCCGCGGAGCTCGCCACCGGCGATTCCCTCCGTTCCCGCCGGCCAGTCAACCACCGGGAGGTCCGCCTAGGAGTGACGGATCCATTCCTGGCCTCGAACGCCCTCAAGGAGCCTCCGTTCGCCAGCGACGATCGCCAGAGTTTCGCCTCCGCTCGGGCAGAGGAAGAGGAGGGAGAGGCGACTGGTCAAACCTGACCAGTGGGCCCCCTGGACCCACTGTCAGTGACCCAGCCCCGCCTCCACGCGTTTTAAGTGAAGGCGTAAACTCCCAAGTACGTTTCCTCGCATCAAATGCGTATTCTGCCTCGAAACGTTTTCTTTTCTGTTTTTATTTAAATCAGAGTTTGACTGAAACTTTGACTGGCTTTAACTTTTTAAATATAACTCCAAATGAATTGATTCTTTTTCTGTTGTTCCTCAAATTTGATCTAGTTTATTTTCAAATTTATTTGAAAATTTTCCAGACAACTTTTTTGTGCTGTTGTGATTCTATGTATTAATTTCATATTATTTCTATTAGGATTTTTGAAGAAGGAGAAAACTTCCAAAAGTTTTGGAATACATTTCTCCTCCCCTCTACTTGAAGGCAAGCATTTTTGAACCTTGATCTAAAGCATGTGATTTCAACGATATGGATGCGTTCTTTTCTTTCATATGTGATGATATGATTCTACCCGTGAGTGCATGAGGTAGACCCCCTTGCTGCGAAGGTTTAATATGCACGACGGTATCCCCTCGTATGCTTCCCATGCCTAACGGAAGAAAGCCGTGGAAGTCGTGGTCTTGTGTAGACACGAGCTTGCCATTAGCTCCTCGTTGAGACGACAGAGTCCGGTATGGCTTGGTGAGGTATGACGGGTGGCGATTCCGACTATGGGTACGGAATATAATGATTATGCTAATCATGCAAATGATGCTGAAGCCTCCTGAGTCGACCATAGATCGAGTCTTGTTCCAGTAACCCCCATACTCGTACTACCACTTGTCCCTACTAGAGGTAGGGTACGGTTCAGTAAATTGTTGACCCCTGTTCTAGCACACACCGTACAAAGAGGCCGTGGTGGAAGATACCGGCTGCATCTGGTAGGCATGCCACCTGGTCCGGGGGCATGGGTGTTTCGGTTGAAGCCGAAGGGGGTAGCTTCCCTAGTTTGCACGCATTATAAATTTTGTGATCCCATGCTAGTCGAGGTTGTAGCCTCCCCACTTAGAGTCTGGCTTAACGGGTGTCGTGGGTGATTCTAGGCGCCGGTAAGATAGGCTGGTGTGTGTGGTCAGGTGTGTCTTCAAATTAAATGACCGTAGACGGAATTAGTCCAGAGGGACTAAAGGAAATCCGTTATTCGTGGGTAAAGAGTACACCCTCTACAGAAGATAAATCTATTCGAATAGCCGTGTCCCTGGGTTAGGACTATAGTTTGGGAAGGGTCAAGTGTCGGTCTTAGCGTCGGTCTTCGGAGGAGAAAACTGCTAAAACCAGAACTTGTTTATGAAGTGTGGCATATGGTGACATTGATTATGATGAACTAACCCATGTATTATGCAAATTAATGAGTATCCCTGGGATGGTCCTACCTCCTGGATATTCACTGTCATCCATCTTTTATCTTTATAAGCCCTTTATGTGGTGTCGCTCAGACGCCCGACTGTGGCATTTTGTTATTCACTTTTCTTGATAAGCCCTTTATGTGGTGTCGCTCAGACGCCCGACTTTGGCATTTTGTTATTCACTTATCTTTATAAGCCCTTTATGTGGTGTCGGTCAGACGCCCGACTGTGGCATTTTGTTATTCACTTTTCTTTATAAGCCCTTTATGTCGTGTCGCTCAGAAACCCGACTGTGGCATTTTGTTATTTACTTCTCTTTATAAGACCTTTATGTGGTGTCGCTCAGACGCCCGACTGTGGCATAAGCATTTATTTATTTTATCTCCACTCCCTGACTGCATATGCATTTTTATACAGATGAACTATTGCATCATGGACTGACATATCATAATTAACATTGTGATCATCGAATATTCTTGAGCATGATTTTATTTCACCTATGTTCATAATGCTTGCGAGTACATTCAAAGTACTCACTGGCTTGTCCCTGGCTGTTGTCTTGGCCAGATTTTTCGCTTGGAGAGGAGCGTCACGACGACAACCCGGAACCTATACGACAGTGATAGCAGCCTCGCGAAGATAGGAGTTAACCTGGTCAGCTGTTCCCATGGGAAATGGAGTCCCACAGACGCAGACGTGTCACAACCGCTTCCGCCATGAGCCACTAGAGACCTCGTGTTGTACTTAAAGGCCAGAATGGTCTTGTACTACATATTTGTACCTTTGCTTGGAGATTTCTGTATCAAGTGGTGCCTCATCAGCTAACAGTAATCCTGGGGCTGGTGCGCACAAGGGCCAGCTTTTTTGGGGAATCTAATCCCCCGAAAGTCTGGTCCTGACAATCTTGGTATCAGAGCCAGGTTGACCGTTGGCTAATCTTATCTTAGCCAGGTCAAAAAACCTAGGTTAACCACCACACCAGACCATATCCTAACCCCGGCCAAGCTTCTCGCGTAAGACACCCACACAGTGAACCGACACCTTTGGCAGTTGGTGCCCAACCTATCAGCCTAGCCTATCGATCACGCGCCAGTGACCGACACCTAAACAGTTCCTTCCGCAAGTGTGCGAAGGAAGACTCCGTCCTTTCCTATAAATAGGGCACGCTAGCCCCAAACCCAGCGCAGCACATCCTCTACTCCAGACCAAGCTAAAATGCCAGGACCCATCGTCCACAATGAAACCACAGCAACCAACCTTGGAGGTTTAGTGACCGTGCTCGCAAACCTCACCCGTCGTGCCTTTGCGTTAGAGGAGCCCCCAGAATATGTTGTGTACCAAAAATCCATGGGAGGTGAAAGCCATCAATTCTGGGCCACTGTACACATCTACGGTAGGGGTCTGGCGCCAGAACGCCCCTACAGGTTCACCGGAAGGACAACTTCCTTTGAGCCGCAAGCTATCCAACTAGCCGCTCGAGAGGCTATAGTTCAACTCCGACACTTGTCGCCAAGAGTTAACTGTCGCTCATTCTACTACTACCCCAGCCGTAACGGGTATGGTAGGCCTCCCCGAGTTGCCAGCGGAGACCACGAGACAGATCCTGCATTATTGCATCTGGTGCGCTATGTAAGCGTGCTAGAGGAACTGTTCGATCAAATCACCCTTGATCTAATCGCAGCTCGTGGAGAACTGCTTCGCCGAGCCCCGGCAAGAGGAGGAGATGAGTCCGGCACCGACAACCCAGTCGTGTTGTTCGGACAACCAATTGAGTCATTGAGGCCTGCCTCGGTCATTGACCAAAACGCCTTGGTGTCTCCAGAGGTGATGCGTCGCCTGTTTGGCGCACACTCCAACGGGATTGTGGCCAACAATCCCCGTGAGGGACATCATCACTGCCCCGACCCTGCAGCCCCTCAGCCACCTCCGGCCAACGCGGATAGTGAAGCTCTTGGAGAAGCTTCAGCGTCCACAAGGCAAGGCCGCTTGTATATAAACGAGGTTGAATAAATCACCCGAGTGGTACCTAGCCTTATCTTGTCCACGCCCCGTGGTGATGTAACCTGTATGCCTATATGTATATGCAATTTACTTTTGCGCTCTTACCTCTATAGCATCCGTGCACAGTTATGTCAGTGTACGAATGCCTATTTTTTGGGTGTGACTTCTAGAGCACCTCACCGACAACCCCTACAGTAAACACGTCACTTTGTGAGACATGAGTATCTGTAGCATTGACCCCGACCCCGTAAAGTGAAACCGACAATATGGCTGCCCCCACCGTGATCCTATAAATCAGCCCGGTTGATTTATAAAAGGCCACACTGTGACCTTACCAAGCATCCCTCACCTGGTGCACTGCTCTCACAGCCATTTCCTTTGCCATGCCGAACCATAGTATTTATTTGAGAACCCCAGATGCATCCCCCGGTAGTTTCGTGAAGATATTGTGGGATTTTACCTGCAGTACCATGAGTGCTACCCGTCCACCCCAGTATGAACTGCTCAAATCGAGGATCACACCATCCACCTCGAAATATTGGGCAGTAGTACACATCCCTCCCGCAAACCCAAACCAAGACCCAACAGAGGTTTCCTTCATGGGGAAATCCATGCCAACTCCTCAGATGGCCATAGAGGCTGCCGCATATGAAGCGCTTGCTCGCCTTCGATTCGCGGTGCCCTATGCCAGCGAACGAGGATATTACTACTTTCCGAGCCGCGCAGCACCTGGGGAGGCAGCATCCTTTCTTTGTGGACGAATAGAGAGAGACCCGGTACTAGCCAACCTTACGCAGTATGTCATCGCACAAGAGCGTTTGACCCAGCGGATAATGGGTTATCTCCAGAGCATCGCCGATTTAAATCCTCGGATCGCCATCGGCAGACCATTGCGGCCCGGGCAGGAGAAGCACATTCATCGACTAGTCAACCCACTTCCACCGATAGAAGAAGAGTGTCCCCCAGCACCCGAGACTTTTTCACAGGATCCTGTCCATTTGCCGTTTATGTTTTAGATGTAACTGCTATGATTTGTTATTCCCGCATCATTCCGTGAGTTGTAAGCGGTGTATCGTATTAAATAATAAATTTCAAGTTATGAAGTGGTTCCACGGCTAATAATTCTTATTTAAATTAATTTTTGGCGCTAAGTATAAACCTGGAGAGAGATTCTAATTGCTTTCCTTCCTGTGTTATTACAACATATCTCTCCGCATAACGTAGATATTTTATTTTCTCGCACAGCGCCGCAACAGCAGTATTACAACTCCGGCCACTCCACACAGTACCCTAGGTTGCTAATCCTTGTACGCCTGTTGCAGCTAATTGACCACCTCTCTAGCGCACCACAGTCTCTTGAGGAGAAACTCGTGGGAGTTTATTCAAGCACTAGTTGCCTACCGCGCACTAACCACCGTTAGCACCCGACACCCACGCCTAATCCTCGTGATCGCCGCCGCCGCAAAGAGCTAGCACCCGAGCCGCAGCATCACAACGATCGTCAAGGATCATCGCACACAAAAGCACGGATACCCCCAGCAATGCCGCCAACCCCACGCACCCCAGGATCATGCACCAGGCCGGCATCACCTCCGCCATTAGAGCCTCGACCCGAGCTCCTGCAAACACAAATGGAGAAGAGGGAAGAAAGAAGAAGAAGCGAGGCCAGGTGTGAGGAGGAAAAAGGAGCACCTCGGTCGTTTATAGCTCGAGATCGGTGTACGGTGGGCGGAGTCCACCAGCGCCGCTCGTCGCTCGACCGCCGGTGTTCGGAGGCGAATCCGCGAGCAGTGCCGACGCTGCACCGGCAGCTAGCGCGCCGCGCACTACGGCGGTACGGCCTAGATGCCCTACGAGCTAGCCATCGTCAGTGGAGAAAGCGCGGGAAAGCGCGCGGGAGAAAGGAGAAGAGAGAACCGGAGGTAGAAGAAGAGACTGACAGTGGGCCCCGGGCCCACCTGTCAGCCAATGAGAGCCCTGTTCTCTCGGGTGCAACCAGCGTATTTTAAAAATTAGAAATATTATTTCTAAATTTACTATAGCCCAGAGTAGAAATATCTCATTTTCCACGACCGTAGATTTTTCCATGCCGCGCCAGTGTTTAACACTGCAGTTTACACCACTTATTGCCCATGCACTGTAGTGGCATTTATTTGCAGTAGCAGAACGGTTAACTTTGGTAATATCTTTGTGTGACAGTAGAAGATTTTATAGAAACCCTTAGCAAATCTCGAGGAAGAGATTTTTCTTAAGGGGGGTGGTGTTGTGACACCCCAAAATTTTGATCTTGCTTAAGTAATAAAATTTTGACCAGGAATTTGCAACTTTCCCTTCTCTGGGTTTTTCTTTGATTGTCAGAACTTCCTTTCTGTTGTTTTGATGGAGTTTTGCCCCAGTACAAAATCCTTGGCATGTTATTTGGACTTGTTTGCCCTAAGCCAAGGAGAACAACCTTTCTAGTTGTAGGATCATTTGCATTATTTTCTCCCTGAGCTTTATTTATTTAAAGTGCTTTCCTTCTGTTTTAGGGCCCAGTTTGCACTACAACCCTTTGATGGAATTGTCCAAAAATTCCACCAAAATTCAGGGATGTCAAGTAAAGCCCCTACACCACTTCCATGCAAAAACCCTTGGGTACTCTTTGGAAAAATTGAGCAAAACATCCTCTTTTGCTCTATGGTCCAGTTGGTCACTTTCTACTGCAACCCTATTCTAACTTGCTCCTTTGGCCTTGAGCTTTTTCCCAACTTACAGCCCATCTTGCAAAACCCTTAAGTCCAGAAGAGTGGACCCATTGGAAGGTTCCTGGTTCATGAAACAATGCCATTTACCTTCTGCCCAGAACTGGAATCTTGCAAAACTTGCACTATCAAGTTTTTGCTTTTGATAAACTAACCTCACCACTCTCTTACCCATCCAAGGAGACACTTATCTGGATAATTTGGCCACCCCAAGAGTTGCCTAGATGCCACTGGCATTTTGTCAAACACCCTGAGTGCATGACCAGTTTTGGCTTAGTTTTTGGTTTGTGTTATGAACTTGATCCCCTGACTAGACCAGCATGTCACATGGTTTTACCCTAGCCTATAGCCCCACCCTGCTAACCCCCTTGTGGTTTGGAGCCCCCTAGCATGCCTTGGCATATTGCCGAGCACGTCGCGTGCGTGCTCTGGGCGCGCCCAGAGCGCGCGTTTTGCACGTGCGTGTGCTCGGGTCGCCACGTCGCGCCCCTGGCCCCAACTCACTTGCAGAGCCGCGCCCGGCCTTATCCGCACACAAGAACACTCCAAGCCGTCCCTGGGACTCCACAGCGCCGTCGTTAGAGCACATTTAGCGGCACGCCGGCGATCATAGTGGATCTCTGCCATCGGCACCGCCCAAGCCACGTGCGCTCGCCAGCTGCCTCCTGGAGCAGTGCAAGCTCATCCGCAAGCGTTCGTCGCCGTCACGTCTCCTGCTGCTACAGAATGGCGGTCGCTGGCGATCTTATCCCCGGCCGCCGCGGAACTGCCATTGCCCGCCTATATAAGGATCCCCCGAGCTCGCCAGGCCCTCAAACAACCTCCCACGCTCCCTCACTGATCCGCCCGTAGCAGTAGAAAGACCAGAGAGGTCGTCTTCTTCCTCTCCGGCAACCACGGCCGCCGCCACTGTCTCGGTCACTCCGGCGCCACCAGGGCCTCCCCCGCCCATCCAGTGCCACCGTCGCCTTCCCCCCGACCTTGCGGAGCTGCCCGACCCCTCGAACGCGATCAAAACCCACCACAACACGAATCCCCAATTCTGCCCGAAGCTTCCTCCACCGCGGAGCTCGCCGCCGGCGATTCCCTCCGTCCCCGCCGGCCAGTCAACCACCGGGAGGACCGCCTAGGAGTGACGGATCCATTCCTGGCCTCGAACGCCCTCGAGGAGCCTCCGTTCGCCGGCGACGATCGCCGGAGTTCCGCCTCCGCTCGGGCAGAGGAAGAGGAGGGAGATGCGACTGGTCAAACCTGACCAGTGGGCCCCCTGGACCCACTGTCAGTGACCCAGCCCTGCCTCCACGCGTTTTAAGTGAAGGCGTAAACTCCCAAGTACGTTTCCTCACATTGAATACGTATTCTGCCTCGAAACGTTTTCTTTTCTGTTTTTATTTAAATCAGAGTTTGACTGAAACTTTGACTGGCTTTAACTTTTTAAATATAAATCCAAATGAATTGATTCTTTTTCTGTTGTTCCTCAAATTTGGTCTAGTTTATTTTCAAATTTATTTGAAAATTTTCCAGACAACTTTTTTGTGCTGTTGTGATTCTATGTATTAATTTCATATTCTATCTATTAGGATTTTTGAAGAAGGAGAAAACTTCCAAAAGTTTTGGAATACATTTCTCCTCCCCTCTACTTGAAGGCAAGCATTTTTGAACCTTGATCTAAAGCATGTGATTTCAACGATATGGATCCATTCTTTTCTTTCATATGTGATGATATGATCCTACCCGTGAGTGCATGAGGTAGACCCCCTTGCTGCGAAGGTTTAATATGCACGACGGTATCCCCTCGTATGCTTACCATGCCTAACGGAAGAAAGCCGTGGAAGTCGTGGTCTTGTGTAGACACGAGCTTGCCATTAGCTCCTCGTTGAGAGGGCAGAGTCCGGTATGGCTTGGTGAGGTATGACGGGTGGCGATTCCGACTGTGGGTACAGAATATAATGATTATGCTAATCATGCAAATGATGCTGAAGCCTCCTGAGTCGACCATAGATCGAGTCTTGTTCCAGTAACCCCCATACTCGTTTTCGTACTACCACTTGTCCCTACTACAAGTAGGGTACGGTTCAGTAAATTGTTGACCCCTGTTCTAGCACACACCGTACAGAGAGGCCATGGTGGAAGATACCGGCTGCATCCGGTAGGCATGCCACCTGGTCCGGGGGCATGGGTGTTTCGGTTGAAGCCGAAGAGGGTAGCTTCCCCAGTTTGCACGCGTTATAAATTTTGTGATCCCATGCTAGTCGAGGTTGTAGCCTCCCCACTTAGAGTCTGGCTTAACGGGTGTCGTGGGTGATTCCAGGCGCCGGTAAGATAGGCTGGTGTGTGTGGTCAGGTGTGTCTTCAAATTAAAAGACCGTAGACGGAATTAGTCCAGAGGGACTAAAGGAAATCCGTTATTCGTGGGTAAAGAGTACACCCTCTGCAGAGGATCAATCTATTCGAATAGCCGTGTCCCTGGGTTAGGACTACAGTCTGGGAAGGGTCAAGTGTCGGTCTTAGCGTCGGTCTTCGGAGGAGAAAACTGCTAAAACCAGAACTTGTTTATGAAGTGTGGCATATGGTGACATTGATTATGATGAACTAACCCCTGTATTATGCAAATTAATGAGTATCCCTGGGATGGTCCTACCTCCTGGATATTCACTGTCATCCATCTTTTATCTTTATAAGCCCTTTATGTGGTGTCGCTCAGACGCCCGACTGTGGCATTTTGTTATTCACTTTTCTTGATAAGCCCTTTATGTGGTGTCGCTCAGACGCCCGACTGTGGCATTTTGTTATTCACTTTTCTTTATAAGCCCTTTATGTGGTGTCGCTCAGACGCCCGACTGTGGCATTTTGTTATTCACTTTTTTTATAAGCCCTTTTTGTGGTGTCGCTCAGATACCCGACTGTGGCATTTTGTTATTTATTTCTCTTTATAAGCTCTTTATGTGGTGTCGCTCAGACGCCCGACTGTGGCATAAGCATTTATTTATTTTATCTCCACTCCCTGACTGCATATGCATTTTTATACAGATGAACTGTTGCATCATGGACTGACATATCATAATTAACATTGTGATCATCGAATATTCTCGAGCATGATTTTATTTCACCTATGTTCATAATGCTTGCGAGTACATTCAAAGTACTCACTGGCTTGTCCCTGGCTGTTGTCTTGGCCAGATTTTTCGCTCGGAGAGGAGCGTCACGACGACAACCCGGAACCTATACGACAGTGATAGCAGCCTCGCGAAGATAGGAGTTAACCTGGTCAGCTGTTCCCTTGGGAAATGGAGTCCCACAGACGCAGACGTGTCACAACCGCTTCCGCCATCAGCCACTAAAGACCTCGTGTTGTACTTAAAGGCCAGAATGGTCTTGTACTACATATCTGTACCTTTGCTTGGAGATTTCTGTATCAAGTGGTGCCTCATCAGCTAATAGTAATCTTGGGGCTGGTGAGCACAGGGGCCAGTTTTTTTTGGGGAATCTAATCCCCCGAAAGTCTGGTCCTGACAATACACCCACCATATACCTTCCTCAAAACAGCCACCATACCTACCTATCATGGCATTTCCATAGCCATTCCGAGATATATTGCCATGCAACTTTCCACCGTTCCATTTATTATGACACACTTCATCATTGTCATATTGCCTTGCATGATCATGTAGTTGACATCGTATTTGTGGCAAGGCCACCATGCATATTTTTTCATACATGTCACTCTTGATTCATTGCACATCCCGGTGCACCGCCGTAGGCACTCATATAGAGTCATATTTTGTTCTAGTATCGAGTTGTAATCCTTGAGGTGTAAATAAATAGAAGTGTGATGATCATCATTATTAGAGCATTGTCCCATGTGAGGGAAAAAAGGAAGGCCAAAAAAAGAAAGAGAAAGGCCAAAAAAAGAGGAAGAGTCTCCAAAAAAAGAGGAGTCTCCAAAAAAATAAGAGAAAAAGAGAGAAGGGGCAATGCTACTATCCTTTTTCCACACTTGTGCTTCAAAGCAGCACCATGATCTTCATGATAGAGAGTCTCTTGTTTAATCACTTTCATATAGTAGTGGGCCCCTCGTAGCTCCATCGACGTACTTCTTCCGCCTATATATACCCTTATACCCTAAAAACATCGGGGGGGCCACGAAACCACTTTTCCACTGCCGCAACCTTCTGTACCCGTGAGATCCCATCTTAGGGCCTTTTCCGACGCTCCGCCGGAGGCGGAATCGATCACGGAGGGCTTATACATCAACACCATAGCCTCTCTGATGATGTGTGAGTAGTTTACCACAGACCTTCGGGTCCATAGTTATTAGCTAGATGGCTTCTTCTCTCTCTTTGGTTCTAAATACAAAGTTCTCCTCGATTTTCTTGGATATCTATTCAATGTAATTATTTTTGCGGTGTGTGTGTCGAGATCCGATGAATTGTGGGTTTATGATCAAGATTATCTATGAACAATATTTGGTTCTTATCTGAATTCTTTTATGCATGATCTAATATATTTGCAAGTCTCTTCGAATTATCAGTTTGGTTTGGCCTACTAGATTGATCTTTCTTGCAATGGGAGAAGTGCTTGGCTTTGGGTTCAATCTTGTGGTGCTCGATCCCAGTGACAGAAAGGGAACCGACACGTATTGTATTGTTGCCATCGAGGATCAGATGGGGTTTATATCATATTGTTTGAGTTTATCCCTCTACATCATGTCATCTTGCTTAAGGCGTTACTCCGTTCTTATGAACTTAATACTCTAGATGCATGTTGGATAGCGGTCGATGTGTGGAGTAATAGTAGTAGATGCAGAATCATTTCGGTCTACTTGACACGGACGTGATGCCTATGTTCATGATCATGCCTAGATATTCTCATAACTATGCGCTTTTCTATAAATTGCTCGGCAGTAATTTGTTCACCCACCGTAATATATGCTATGATGAGAGAAGCCACTAGTGAAACCTATGGCCCCCGGGTCTACTTTACATCATATAAGTTTCCGATCTACAATTCTAGTTTACTATTTATTTTGCAATCTTTATTTTCCAATCTATACAACAAAAAAACCAAAAATATTTATCTTATTATATTTATCAGATCTCACTTCTGCAAGTGGTCGTGAAGGGATTGACAACCCTTTTATCGCGTTGGTTGCAAGGTTCTTGATTGTTTGTGCAGGTACTAGGCGACGTGCATGTAGTCTCCTACTGGATTGATACCCTGGTTGTTAAAAACTGAGGGAAATACTTACGCTACTTTGCTGCATCACCCTTTCCTCTTCAAGGGAAAAACCAACGCCTGCTCAAGAGGTAGCAGACCACAGATGATGTTCTTTGCGGTTGAGTCCAGTTGAGCAAACTTTTTGACATTAGTAGGGGTGACACCTTCACCAGCCTTGGGAACACCAGTCTTGACGACATACCAGAGGTCATTGTCGATAGCTTCAAGATGCATGCGCATATTATTCTTCTAGTAGGGGTAATCAGTCACATCAAAGACAGGGCACGCAGCGGAGACTTTGATTATCCATGCAGTCGACATAACTAAACCTCCAGGTGGTTAAACGAATCACACAGAACAAGGGAGCACCTTGCTCTGATACCCATTGAAAGTGCAAGTTATCAATTAGAATGGGGGTGAATAGGCTATTTTTATGAAAGTCTTCAAAACATGATATCTTTTGAAGACAGACAGATGAAAAGAACCTATATGATAAGGAGCGGAAGATAAACGACCCTAGACACACAATAGTTAAGTAAGCATCATAGAGAAAGTACGAAGACTATTGATAGCTAGATAACATGGATCAAGATGGAAGATGGAAGTGAAGCTAAATAGGGAACATGATTCACACAGTGAAGTCAAACACATCAGACACACAAGCAATGACTTCACGAAGACAAACTGAAATGTAAATGAGTTGGAAAATAGAACCAGTAGCTTGGAGACGAGTGGAATTTGGTAGACCAGTTCCAGTTGTTGTTACAACTGTACATCTGATTAGGGAGGCTAAGATTGAACTCTCAAGATCGTGTCTTCACCTTATTCCCCTTGAGCTAAGGACACCCAGCACTCGCCCAATCACTCTGGTAAGTCTTCAAGGTAGACTTCCAAACTTTCACAGACTTCGTTCACCGTCGATCCACAATGACTCTTGGATGCTCAGAACGCGACACCTAAACGACTGGAGGATACATGGTCCTCAAGTGTAACAAGTCTTCAGATCACACAGACAAAAAGACTTCGGTGATGCCTAACACTCTTTGGCTCTGCGTGTTTTGGGCTTTGTCCTCGCAAGGATATTTTCTCTCAAAGGCTTTGGAGGTGGGTTGCTCTCAAACGACAAAAGTCGTGCACTAACTCTGAGCAACCACAAATTTATGGTGTAGGGGGTGGGCTATCTATAGCCAGGAGGCAACCCAACATGATATGTCCAAAATGACTCTTGGTCACTAAGGAGCTGACACGTGTCCAACGGTCGGATTTTGAACACACGCGGCAACTTTGCTTGAGCTCCAAGCAAAGCTGATTTATCCGATTCTGGATAAGATTTGCTCTCATTGTCTTCGCTCGAAGACATAGGATTTTGGTTGAGCATCACATCAGTCATCTGACTATGTTCACTTGGACCCCACTTAACAGTACAATGATTCCTACGACTCAAGAAAGAAGAAAAAGAACTACAAAAGAAACTATGTCTTCGCATTCTATAGTCTTCATTGAATGGCTTCATAGGACATTATCTTCACGTGAATGTCTTCACCACTGTCTTCAATGTCTTCACACATTTTTAGGAGTCATCTCTGGAAGGTAAACCGAATCAGTGAGGGACTATTACCTGTGTTATCCTGCAATTCTCACAAACACGTTAGTCCCACAACCACGTTTGTCGTCAATACTCCAAAACCAACTAGGGGGCACTAGATGCACTTTAGCACTTACAAGTAGAAAATAATGTTGCATGAGATATTTTTTGTTGTGACGGTCTAATACTGTACGAAGATCAAAGGTTAAATTGCATACGATGGTATAGACATGCTAGGCTAGTGTCATCCTTTTCTTTTTGAACGAACATCATTAGTAGAGTAGATATTGATACTCACACGCACCATCTTAAAAAGGCTCAAACTTTGGGAGAGGATTTGAGGCATGCATGTGTGGGGCACCGAGTCCTTCATGCGTGCTTTTATTTTGGCTTTTGAGTTTTAAACTTCCATATCATTTGAATAAAATTTAAAATTAATTTTTATTTCAAATTCATGTTTTTCGTGACGATGCCTTTCAAATAAGATCCATTTTGAATATGTTTCGACAAATTTTGAAAAACATTGTTAAGTTTCAACTCTTGAAACTTAATTCGAGCGACCGATAAAATCGTGACTTTAGTACCTGTGACCGACAAAAAGATCGCTTAAAGTTTCAACTCTGAAATTTGACGCTCATGATCGAGAAAATCAAAATTTTCAGATGCAAAATTGTAAATTTTTCATTTATAAAAACTTAAAATTTAATGTGCCCTCGTGCAGGATCCAATTACGACGCGATGTTCTAATAGCGCAATGCGAGGTTGGAGTTTCACGTGGTTCTGGTCACGTCATCCAGTCATCACAGCCACACCTTCATGCAACAACCTGCATGTCCGATAGCGTAGTGCGTCACGTTGGAAAATCATGCAGGGAACATTCGTCCATAAGATTTCCGTTAAGATTTTTTTTTGCTGGGTGTTAAGAAATCTTTTTCTTTTACAAAACTGCATCTAGTGCCACCCATAGTTGGTTTTGGAGTATTGACGACAAACCTGGTTGAGGGACTAATGTGTTTGTGAGAATTGCAGGATAACACATGTACTACTCCCTCATTGATTCGGTTTACCTACCAGAGATGAACCCTTAAAATGTATGAAGACATTGACGACAATGGTGGTATATGAAGATATTCATATTGAAGACTATGATGAGAGAAGACATTGTGTGAAGACTATGGAGCGCGAAGACTTAGACGTTTCGTTGTTTCCTTTTCTTCTTTGTTGAGTCATAGGAACCACCGTACTGTTAAGTGGGGTCCAAGTGAACAAAGTCAGAGTGACTGAAGTGATGCTCAACCAAATCCTATGTCTTCGAGCGAAGACAATGAGAGCAAATCTTATCCAGAGCTAGATGAGTCAGCTTTACTTGTAGCCCAAGTAAAGTTGTCGCGTGTGTTTGAAATCTGACCGTTGGTACACGTGTCAGTTCCTTAGTGACCCAGGGTAATTTCGGACAAATCAGGTCGGGTTGCCTAGTGGCTATAAATAGCCCACCCCCTACACCATAAATTGGTGGCTGCTCAGAGTTAGTACACGGCTTTTGTCATTTGAGAGCCCACCTCCGAAGCATTTGAGAGAGAGATCCTTGCGAGGACAAAGCCCAAACACCCAGAGCCAAAGAGTGTTAGGCATCACTGAAGTATTTCTGTCCACGTGATCTAAAGACTTGTTACACTTGAGGACTGTGAATCCTCCAGCCGGTTAGGCGTCGCGTTCTGAGCATCCAAGATTCATTGTGGATCGCCGGTGAACGAAGTCTGTGAAGGTTTGGAAGTCTACCTTGAAGACTTACCAGAGTGATTGGGCGAGGACTGGGTGTCCTTAGCTCAAGGGGAATAAGGTGAAGACGCGGTCTTCTGAGTTAAATCTCAGCCTCCCTAACCAGACGTACAGTTGTCACAGCAACTGGAACTGGTCGAACAAATTACTGTCTTCCCCAAGCTACTGGTTCTATCCCTTCCTTCTCTTTACTCACTATCTGTCTTTGTGAAGTCATTGCCTGCTTGCCTTATCTGTTTGACTTCACTGTGTGACTACTTGTTCTGACTGGCTTCATACAATCTTCCATCCTGATCCATACTGCCTAGCTGCTATTTGTCTTCGTGCTTTCACTTCATTGAATACTTGACTATGGCTTGTCTAGTGCAGTCTACCTTCCGCTGCATATAAATAGGATCAGTTCTATCGTTTGTCTTTGAAACTTCCATGTTTTGAAGACTTTCCTAAAAATCGCCTATTCACCCCCCTCTAGTCGATATACAGCTCTTTCAATTGGTATCAGAGCAAGGTACTCCCTTGTTCTGTGTAATTCGGTTTAACCACCTGGAGTTTTAGCTATGTCGACTGCAGGGATAATCAAAGTCTCCGCTGCGTGCCCCGTCTTCGATGGCACTGAATACCCCTACTAGAAGAACAAGATGCGCATGCACCTTGAAGCCATTGATGTGGACCTCTGGTATGTCGTCAAAAACGGCGTTACCAAGATTGGTTAAGGTGTCACCCTGCTGATGTCAAGAAGCTCGTTCAACTGGATTCCACTGCCAAGAATATCATCTGTGGTCATCTGACCAAAGGACAGTATGGTCGTGTGAGTGCTCTGGAAACGTCGAAGCTAGTCTGGGACTGGCTCTCTAAGGTCAACGAAGGTGTCTCAACCCAGAGAGATCAAAGGATCAGGGTCCTTCGCAACCTCTTCAATCGCTTCAAGAGACACGACAATGAGAATGTCTAGCTCACATTCGATCGCCTCACTGACATCACAAACGAGCTTTGGGCACTTGGCGCCACTGAGATCACCAAGCATGAAATCGTCAAGACACTCCTGAGATCACTTGACAGCTCATTTGACATCCTTGCCCTGCTGATTCAAGAGCGCCCTGACTTCAAGACTCTCGATCTGTCTGACATAGTTGAGAGGCTCAACACACATGAGTTCCAGCTATCTGAGAAACGTGACATCTATGGTCCCAACTATGGCCGAACTCGCGCTTTGAAGGCAAAGGTTGTTTCCTCATCTGAAGAAGAATCTGAATGCAGTTCTGGTGATCCTGAAGACATTGGAAAGGAGCTTGCCATGCTTGTGAAGAAGTTCCAGAAATTCACTAAGAAGAAAGGCTTCAAAAAGTCTTCACGATCCAGCTCAAGAAATGATGAAGCTTCTACCCATGACCACAAGAAGAGAACATGTCACAAGTGCAAGAAACCTAGTCACTACATCTCTGAGTGTCCTCAATGGGACAATGAGAAGAAGAAGAAGAAGAAGAAGAGCAAGGAATATGATTCTGATGACAAGAAAAAGAAGAAATACTCAAAGTCTTCTTCCAAGTCTTCATCGAAGTACTCATCACACAAGAAGAATTCATCTGGCAAGGCTCGTGCGTTTGTTGGCAAGGAGATGGATTCAAAGGAGGAGTCTGCTTCAGAAGAAGCGGAGGTGGAGTCTGAGGAGGAGTCCGATTCTGGTGTTGCAAGTCTGGCTCTAGCCGCAGCCTACGTTGCCAAGTCCATCTTCAACACTGAAGACAATGGCTCCGTCACCAACACTGATGATGATGATGATAACGACGACTCCGCTCTCACCTACTGCTTCATGGCACGTGGTGTCAAGGTAAAATCACACGATGCTTACTTTCAAACATCCAGTGAAGTTGAATCCGATTGTGAATCCAAACCTAGCTACAAAACACCTGCTAAAATTGCCACTGAACAACAGAAAGCTATGGAACATATTCAAAAACTGTTAGACAAAAGTGATGACCTGTTAGACGCGGAAATGACCCGTTCTCAGTCCTTAATTGAAGACATAAAAAATCTTCATGTTAAGTATGAGGAACTTGAAAGTCGTCATGAATCGCTCTCAAAAACTCATGAAAAGCTTTCCTATGATTATCTTCAAAGGAAGCAAGTACTTGAGAAATGGAAAGCGGCTCATGAAGATCTTCAAAAAGAAAATGAGTCACTCCGCGCTCAACAGATCAGCTCCGCTCAGGGAGGATTTGAACCACCATGTCTAAAATGCATTGAGCATGATAACGCTACATCTGTTGCTGAATGTTCTACTGCTGCTACTGTTGCAATATCTTCAACTGCTGATGTGGTAACTAACCCCTCTGCTGAGGATACCACTACTATTGCTGATGAAAATGCTAGGTTGAAGACTTTCCTTGAAACAGGGATGTACAAAAGCCTCAAAGGGCATCAGACGTTATGTGATGTCCTCAAAAAGCAGATTCTGAACCAAAACCCTAGGAAAGAGGGTGTAGGGTTCGAGAGGAAAATGAATGTTGATGGTTCATACTGGAAGCCTGAGCAGTACCCCAAAACCACATGGGTTGCTGCAAAGGAACCTTCAGTGGATCCGTCTACCTTATTTGGCTTCACTTGTGCTAATCCTATTATCATTGATGAATCCTTTGATGCAAACTATAAACTGTTTAAGAATCAGAGTGGTGGAGTGTTTGCTAGGTATATTGGTACTAACTGCAGGAACGGGCCACCTATGAAGAAGATCTGGATTCCCAAAAGTTGTCTTGAGAAGCTTCTAGTAAATCTCATCATGACACCACCTGGGAAGAAGACAAACCCCAGACCAAAGGCTTCATACGGTCCTAAGGCTTCATACACACAGAGGACTCACCTGAGTCACCCTAACGCCAATGTTTTGCAGGGAAATTGTACTTAGAGCCATGAATATGAGGGTGTTTCCTCAAACCGCTATATTCGCAAAACAAAGAACTTTTCTGCTTATTCTTATGAGTATTATTCTCCTCCTGCAAGGCTATTTGCTAGGGCTCCAAAGCCAAAATTCTCAGATGCTGCACTTAGACTCATTGCTTCTAAGCCACCCCTGAAGATGTGGGTGGTTAAGAAGAATTAACTTTCTCTTGCAGGGAAAGGTCTCCAGCTGAAAATCAAAGGCATCTGATACTATTGCTGGGGACCTAAAACATCTTGTAGGGCGCAAGATCAAATGCCCAAATGGTCTTACTATGTATTTAGTTCCTGAATCGCTTGCAAATCATCCTATCGGTCCCAACTTGGATCTAAGCTTTCATAATCCGCTTGCTCGTCAAATGTTTATGCTTCACAATACTCTTCATGAAGCCTATCCCCCTAACTGCACTGTAGGGTATGACACCAAAGACTTCAGAATGGATTATGGACAGCGAATGCACTAATCATATGATTGGTGATCGAAGTCTTCTTATGGACTCAACCTTACGTCCATCTGACAAGAGTCACATCACATTTGCTGATACTGGTAAAAGCAAGGTATTGGGTCTAGGTAGAGTTGCAATCTCAAAGGATGAGCACATCGATAAAGTCATGCTTGTTGAATCCCTTGGTTTCAACTTAATGTCTGTCTCAATGCTTTGTGACTTAAACATGATTGTGATATTTGGAAAATATCGTTGCCTTGTGCTAATGGAATCTGACAAGTCTCTAGTCTTTGAAGGATATCGGAAAGGTGATCTGTATATGGTAGATTTCTCAGTAGGACCACAGATGGCCATATGTCTTCTAGCAAAAGCTTCAGAGTGCTGGCTCTGGCATCGGAGGCTAGGACATGCCGGCATGAGGAACTTGCACACTCTCGCGAAGAAGAAGCACGTCGTAGGCATCGAGGGCGTCAAGTTCAACTAAGATCATCTGTGCGGTGCCTGGGAAGCAGGGAAGATGACTAGGGCCAAGCATCCCTCGAAGACAATCATGACGACATCCCAACCCTTCGAGCTGCTTCACATGGACTTATTTGGCCCTACTCACTACTCTACGTTCACTACTACAGCTTGTCTCTATGGCTTCGTCATTGTTGATGATTATTCAAGATACACATGGGTGCACATAATTCTCTACAAGACTGAAGTGCAGGATATCTTCAGACGCTTCGCCAACCGTGCCATGAACAACTATGGCATAAAGATCAAGCATATCAGAAGTGACAATGGCACTGAGTTCAAGAATACCGGCCTTGATCTTTATCTGGATACAATGGGAATCACTCATGAGTTCTCAGCTCCGTACACACCTCAGCAGAATGGCATCATGGAGCACAAGAACAGAACCCTCATTGAGATGGCTCGAATGATGCTCGATGAATACAAGACACCAAGAAAGTTCTGGCCTGAAGCTATTGATACAGCATGCCATGTCATCAACCGTGTTTATCTTCACAAGCTTCTGAAGAAAACTTCCTATGAACTCCTTACTGGCAAGAAGCCAAATGTCAGTTACTTCAGGGTATTTGGAGCTAGGTGCTGGATCAAGGATCCACATCACAAATCAAAATTTGCACCAAAAGCACATGAAGGATTTATGCTCGGCTACGGAAAGGACTCGCACTCCTACAGAGTCTTCAACCTCTTTCTCTATAAAGTGGTTGAAACTGTGGATGTGCGGTTTGATGAAACGAATGGCTCACAAATAGAGTTCCTGCCAAATGTGCTGGATGAAGCTCCACCCAGTGAATCTATCAAGCTAACGGGAACAGGTGAAATCATGCCTTCTGAAGCACAACCTGACGAGGAACTCGTCATTTCTGCTCCCAATCAACCTGAAGACAATGCTCAGCCTGAAGACAATCCTCCTGATGATGACAATGACCAGCAAGAGCAAAATCTTTGTCCAGTTCATCCTCGTGTTGCAAATGAAGTACAAGTTGAGAAGATAATTGACAGCATCAATGCACCTGGTCCACTCACTCGTTCAAGAGCAACACAGCTAGCAAATTTCTGTGGGCACTTTGCATTTGTCTCGATATCTGAACCCAAGAAAGTTGTTGAAGCCTTCATGGAACCTGAATGGATTCAAGCTATGCAAGAAGAGCTTCAACAGTTTGAGCTGAACAACGTATGGGAACTTGTCAAGCGTCCTGATCCCCGCAAGCACAACATAATAGGCACAAAATGGATATATCGCAACAAGCAAGATGAGCATGGTCAAGTTGTGAGAAATAAAGCTCGTCTCATTGCTCAAGGATACACTCAAATTGAAGGTATTGACTTCGATGAAACATTTGCTCCTGTGGCTAGACTTGAAGCTATTCGCATACTGCTAGCCTATGCAAACCATCACAACATCCTTTTGTATCAAATGGATGTGAAGGGTGCCTTTCTCAATGGCAAGATTGAAGAAGAAGTGTATGTTGCACAACCACCTGGCTTTGAAGATCCAAAATATCCTGATATGGTATACAAGCTCAACAAGGCACTGTATGGCCTCAAACAAGCCCCTCGTGCTTGGTATGACACACTCAAAGACTTCCTGAAGAGCAACGGCTTCAAACCTGGTTCCCTGGATCCCACACTCTTCACGAAGACATATGATGGTGAACTGTTTGTTTGCCAAATCTATGTGGATGACATGATCTTCGGCTGCACTGACAAAAGATACAGTGATGAGTTCGCTCACATGATGCAAGAGCAATATCAGATGTCCATGATGGGTGAGCTGAAGTTCTTCCTTGGTCTTCCAATTCGTCAGCAAAGCAACGGCATCTTCATATCTCAAGAGAAATACCTCAAAGATTGCCTGAAGAAGTTTGGTATGCAAGACTGCAAAGGATACACAACGCCTATGCCAACTAAAAGTCATCTGAGTCCCGACGCAAATGGTAAAGATTTTGATCAAAAGGTATACCGCTCCATGATTGGTTCTTTACTTTATTTATGTGCATCTAGGCCAGATATTATGCTTAGTGTTTGCATGTGTGCTCGATTCCAAGTGGCACCAAAGGAATCGCGTCACTTAGCTGTGAAGCGAATTCTTCGATATTTGGCTTACACCCCAACACTAGGATTATGGTATCCAAAGGGCTCAGAGTTTGATCTAGTTGGATTCTCAGATGCTGATTATGCTGGTGACAAAGTTGATCACAAGTCTACATCAGGCACATGTCACTTTCTGGGATGATCACTTGTCTGTTGGTCTTCAAAGAAGCAGAACTGTGTATCACTCTCCACTGCTGAATCTGAATACATTGCTGCTAGATCTTGCTGCGCTCAGCTTCTTTGGATGAAGCAAACTCTCAAGGACTATGGTGTGCATCTGAAGCATGTGCCACTCTATTGCGACAATGAAAGTGCCATCAAGATTGCCAACAACCCAGTTCAGCACTCGAAGACAAAGCACATTGAAATTTGTCATCACTTTCTCAGAGATCATGTCATGAAGGAAGATATTGATATCATACACGTCAACACTGAAGAGCAGCTGGCAGATATCTTCACAAAGCCCTTGGATGAGAAAAGGTTTTGCAAGTTGCGGTGTGAGCTAAATATCTTAGAATCCTCGAATGTCCTGTAATCAGGCACACATCCTAACACTTATGCATGTTGATTACTTAGATGTGCAACACACGAAGTAAAGTATATCTTCAATCAATGAAGACTTACATTCTGAGTGTGAATACATTAACGCAGAATTTGACTTCGGAGCCCCACGATAATTGTGCGCCGTGTCTGGGTCTAATACTTCCTATACGGTGTGTAACACCACCACCAAATCTTTGCTTGAAGTGTTTCTCTTGGCGTTACATTTGCAAAATTTTCGCATTTGATTTATCTTCATATGTGTCTTCTCTTTGTCAATTTGATCTTACTCAGATATATACATATATAGACTTGTGTTCTGTCCTCTACAGCATTCACTTATAGCTATGTCTTCTTATTTGAATCTTTTGAACTAAGTGAATGTGATCGGACCCTAACCTCTCTATGCTTTCTACCACCAACTCTATCTATCCAAATCATATGCATTATGTTGGAACCGTCCAATGTCTTCTCTGCGTCCTTGTCAGCAGAAGATACAAAGACAAACATTAAATCTACTTTTAATGCTCAATCCTTATTGCCTGAAGCCCGGAGAAGCTGGAACGACCACCCCGACAGTCCAGGCGTGCGTGGGAACATGGAACAACTCCCTATGTGTTACATGACCGCCACGTGTCCCTCAGATGAGAACTGCCAGGGGCACCTGCGTAATTGCGTTGTGCCGTCTACCTTCCTTATAAATGCCCGTCCCATCATGGTCAAAACACTTCTTCCACCTCGACAAACCCGAGCGCCACCGCTAGCTCTCGACGACACCTGCGATGAAGCGCTTAGCTGCCGCGACCTCGTCGACACCGTCTTCACGCCGGCCGCTGATGGGCCTCGAACCCCTCGTTGGTTACCCCAAGTGGAAGGTGTAAGATGCAGTATTGTAGAAGTGTTTTCCCTTAGCAAAGATGCCAAGGATCGAATCCCCAGAGACTCCTAGGTTCAACAAGTAGGTGTCAACTGCTACGGCGCCAGATAGTAGCAATCAACGTGGACCTGCACACATATACAAATAACTTTGCTCCCAACGAGTACAGAGAGGTTGTCAATCCCTCCGGCCTTGTAGTTCACAAAGGATTAAAAGCAATGATAGTAGTGATAGATAGTGTTTGCAATAGTAAATAATAACGAAAAGTAAATAGTGGGTGTGATCAATGATGGTAATATGGACCGGAGTCTCATGATGTTCACTAGTGATGTCTCTCTCCCAAAAGACGATAAAACAGCTATGTGAGGTAAACAAATTATAGCTGGGCAATTGACAGGACCACGAACGCAAACCAATGCTGACTACATTGCAAGAAAGGTTGAGATTCAAAGCATGGGCGGTACGCCAAAGTAAGTAGATCGAAATCCATCAATATCTACTACTAATCATCCACCTTGAGATATCTATCCAGAACATCTCGCTGGTATTAAGTTGCGAGTCCCACCCATAGTGTAAACTCAATGCAACAGACAACTGCATTAAAAGAACTTTGCATAAAGTAAACAATCCTTGCACCCGCGGGCACAAGCACCGTTGTTTTCCCCCTTGTGGCAACAGCACATCCCCTAGACTCATGTTTCTGTCACTCAAGCTAGTCATCGAGGGGCATGAACCCACAATCGAGCATAACGTTCCCTCTTGGAGTCACTACCTACTACTTGGCCAAAGCAATAAATAACAACGGAGAACATGCAAGAATTACTTATGAACATAAATATAAAATAGGTAAATCAAATATATTACTCAAGATCAATCTGAACATAATCTCATAATCCATCGGATCCCAGCAAACTCAACATAGCAACAGCATAAGGATTACATAGGTGCCTCGATCATGTAGGGCAGCTCACGAGGACTAATTAGTGAAGCACAAGAACGGGAGGAGAACATCACATAGCTACAGGTCATGGACTCATGGTCCAAGGGAGACTACTCACGAGTCATCCGGGAGGCGTCCATGGTGGTGGAGAAGCTCCCGGTGGTGATCCTCCCCTCCGGCAGGGTGCCGGGAAGAGTTCTCCTGGTGCTCCCGATCTTGGAAGCGGCGGCGGCGGCGGAACAAAGATGGGATCGCGAAAAGAGTTCCTGTTCTGAGGGTTTCGGAGGACGCTTTAAATATATGCCAAAGGGGGGCATCGGGGAAGCTTCGGGGGGCCCAGGCGCCCCCC
>LR738711.1:851306029-851368953 GCA_902687465.1 Secale cereale | reverse complement strand
TAAGACAGTTTTGCACACGCAGAATACTCGGGTTAAACTTGACGAGCCTAGCATATGCAGATATGGCCTCGGAACACTGGAGACCGAAAGGTCGAGCGTGAATCATATAGTAGATATGATCAACATAAGATGTTCACCATTGAAACTACTCCATCTCACGTGATGATCGGACATGGTTTAGTTGATTTGGATCACGTGATCATTTAGATGACCGGAGGGATGTCTATCTAAGTGGGAGTTCTTAAGTAATATGATTAATTGAACTTTAATTTATCATGAACTTAGTCCTGGTAGTATTAGCATATCTATGTTGTAGATCAATAGCTCGCGATGTTGCTCCACGTTTATTTTTTATATGTTCCTAGAGAAAACTAAGTTGAAAGATGTTAGTAGCAATGATGCGGAATTGTTCCGTGATCTGAGGATTATCCTCATTGCTGCACAGAAGTATTATGTCCTTGATGCACCGCTAGGTGACAGACCTATTGCAGGAGCAGATGTAGATGTTATGAACGTTTTGACAAAAGCTCGGTATGATGACTACTTGATAGTTTAGTGCACCATGCTTTACGGCTTAGAACCGGGACTTCAAAAATGTTTTGAAACGCCACGGAGCATATGAGATGTTCCAAGATTTGAAATTAGTATTTCATACTCATGCCCGTGTCGAGAGGTATAAGACCTCTGACAGTACTTTGCCTACAAGATGGAGGAGAA
The DNA here is from genome assembly GCA_902687465.1 of Secale cereale. NCBI lineage: Eukaryota > Viridiplantae > Streptophyta > Magnoliopsida > Poales > Poaceae > Secale > Secale cereale. The sequence goes on along the minus strand of LR738711.1, from coordinate 851,368,236 downwards.
TAGCTCAACCAGTGAGCATGTGCTCAGATTGTCTGGGTACTACAATTTCTTGAATCAAGTGGGAGTTAATCTTCCAGATAAGATAGTAATTGACAAAGTTCTCTAGTCACTATCACCAAGTTAGTAGAACTTCGTGATGAACTATAATATGCAAGGGATGACTAAAGTAATTCCCGAGCTCTTCGCGATGCTGAAATCGGCGAAGGTAGAAATCAAGAAAGAGCATCAAGTGTTGATGGTTAACAAGACCACTTGTTTCAAGTAAAGGGCAAGGGGATAGAAGGGGAACTTCAAGAAGAATGACAAGCAAGTTGTCACTCCCATTAAGAAACCCAAAGATAATCTCAAGCCTGAAACTAAGTGCTTCTACTGCAAAGGAAATGGTCACTGGAAGTGGAACTTCCCTAGATACTTGGCGGATAAGAAGGATGGCAAAGTGAACAAAGGTATATTTGATATACAGATTATTGATGTGTATTTTACTAGGGTTCATAGCAACCCGTCGGTATTTGATACCGGTTCAGTTGCTAAAATTAGTAACTCGAAACGAGAATTGCAGAATGAACAGAGACTAGTTAAAGGTGAAGTGACGATGTGTGTTGGAAGTGGTTCCAAGATTGATATGATCATCATCGCACACTCCCTATACTTTCGGGATTAGTGTAAAACCTAAATAAATGTTATTTGGCATTTGTGTTGAGCATGAATATGATTTGATCATATTTGTTGCAATACGGTTATTCATTTAAAGTCATAGAATAATTGTTATTCTGTTTACATGAATAAAACCTTCGATGGTCATACACCCAATGAAAATAGTTTGTTGGATCTCGATCGTGGTAATACACATATTCATAATATTGAAGCCAAAAGATGCAAGGTTAATAATGATAGTGCAACTTATTTGTGGCACTGCCGTTTAGGTCATATTGGTGTAAAGCGCATGAAGAAACTCCATAGTGATGGACTTTTGGAAATCACTTGATTATGAATCACTTGGTGCTTGCGAACCATGCCTCATGGGCAAGATGACTAAAACTCCGTTCTCCGGAACTGTGGAGCGAGCAACAGAGTTGTTGGAAATCATACATACTGATGTATGCCGACCAATGAGTGTTGAAGCTCGCGGCAGGTATCGTTATTTTCTGACCTTCACTGATGATTTAAGCAGATATGGGTATATCTACTTAATGAAGCACAAGTCTGAAACATTTGAAAAGTTCAAAGAATTTCAGAGTGAAGTGGAGAATCATCGTAACAAGAAAATAAGAGTTTCTACGATATGATCGTAGAGGTAAAATATTTGAGTTAGCGAGTTTGGCCTTCAGTAAAAACAATGTGAAATAGTTTCACTACTCACGCCACCTGGAACACCACAATGTAATGGTGTGTCCGAACGTCATAACCGTACTTTATTAGATATGGTGCGATCGATGATGTCTCTTACCGATATACCACTATCGCTTTTGGGGTTATGCATTAGAGACAGCTACATTCACGTTAAATAGGGCACCATCTAAATCCGTGGAGATGACACCGTATGAACTGTGGTTTGACGAGAAACCTAAGCTGTCATTTCTTTAAGTTTGGGACTGCGATGCTTATGTGAAAATGTTTCAACATGATAAGCTCGAACCCAAATCGGAGAAGTAAATCTTCATAGGATACCCAAAAGAAACTGTTGGGTACACCTTCTATCACAGATCCAAAGGCAAGGTCTTTGTTGCTAAGAGTGGATCCTTTCTAGAGAAGGAGTTTCTCTCGAAAGAAGTGAGTGGGAGGAAAGTAGAACTTGATGAGGTAATTGTACCTTCTCCCGAATTGGAAAGTGGAACATCACAGAAACTAGTTCAAGTGATTCATACACCAATTAGTAAGGAAGCTAATGATGATGATCATGAAACTTCAGTTCAAGTTTCTGCTGAACGTCGTAGATCAACCAGAGTACGTTCCGCACCAGAGTGGTACGGCAACCCAGTTCTGGAAGTCATGTTACTAGACCATGATGAAACTACGAACTATGAGGAAGCGATGATGAGCCCAGATTCCGCAAAATGGCTTGAGGTCATGAAATCTGAGATGGGATCCATGTATGAGAACAAAGTATGGACTTTGGTTGACTTGCCCGATGATCGGCAAGCCATCGAAAATAAATGGATCTTCAAGAGGAAGACCGACGCAGACGGTAATGTTACTGTTTACAAAGATCGACTTGTTGCGAAAGGGTTTCGACAAGTTCAAGGAGTTGACTACGATGAGACTTTCTCACCTATAGCGATGCTTAAGTCTGTCCGAATCATGTTAGCAATTGCTGCATTTTATGATTATGAAATCTGGCAAATGGATGTCAAAACTGCATTCCTAAATGGATATCTCAAAGAAGAGTTGTATATGATGCAACCAGAAGGTTTTGTCGATCCAAAAGGTGCTAACAAAGTATGCAAGCTCCAGCGATCCATCTATGGACTGGTGCAAGCATCTCGGAGTTGGAATATACGCTTTGATGAGGTGATCAAAGCATATAGATTTATACAGACTTGCGGTGAAGCCTGTATTTACAAGAAAGTGAGTGGGAGCACTACAACCTTTCTGATAAGTATATGTGAATGACATATTGTCGATCAGACATGATGTAGAATTTTCTGGAAAGCATAAAGGAGTGTTTGAAAGGAGTTTTTCAAATAAAGACCTTGGTGAAGCTGCTTACATATTGGGCTTCAAGATCTATAGAGATAGATCAAGATGCTTGATAAGATTTTTGATGAGTACATACCTTGATAAGATTTTGAAGTAGTTCAAAATGGATCAGTCAAAGAAGGAGTTCTTGCCTGACTTGTAAGGTGTGAAGTTGAGTAAGACTCAAAGCCAGACCACGGCAGAAAAATATAGAGAGAATGAAAGTCATTCCCTATGCCTCAGCCATAGGTTCTATAAAGTATGCCATGCTGTGTACCAAACATGTTGTGTACCTTGCCATGAGTTTGACAGGGAGGTACAATAGTGATCCAGGAGTAGATCACTATACAGCGGTCAAAATTATCCTTAGTAATTGGATGACTAAGGAAATGTTTCTCGATTATGGAGGTGATAAAGAGTTCGTCGTAAAGGGTTACGCCGATGCAAGCTTTGACACTAAATCCAGATGACTCTAAGTATCAATCTGGATGCGTATTGAAAGTGGGAGCAATTAGCTAGAGTAGCTCTATGCAGAGCATTGTAGACATAGAAATTTGCAAAATACATACGGATCTGAATATAACAGACCCGCTGACTAAACTTCTCTCACGAAGCAAAACATGATCACACCTTAGTACTCTTTGGGTGTTAATCATATGGCGATGTGAACTAGATTGTTGACTCTAGTAAACCCTTTGGGTATTGGTCGCATGACGATGAGAACTATGGGTGTTAGTCACATGGTGATGTGAACTATTGGTGTTAATCACATGGTGATGTGATCTAGATTATTGACTCTAGTGCAAGTGGGAGACTGAAGGAAATATGCCCTAGAGGCAATAATAAAGTTATTATTTATTTCCTTATATCATGATAAATTTTTATTATTCATGCTAGAATTGTATTAACTGGAAACTTAGTACATGTGTGAATACATAGACAAAACAGAGTGTCCCTAGTATGCCTCTACTAGACTAGCTCATTGATCAAAAGATGGCTGTGTTTCCAAGCCATAGACATGAGTTGTCATTTGATCAACGGGATCACATCATTAGGAGAATGATGTGATGGACTAGACCCATCCGTTAGCATAGCACCATGATCGTTTAGTTTTACTGCTATTGCTTTCTTCATGACTTATACATGTTCCTATGACTATGAGATTATGCAACTCCCGAATACCGTAGGAACACCTTGTGTGCTATCAAATGTCACAACGTAACTGGGTGATCATAAAGATGCTCTACAGGTGTCTCCGAAAGTATTCGTGGTGTTGGCATAGATCAAGATTAGGATTTGTCACTCCGAGTGTCGGAGAGGTATCTCTGGGCCCTCTCGGTAATGCACATCATAATAAGCCTTGCAAGCAAATGACTAATGAGTTAGTCACGAGATGATGTATTACGGAACGAGTAAAGAGACTTGCCGGTAACGAGATTGAACTAGGTATAGAGATACCGACGATCGAATCTCGGGCAAGTAACATACCGATGACAAAAGGAACAATGTATGTTGTTATGCGGTTTTGACCGATAAAAGATCTTCGTAGAATATGTAGGAGCCAATATGAACATCTAGGTTCTGCTATTGGTTATTGACCGGAGATGAGTCTCGGTCATGTCTACATAGTTCTCGAACCCGTAGGGTCCGCACGCTTAACGTTTGATGACGATCGGTATTATGAGTTTATGAGTTTTGATGTACCGAAGGTAGTTCGGAGTCCCGGATGAGATCACGGACATGACGAGGAGTCTCGGAATGTCCGAGACATAAAGATTGATATATTGGACGACTATATTCGGACACCGGAAGTGTTCCGGAAAAGTTTCGGATTTAACTGGATTGCCGGAGGGGGTTACCGGAACCCCCTACGAAGGGGGATGGTCCATAGTGGGCCTTGAGGAAAGGAGAGAGGCAGCCCATAGAGGCTGGCCGGCGCCCCACCTAGGGATCCTAGTTGGACTAGGATTGGGGGGCGCCACCTCTCCCTCTTTTCCTTTCCCTCTCTTCCTTCTTGGTGGACTCCTACTAGGAATAGGATTGCAATCCTATTCCTAGTAGGATTGCCCTAGCCGCACCATTGGAGGCCGGCCGGCCCTCCCCTCTTGCTCCTTTATATATGGGGGCAGGGGGGCACCCAAAGACACACAAGTTGAATTGTTCCAGCCGTGTGCGGTGCCCCCCTCCATAGAAACACACCTCGGTCATACCGTTGCAGTGCTTAGGCGAAGCCCTGCGCCGGTAAATACATCATATCCGTCACCACGCCGTCGTGCTGACGAAACTCTCCCGTGAAGCTCAACTGGATCAAGAGCTCGTGGGACGTCATCAAGATGAACGTGTGCTGAACGCGGAGGTGACGTACGTTCGGTGCTTGATCGGTTGAATCGCGAAGAAGTTCGACTACATCAACCGCGTCACTTGACGCTTCCGCTTCCGGTCTACGAGGGTACGTAGACACACTCTTCCCTCTCGTTGCTATGCATCTGGTAGATAGATCTTGCGTGATCGTTGGAAAATTTTAAAATACTACGTTCCCCAACCCCGTAAGCTGACTCTATTGCCTAGCGGTTAGCGAAAAAGTTCCTCCCGCGGCCGAATCTAACAAGTTCCGCGAGGTAAAGTTCAAGCCTGCATAAAAAGTTTGGATAACCATCCAAGTAGTCAAACCGTGAGTAAGGCAGTTCTTGATAAGAGATTTCATACGTTCCCAAGCTTGGGCAACGTGTTCATTATCCAATTGTTTAAAATTCATTATGTTACTTCTAAGTTGGATAATTTTAGCAGGTGGATAGTATTTTCCAATAAAAGCATCTTTGCACTTGTCCCATGAATCTGTGCTATTTCTAGGCAAAGACTGAAACCAAATTTTAGTTCCTCCTCTCAAGGAGAAAGGAAAAAGCTTAAGCTTAACAATATTACCATCTATTTCTTGGTACTTTTGCATATCACAAAGTTCAACAAAGTTGTTCAAGTGTAAAGCATCATCATCTCCAGCACCGGAGAATTGATCTTTCATAACTAAGTTCAGTAAAGCAGGTTTAATTTCATATGAAGGTGCTGAAGTGGCAGGTGTAGTGATAGGTGTGCTGATAAAGTCATCGTTGTTGTGACTAGTGAAGTCACACAACTTGGTGTTCTCGGTGGAACCCATAGTAGCAAGCAAGCAAGATAACTATTTTTGTGATTTTCGATAAAAGGTAATAAAGCAAAAACTGAAAGGTAAACTAACAAGACTAAAAAGCAAAGGTAAAAGATAGCGTGCAACTCCCCTATCCTGAAGAGTGGAGTCCCCGGCAACGGCGCCAGAAAATACTCCTTGATGGGCCTCGAACCCCTCGTTGGTTACCCCAAGTGGAAGGTGTAAGATGCAGTATTGTAGAAGTGTTTTCCCTTAGCAAAGATGCCAAGGATCGAATCCCCAGAGACTCCTAGGTTCAACAAGTAGGTGTCAACTGCTACGGCGCCAGATAGTAGCAATCAACGTGGACCTGCACACAGATACAAATAACGTTGCGCCCAACGAGTACAGAGAGGTTGTCAATCCCTCCGGCCTTGTAGTTCACAAAGGATTAAAAGCAATGATAGTAGTGATAGATAGTGTTTGCAATAGTAAATAATAACGAAAAGTAAATAGCGGGTGTGATCAATGATGGTAATATGGACCGGAGTCTCATGATGTTCACTAGTGATGTCTCTCTCCCAAAAGACGATAAAACAGCTATGTGAGGTAAACAAATTACAGCTGGGCAATTGACAGGACCACGAACGCAAACTAATGCTGACTACATTGCAAGAAAGGGTGAGGTTCAAAGCATGGGCGGTACGCCAAAGTAAGTAGACCGAAATCCATCAATATCTACTACTAATCATCCACCTTGAGATATCTATCCAGAACATCTCGCTGGTATTAAGTTGCGAGTCCCACCCATAGTGTAAACTCAATGCAACAGACAACTGCATTAAAAGAACTTTGCGTAAAGTAAACAATCCTTGCACCCGCGGGCACAAGCACCGTTGTTTACCCCCTTGTGGCAACAGCACATCCCCTAGACTCATGTTTCTGTCACTCAAGCTAGTCATCGAGGGGCATGAACCCACAATCGAGCATAACGTTCCCTCTTGGAGTCACTACCTACTACTTGGCCAAAGCAATAAATAACAACGGAGAACATGCAAGAATTACTTATGAACATAAATATAAAAGAGGTAAATCAAATATATTACTCAAGATCAATCTGAACATAATCTCATAATCCATCGGATCCCAGCAAACTCAACATAGCAACAGCATAAGGATTGCATAGGTGCCTCGATCATGTAGGGCAGCTCACGAGGACTAATTAGTGAAGCACAAGAGCGGGAGGAGAACATCACATAGCTACTGGTCATGGACTCATGGTCCAAGGGAGACTACTCACGAGTCATCCGGGAGGCGTCCATGGTGGTGGAGAAGCTCCCGGTGGTGATCCTCCCCTCCGGCAGGGTGCCGGGAAGAGTTCTCCTGGTGCTCCCGATCTTGGAAGCGGCGGCGGCGGCGGAACAGAGATGGGATCGCGAAAAGAGTTCCTGTTCTGAGGGTTTCGGAGGACGCTTTAAATATATGCCAAAGGGGGGCATCGGGGAAGCTTCGGGGGGGGCAGGCGCCCCCCCGGCGCGGCCCAGGGGGGCGCGCCGCCACGGCGCCTGGAGCCCTGGTGCCCCCCCCGGCTATCCTTCGGATGCACGGTTGTTTCCGAAACGCTGATTTTTTATATAATTTTTCTGGATTTTTCTGGGCAGTTCTCGTAACGTGAAAACCTGAAATACAAAAACAGCCGAAAACAGAAACTGGCACTGGGGTGCACTGGATTAGTAAGTTAGTCCAAATATGATCAAAAGTGTATGGAAGTGTATGAATATCATAGCAATATCACCCAAAAGTGGCATGGAGCAAGCAAAAATTATAGATACGTTTTGGACGTATCAGCCGCGGACATCGTCTTCTCCGCCGCCGCCGTAGGGGTCCTCCGTCGCCAAGTTAGGGCACGAAAGATCGAACTGCTCGGCCTCCACTTCGTCTCCGTCTAGCAGTTCATCGTGTGGTAAATTAAAACCCTCTTTTTGATCCTATAGATTCATCCTTTCTACCAATAGAAGTTTCTGCCTCCACATATTTGGATCTATCCCGTCTGCATCTCATACTTTGCCTAGTACATTCACATATGCTTCACACATATTTAGATTCCTCACTTGTACCTATTCTTGGATTCGTACAAATCTGGAACCAACTCTCAACATATAAGTGAATGTCTTCGCACTATGAGGTCAATGTCTTCTAAACTGATTTATCTTCAAAATCTTCTGAGAATGCATGTGACCTCTTCCCCTTCCCTCGCATCTCTAATGCTGTTACATGTACATGTCCGTGGGACAATCCCTTGGTTCTCATAGTCTGCATTCATTTGCAGAATTCTTGCAGCGACACATTAACTCTCCCGAAGCCAGTTCCTATCTGACTAGCAGACGGAAGCCTTCGACAGTGTTGAAGCCTTTCAGCTTGAATCTCATGGCAACTGAGAAATCTGTTAGGAAGGGTGGTAGACAGCGCCGTGGAAACACCTCCAGAGACTTGCCTCCTGACCTCTATGAGATGTACAAGACTGATCCAGAGGAGGACTATAATCAGAGAAAAACTCAAATCCAATGGTTTCGAAGATATTGGGCAGAACAGTGGTACAAGTACAGGTTTGTGACCCAGGAGTATGCTGAGAAGAATGCCATCAAGCGACCATGGGGAGACATTTTGTACAAAAATCTTCCACCCAGGTCCAGAGCTGAAGCCATTGCGCAAGGCTTCTATCCTTGCATGGTCCGAGGGCCACAACCAGCTGATGCCGACCCATCGTCATTGCTATGGTGTCGAGATGAAAATCTGTTCAAGCGCAACCTCCAGTATGCCAAGAACTCGGCCAAGGAGAACAAGAAATCTTGGGGATTAGACTTCAACCCTGGCCCCTCTGTGCCTCGTGCCGATGGCACACGCGAAGCTGAACAAAATCTTGTTGGGCCCTTCTACAACTTAGAAGGTCTGATCTCTCATATAAGGGTTCAAGGGGAGGATGTGATCAACCTGCAGACCATGCTGACTCTGATGAAGCGCCTGCACCTCCGAAGCTGAAGAAGAAGAAGAAACCCAAGGCTTCGAAGCCTTCCACTCCACCAAAAGCTTCGGGAGTGAAGCCCTTGGCCACTGCTCCACCTGCACCAAGTGTGCAGTCTGAAGATCACTCTCGCATCTCCAAGAGCAAGAAGCTAAAGAAGAAGCCCATGCACAACCCCAGTTCTGCTCTGACTCCTGCTGCTGTTCTAAGGAGTGAGAATGACACCATTGATCTGTCAAGTGATGAAGATCTTGCTGATGACGCTCTTGAGCAGCTGATAAAGAGCAAGCAAGAAGCAGAAATCTTCAATGACTTGCCTCTCTTTGACGTGGCAGTCATCAACAACTTCATTGATGAGTGGTTTGACACCCCCAATATCAGCTTTGATGATTTGCAACTTCTAATTGGCCTGAGCGTCTCATTCAATGGCCCCATTGCTTCTGAGCTAGCTCTTGCTCAGAAAATTATTGAGCTGAAGCACAAGATTGATTTTGAAAAGGCTCAGTTCAAGAAGCATATGGCCAAGCTCAGTGTCAAAGATATCCAGAATTTTCAAGTCGTGATGCATGAGCTCAAGGAAGCCTTTCACAAGAAGCGTGAAGAAGCTAAAGGTTCTCGTGAACGCATAAAGGTTTTGGCTGCCAAGTGTGTTCAAGCATGCAATGAAGCTGAGAAGCGCAAGGCCCTTGGGCGTCCTGGCATCGACCCTAGGATGGCTGCCAAGAAGAAGAAGCCAACTGTGGCCCCAGCTGAAGCATCAAGGCGGGAAGAACCTCGCATTGTCTTCCCTGCTAGCATGTCAGGCTCGAAGCCTAAGGTCCCCATAGTTGCTTCAGAACTCAAGAAGACAAGGGTCGCTGAAGCTGAAGCCCGCAAGCGCAAAACCAAGAACACCACTGATGATGCTCCACCGACCAAGAAACACAAGACCAAGAAAGTGTGGGCTGCTCCCACAGAGCCCCTCGTCGTCGAGCCAATTTCTGTTGCTCGTCCTGCATCTGCACAACAAGAACGTCGCATGATTGTTCATGAGCCTGCTACCACAGAGGCTCCTAAAGATATTCCAGCTGTTGACCCCACTGCAGGTGAAGACATTGGTCACCACGACAATGTTGAAGATGATGAAGTCCTTCCTCAGATCGAGCATAATGTGGTATCATCGCCTGTTCTCACGAACAGCGAACTCATCAGCATTGGTCGTCCATTGACGCCAATTGCTCAGGATGACTCATGGGCTGATCACCCACAAGAATCCCCACGTGATAAAGACACACCAGTTACTCCCCAAACATAGGTCACCACTCCAGTGGTTGACGGTGAAGACTTTGAGGCCCAACCGACTCCATCTCCACAAGCGTCGCCAGTATTTCGCAAGCTTCGTAAAGGACCAAGGCCACAAGTCAATCTGTCAAGTGTTCCAGAAGGAGATGAGCGCCAATCTGTTTCACGCCAAGTGTTTCCTGAAGCCTCTCCTACTGTGAACATCCCTGAGTCTGAAGCCAAAGCAGCTGAAGATATTCCGGTTGCATCAGCCGATGAAGAAGAAACAAGAGAAGAAGAGGCACGTGTTGCCACACCCCCTGCCAACCAAGATGTTCTCGAGGAGAACGTGTCTGACCCTCCAGCTCCTGAAGCGGAGGATACACATTCTGAGGCGGCCACCAACACCACCACTGAAGCCAATGACGTTGTCATCGCTGAAGCTAAAGTGGCGCATGAATTCAATGTGGTGCCTGAAGTGATAGCACCTGAAACCAATGTTGCACCTGACACAAATCAGCAGCCTGAAGTCAATGCCACTGCTCCTGTTCCACCTCCAAGGCCACATACTATCGAACAAGCATACAACTATGGCCAGCTCATCACTGTCAAATGGCCTCTTCTGATTCCTTCGTCTGCTGCTGGTCCTCAATTTGATTACCACGTCGAGCACAGGCCTCAGGTTCAGAAGCCAAAGCCAAGACTACCCAGGTTTCCAGGTACTGCCACTTCGCCAGGGTCCTTCAATGCTAATGGCTTCATTGCGCACAACACCTTCTTTGATAGCGCTAAAAACCCCTATTCTAGACCAAGGATTTCATCAGATAGGTTCTGGAGCTATCAACATCGCAGCTATTATTCACGTGTTCTCTATGATCAAGGGCACATCTTCCCACATATGCGTCTTGACACTGAAGCCATTGCTGGGTTGCCTTGCCTTGAAGAAGCCCTTGATTGCTTCCGTGATGCTGGATTACTGAACTTCGTGACTGATAAACAGCATTGGAATGAAGAGTTGCTTCTGCAATTCTATGCAACCCTCCACATTCGCGGCTACAACAGGGATCCGAAAACATGGGTCCTTGAGTGGATGACAGGAAAAGTCCATCTTGAAGCCAAAGCCTTTGAAATCATTGAGCTAACTAGCCTGCTCACTCCAGGAGAACTATATGAACCTGGTTGTCAACGTCACAGCGATGCTTTGGAGAATATCTTTCAAAAGTGAGAGCCCAACATGAGCCAAATGTTGAGCATGATGAAGCCCTTGCCATGCGATGCTGAGTACCCAAAGGAGTTCTTTGTTGAAGACCTTGAGTATCTGCCCCACACTATATATCATATCATCAGGCGAACTCTATGGCCTGTCAAAGGACACTCTTCATCAGCCAAACTTGAAGGAACAATGAAGACATTGGTCTTCTATATCTTCAATGGCATCAGCTTCAACGCTCAAGACTTCTTTATCAGGCAGTTGGCTGCATCAGGCTCTGATCTCTTTGGACTTAAGTTCTACGCTCCATGGGTCATGCGCCTCATCAAGCTTCATTCTGCTGTCAACTATCAGCCTTCTTCTCGCAACCATCTCATATTCCTGCCAGAGGTTGATATGTCAGTTGAAGCCATATACCCACAGCCTGCCAAAGAGCCTCTTTATCTTCACAATGTTGATCACCAAAGCTTCACTCAGCCCATTGAAGGAGTTCAAGCAGTCTCTCGTGTTTATCCTCTGGCTGGACATACTCGCTTACCTCACCGTGCATAGACTAAAGCTACTGAGAGCACCATTGCCCAAAGGCCTCGGAAGCGATCTCGTGTTCTCAATGACCGAGAACTTCTACATCAGAAACAGGATAAGCATCACTACTGGCTGAAGCGCCAGATGCAAAGCCTCTTGGTGGACGTCAATCGTATCCGCAACCTTGCCACCAAGAATGCCTTTGTTGCACATGAAACCTGTCGGAGGTCATGGAAGAGTTTGACATTGCTGAGTGTTGAAGCAGATCTTCAAGACGATGGCTTCACTGAAATATTCAAGTTTGACATCACTCCCCCAAGAAATGAAGTCTTGCGTCGAACTCCGTCTCTTGAAGACTCTGATTATTCCTCCTTCGCTGCAACGGTGAATGCCAGAGTGATCGATGATCAAGATGATGCTACCTCACCCCCTCCTCCTTCGGCGCGTGTCGACATTGCTCCAAGTACTTCTGCACCGCCAAACTCCAACGCCGACCCTGCATCTTCTCCTACTCCGTCTGGGAACGAGTAGAGGCTATGTGTCTTCAAACCTTTTTGGTCCTTACTAACAAAAGGGGGAGAAGCATATGAGTTGATAGTCTTCAAGCGGGTCCATATGGGCGGGTGCTTTATATTTTGCCTAGTGTTTACAACTCTCGCTTTTGTTACATTTGGTTCTTTGAGTTGTAACACTTGAACTTGATGGTCGTCTGCTACGTTTTCTGGTACTCTGTGATGCGATGATAAATTCCGCATGTGCGATAATAAATTCCGCACTTAGTCATTTTGCAGACGTACATTTCTCATTATGCATATCATTATAATCAACATATCAATTGTGCATGATGAATTGTATTCATAAGTTGAAGAGGATCTCCACAAGTACAACCTGCTATGTGCATTGGCATTCAAAAGCAAATTACTTATATGCACATCTTCAGGGGGAGCCTTTTGCTACTTATGACGACAATACCTTTATCCTTTACAATTTCACATAATTGTATCCCCGTTGAAAACTTCAACCAGTTTGTCATCAATCACCAAAAAGGGAGAGCTTGTAAGTGCATCTAGTGCCACCCCTAGTTGGTTTTGGAGTATTTACATGACAACAGAGGTAGTAGTCCCTCATTGATTCGGTTTACCTACCGGAGATGACCCCTAAAAATGTATGAAGACATTGACGACAATGGTGGTATATGAAGATATTCATACTGTAGACTATGACAAGAGAAGACATTGTGTGAAGACTATGGAGCGCGAAGACCTAGACGTTTCGTTGTTTCCTTTTCTTCTTTGTTGAGTCATAGGACCACCGTACTGTTAAGTGGGGTCCAAGTGAACAAAGTCAGAGTGACTGAAGTGATGCTCAACCAAATACTATGTCTTCGAGCGAAGACAATGAGAGCAAATCTTATCCAGAGCTGGATGAGTCAGCTTTACTTGTAGCCCAAGTAAAGTTGCCGCGTGTGTTTGAAATCTGACCGTTGGTACACATGTCAGTTCCTTAGTGACCCAGGGTCATTTCGGACAAATCAGGTCGGGTTGCCTAGTGGCTATAAATAGCCCACCCCCTACACCATAAATTGGTGACTGCTCAGAGTTAGTACACGGCTTTTGTCGTTTGAGAGCAACCCACCTCCGAAGCATTTGAGAGAGAGATCCTTGCGAGGACAAAGCCCAAACACCCAGAGCAAAAGAGTGTTAGGCATCACTGAAGTCTTTCTGTCCGCGTGATCTAAAGACTTGTTACACTTGAGGACTGTGAATCCTCCAGCCGGTTAGGCGTCGCGTTCTGAGCATCCAAGAGTCATTATGGATCGCCGGTGAACGAAGTGTGTGAAGGTTTGGAAGTCTACCTTGAAGAATTACCAGAGTGATTGGGCGAGGACTGGATGTCCTTAGCTCAAGGGGAATAAGGTGAAGACGTGGTCTTCTGAGTTAAATCTCAGCCTCCCTAACCGAACGTACAGTTGTCACAGCAACTGGAACTGGTCGAACAAATCACTGTCTTCCCCAAGCTACTGGTTATATCCATTCCTTCTCTTTACTCACTGTCTGTCTTTGTGAAGTCATTGTCTGCTTGCCTTATCTGTTTGACTTCACTGTGTGACTACTTGTTCTGACTGGCTTCATACAATCTTCCATCCTGATCCATACTGCCTAGCTGCTATTAGTCTTCATGCTTTCACTTCATTGAATACTTGACTATGGCTTGTCTAGTGTAGTCTACCTTTCGCTGCATATAAATAGGATCGGTTCTATCGTTTGTCTTCGAAACTTCCATGTTTTGAAGACTTTCCTAAAAAATCGCCTATTCACCCCCCCTCTAGTCGATATACAGCTCTTTCAAAAACAACCTTACAAAAATTGAAAACATATCTAAATATTTTGAAGTATCGAAGTCCCCCCCCCTCCTACACCCATCAACGGCGTGCAATGCGACAAACTTGTTGCCACCTCTGGGTCGTCGTCTTTGTGAAACTAACTTGATAAAATCCAGGAGTTTGTAGACACATCGGGCAGGTATTCGTTGTTGTACACCGAAAAACATCAACGACTGCGATCTATGGGGCTGTTTGGTTTTCAGCCCAAGCTGACCCTTCCAAAATTTTGGCTAGCCCATAGCATTTGGTGGGTCTTTGGATGGACGCCCAGATTTTGGCTTGCCCTGGCTGCCATCGGCAAGCCAGTTATAATGTCGCCAATACGTGGGCAAACTGAGGGCGCTGAAATGCTGCGTCAAAATTTTGGTTGCGTCCCTAGACCATCGTTCCTTGTGAGCCCGTTCTAGTATTTTTTTAAGCATGTGTCACTGTATGGTTGGTTAACGTGACATACTCTTAACTTTTAGGTGTTCTAATCCAAGTGTTTTAGCAACAGTGTTGGTTGGCTGCCAAGCAAATAGAGGCCAAGCTCTTTTGCCAAAATGTTGGCAAATGCAATGGTCATGATCCAAACAACATTTGCATACCAATTTTTTGGTCATGCCCTGGTTTTGGTCATGCCAAATTTTTGGTTGGGCAAGTTAGGGCTCAAACCAAACAGCCCCTATGTACCAACTCTACTACCATGGGACTGAAGCCCTTGGGTCCCTGCCCCCTCTCACCGTCGGAGCGGCAGAGGGAGGGAGAGGGGACATGTTGCCTCGTAGATGAGGCGTGTAGACCAGTCACCGCCGCTAATGTTGCCTTGGGCACGAAAGAGAAGGAAAAAAACAATCCGTAACGGAAACTTGTAGAGTACTAATGTGTACCTGCATTGCACGAGTTGATATTAGGCAGATATTAATTACACACATATATTAGGATATTATTTTAACATTAATTATATGATTAGCGGTGACGGTAATATTTGTTATGTAATTAATTGCATGATAAACATGTTGAGCGCTAACCATTCGAAGTAATGTAGGTTGTTGGATTGATTTGATTTGATGGCTGATATTAGTTGCATCTGCCATTTTGAATCTTTTCGTATTGGTGTACATATAGATATAGGAGTATATGTTAAGTAGAGCTTTATTTAGAAGGAAAAAAACTGACCCATAGATATGGGTAATCTTTACCCTCTAAAAAAATGTTCTCTCAACGAAAAAACTTCACATATTTTTTTTTAGGAATAAAATATTCTCTTTACAAAAGCCGCCTTTTGTCACCGCGTAAGTTCTTGTGGGCTTTTTCTTTTTACACAAATTTTGGCATGATCCTGCAGGTGCGAAAGGACGTCACAGCAACGATGTGTACACTACTACCAGTGCAAACATTCACGGTCAACTTCTGATACGCGTGACGCTCAACCAAATATAGTACTCCAGTACTAAAAAAACTGAGTCATTTTCTTAAGAGCGAAGAAAGATCGGTTTTATAAATGGAAAACATTCATAGTGGAGCTAATGAGCAACCAACCAAAACCATCCTCACAAACCGTATGATCCTCTGCTTCCGCGAAGTTTCGGGTGATATATCAGCAAGGACCGTACGGCCTTCTTCTCCTCTCAAATCGTCTCTCTCCATCCCGTTCTTCCTAAGTCGTAACCCGCGAAATTTCAACACCAAAAAATCCCAAAGCAAACGCGTCAAGAACGACCAGGACGCGTCAAGAACGCCGTATAAATACCATCACGAACACGATCGTTTGCCCATCAGTTACCCATTTCACCAACACACCCATCGCCTTCACGAGAAGATCACCAGTTCAGTTCAGGACGCGCAGATGGCCTCCTACGAGAAGCAGCAGCCGCCGCCGCCGCCGCCCGCGAACGCGGCGCCCTACTACGCGTACCCGGCGCCGCAGCAGCCGGCGTACTACGCGCCGCCGCCTCCCCCTCCTCCGCCCGCCCCGCGCCGGAGCGAGCCCGGCTGCCTCCTCTGCTTCGTCTTCAAGGTCATCGCCCTCGTCGTCATCGCGCTGGGCGCCGCCGTCCTCGTGCTCTGGCTCATCCTGCGCCCGGGCGCCGTCAGGGCCACCGCCGTCTCCGCCACGCTCTCCCGCTTCGACCTGGCCGAAGGCGGCGGCCGCGGTCGCGAGGGGGTCCTCCAGTACAACCTCACCGTGGACGTCCGCGTGCGCAACCCCAACCGCTTCCGCATCCACTACGAGTACGCCGAGGCGCAGGCGTCCTACGACGGCGAGCGCTTCGGGTACGACCCCGTGGAGCCCTTCTACCTGGAGAGGAAGGGCGAGCGCACCGTCACGGCCGCGTTCGGCGGCTCGTCCGGCGTCGACGACCGCGGCGCGCTGCGCTCGTACCGGAGGGAGACGGGCGACGGCTTCTACTACGTCAAGGTGAGGCTGTACGCCGACCTCGGGTTCAAGGTCAGGGTCTTCAACGCGCGCCGCAAGAGCAAGATCACCTGCACGCTCCGCCTGCCGGTGCCCAAGGCGAGCGCGACGCCGGTGCCGACGATGCTGGGGACGAGGTGCGCCGTGGACTTCTGATCAGCCCCGATTCGTCGCAACGGGATATGCTTCCGCCGGCCGCCGTGCCGACGATTACATTTAGTTTGACGCTGGTAGTATGTGTTTGTCATTTTGAAACCGTGCATCAGAGAGGGTGGTCGTACTTAAATTATTCATGTATAAGCGCGTCTAGATTCTTTCGTTTTTCATTTTGTGTACATATATCTATGAATAATTCGACACCTTGAATTCGTCTGTTACGCCGTATTAGATTGTGAGTTCGTGCTTAAATTTTAGCTCATATTTTGACATGGTATCGTGGCAACATAAAAGAAGAGGGGCAGCAATCGGCCAGCGCACTCACTGTCGAATCCCACTTAAAATCAATTTCTAGAACAACTAACCTTGCACTATGCGTAACATTTCACTGAACGTTTTGTCGAAGAACACGCACACACCTTTTTTTTAGGGGTTAGAACATAACATACTTTTTGAGGGGTTATAACACACACATACGAGCATGCACAAACACACAAACAACATTTCAAATATGCTCATGCAGCGAAAATAACTAGTGTATGCAAACCACTCAAAACATAACATATGCAGCAAGAAGCCTTGCAGAGAACACTAGCAACTAACAACTATTTTATTATTATTTTTATTTACATATCTGGGATGAAAAACATTTAAATTTTAAATATTCATCGTGCGTTAGAAAATGTTTATATAGTGTTAAAAAAAGGTTCGTGCAACTTAAAAAAAAACCGTTGCGAGCATTCAAAAAATGTGTCATTTAAAATATTTATACAATGTATGAAATGTTCATATAATTGAAAATATGTTTTCAACCATTTAAAAATTATTTGTGACATTTTTGAAGTTGTACTAAAGAAAATTCACCTAATTCAAAAACAATTGTTTAATACCATTTAATAAAATGTTTGTGACATTTAAAAACTGTTTGAGCATTTAAAAAATATGTGTGTGAAATTTTAAGTATAATTATGAAATGTAAAAAACTGTTTCATATCATTAAAAATTATTTAACATGTATATAAAAAATCTAGCTTTTATTCAGAAAATATTTAACAGGTATTGGAAAAATGTTCAACATGTATCAAAAACATGTTACATATGTATACAAAAAGTGTATAATGTGTTAAAAAATAAGTCATTTATTGGAAAACATAAAAGAGAAAAAAAGAAAACAAACCAAAGGAAACTAGTATAAATACAAGAACACCAAAATCAGAAAATAAAAAACGATCAAAACTGACACTGAAAACACACGAAAAAAGAGAGTAACAAACGCGTGGAAACTTCTGATACCGGTCATAGAGGCTTCCTAAGACCACTCCGTCAGGAACTTATGTGGCCAGAGGCGAGACCAATGGTCCTCCCGCACCGTCCGAGATATAGTCCTGGCAGACTTGGGCCGGTCTGGCAACGGCCCAAGTTGCGTGCAGTTAGTTATTGGGAGCCTCGGGATTTTGTTCTCCTCGTAAATATCGGGAACTCTGTTCTCCCTCCACGTTTTATCCTCTTCTCCTGTTCCTAGGTTTTGTTTCGTGCTGTTCTATATTATTATTACTGCCACTCTCCCACCGACGAGAAGGAATCGGCGGCGCCGGACGGCCTAGAGCGATGAAAGGCCACACGGGGAAGGACGAGGGCCTTGTCAACTGTAACCCGAACTACAGCTATCGAATGGTCTTCCTGACCAACTTCCTCATTGTAAGATCCAAGAGTCCCTCTCGTTCATGTGCGTTAAGGTGCTGATTGACTGCCCTTGTTTGTTTGTTCCATGGATTTAACGAAATATGTAACCTAGCTTTATGTTTAGTACTATTTTACTGGTTAATTTCTCCCTTATTATTATAACACGGATGTCTTGAGCAGTTCCCAGATACACGCTGGTTGATTAGTTTCCCTTTCGGAATTTAGCAGCAATTTGAGTTACGTGTTAAAGTTGTCACCCACCGTAGATATTTCACTGCAATACTGTGCTGTGCTGAGTATGTTTACCAGCAAGCATGTATAAACCTTCACTTGGACCTGTTAGTTTTTCTGAAGATCTGAAACTGAAGGATTGCTTTCCATCCTTCTTATGTTTTCTCATTGCCGATTTGGGCTTGTACATAAAATTAGGAACCAACTGCTCCAGCTGCTGTTTGCTTACGATTAAGGGCATATACAATACTGCTATCTTAGAAGGGCCACATATGATAAATGATGAGGTAGAGGAAAGAGAACTCATAAGAAAAGGTTTGTCTTCTCTTATTTAAGAGAAGACAAGAGATGATCTCTTAGCACAATATGTCTCACCATATTTTAGCAATAGATAGTTATTGAAGATAAGACTAAGAAATGACCAATTGTAGACATCGTTTTTTGTCATCTCTAAATTACATGCAATACTTAAAATAAGACTATCTTATTAACCATTGTACATGCTCTAAGTACTCACTCTAGCTGCTGCTAGCTTAGCATTTGTTTTATCTCCATCCAGTTGAGAATTAGAGTAGAAGATAATGATTGGTTGTGAATTAAAACTTCTGCATGATTTTCTTTAATTCTTGTTGCTTCTGTTTTGTAGTTCTTGATGTGCACAATCGTGCTTGCCGTGTATTTTGGTATCGTCCTTTCTGCCTTGGACGAGTATGGCCTTTCTTGGAAGTTCATGTTCTCAAGTGTCCTTCCATGTCCTCCCGTTATAGGGACAATATATGGCTTGTTCGTCATGAGGGACATTTACCTGCAGACCTTCGGTATTTGGGGACAATCCTCCCCACGCGAGCGACCATAAGCTAGGAAATACTCCTTTGTTCGGATTTTTGCATGCTGAATCGCAATTGGGCAAGACAGTATTTTGACCAGCCACAATTCAATAATATGTGATTTATGTGTACAAAATTGGAATGAGTTAGTACTTGTAAATCTATATATAGTTATACTTATTCATATTAATGGAAGGAAGATTTATTTTCCTCCAATTTTTGGTACGTATTTTCATCCGTCTGCCACAAAGTTTCCCGCATGTGCCACGCGCCATTTCCATTTCTCCCCTGTGTGGAACGAGTAGGGCCTGCTCCGCATTTTTTTGTTTCTTGGATTCAATTGTGGAGCAGCAAAAAAAATTGTACGTTTCCGTTTCTCTGTTGTGAGGGCCGAGCTGCGCATGTTCCGTATCATTTTTGTTTCTTTTGATTCGATTGTAGCTTGGAGATCTGAAACTAGGAAAACACGAACTGGGTCTAGTCCAAATGGGTAGGTTCCTTGTGATGTCACGAGCCCACCAGGGTTCAAGTCCTACACTTGCGCTAGTGCTCACATGTTCCTGAATTTGTTTGAAACTTTTGGGCGATGTTCGTTCAGTTAAAGGAGACATTTCTATCAAATACAAGTGGTTTTGTCAATCTTAACATGGTGTGTCAGCTCAGTATCCCGGAGGTACTCATAGGCGCAGGGTGTACGTGCATGCGCTCATACAAGTATGTAAATGTATGTGAGCATCTATGATTATACTTTGTTAAAAAAGGAAACTACGAAAGCCGCAAATCAAATTGTATATATTTTTTAATCATTTTGCAAAGACATTATGGTTGACAACACAATCATTTTTCATGTTGGAAACAATTGACGTGGACTAATGATTTGTATTTAGTATATTACTTGGGAAGTCAGTTAAATCTTCTGACATTGCAACACACAAACGTTTTTTTAAATCTAATAGCATCAATATCATGTCAGTATTCAACATTATGGGACTGCTCACTCCAGTGAAAATAATGTTTAGGATGTAGAGAGGTTTCCTTGCTTGGCTTGTGCAAGTGTTGTCAGCTTCTTCGGGCGCCAAACAACTTATCTATCTTGGAAAAATAATGGAGGTGATAGATCTTGAAATGTATGTTGTGTTTTTTGCATACCTAGTTCATCTTTATAGATGATATATGTGTAAAAGGAGCGAGTTGCTTGTGACTTTGTTGAAAACGTTGAATGCACTATCAGTTTGTACATTTAGCAGCAACACAAGTTGGTGATTTCAATTCTCTTATCTGCTTTCCTTCTCTTTTTTTGCTAGTGGCAACTTACAAATGCCTAATGCAGCCATGTCAGAGGGTCCAATTTCTTATTCTGAATTACACTAAAAAAATAATTAGTGTTTACTAATATTTACTAACTATCACACACCAAATCTGCATCATACAGATACACCATTATAATTCACACTTACGGATTGATTGAAGGAATGAGCAATCTCAAGCGTTTAAGTGTTATCATTTTTACGTTGTCAAAACATAGTAAATTTGCTTTTCTCCTTTCGTAAATCTCACAAGTCGGATATATCCTAAGAGCTAAAGAGGATAGAAGGTGTTGATCATAGAACAACATGCCGCCACATCAATAACATGCATAGAAAGAGCCAAGCAGAGTCTGCTTAGCGTCCACAAGTGAATCTATGAATTTACTACCAATATGAAGCAAAGCATCGTTTGTAAGTCACACCAACTTCAGTTGCTCTACACATACGCAAAGCAGCAGTTCTTTCTCTCTCCTAGAGTTTTGGAAACTCTAACGATCGTTACTCTCGGGGCTTGAATTCTGTTTGATCCACGTGACCACCCATGTGATCATCATTCCTCCTAAACCTCCCACTATCGCATATCCCTCTTTGGACATCTCCCTATTTTCTACTCATGGCACAATTCAGGATGATCAAAGTGTGATCCTAGATCATTTCCCAACATTGGTCGCCATAGCATAGGGGTGATGGTTGGTTTCGAAGTAGGAGGAGGATCGGTGGTAGAAACGATCTAACTAAAACTCTTCAAGGGATTAGGCGGTCATCATATTCAAGCAAGACTCGGATATGATGGGATGCCTCCACCTCACACCAAAGGAGGCGACAATAGTCATGGTCCATTTGAACCACACCATCATTGGCAAAATCCTTGGGCCAAACGGTCTCAATTTAATCAAGATTGCATCCACTGTGTCTGGTGTGGGAAGCCCTAAGAGGATGTAGTTCAGTTCGACAAGAGACATGATCTTTGTACATCAATTAGTTTCCAAGTGTGACAAGGACCATGCTTGGTATGGCTCGTTGATAGTTGGTGGTTAATAGGGCATCCTTGTAAGTGTGCATGGATAGTTAAGAGCTTATTAATGATGCAACAGTCTAGATACACAAGGAAATGGCAAGGTAATGTAACTAACAATAAGATATAATCTACGCGCCAATGTTGTAAGCTAACATTTCCTAGACATCTCTATATTAAGCGCACTAGGATAGGCCATTGTGAGTGCATCGGTCTTCAATCACACCGTGGACCCCATGGATCGGATAGAAAGGAACCAACAATAGACCTCAATGGTCCTGAAGGGAATAGTTGCATGGAAAACTAAAAAAATCCTACAAGAGAATGAATTTACCCAAGATCTAATCTACAATATGCTAGCAACAAGTGGGAGAAAGTCTACATAGCCTTGTTGACCAAGAGCGGAAACATTCTAACGAACGTGATCTGTTTAGTTGTACTTTCTTCACGACCCAATCTGATTAAGCACCGCACGAGTGACATCTCCGAGATATGCACACGTATGGCTCGGTGGCGTCTCCTTCTTCCTGATCCAGCAAGAAAGAGGGAGAGGGAGATGGGATCTAGGCCAGCAAAACGGCGGCGTGGTGGTGGAGACGTTATGGTGGAAATCCGGTAGCGCTTCGCTAAGAACTGTGCGGATGAGGGACGTAGGGAACAAGAGGGAGGCGGACAACAACCGGTGTGTGAGGTGCTGCGGCTAGCCCCCTCCTCTATTTATAGGCACGGGGGAGGAGGCTTGGCCCCTCCACCAAGCCTCTAAGGGATGCGCACCAAAGGGGGGAGGAAATCCCCTCCTTCCTTCCCGACTGATCATGATCCCTCTTTTCAAGGGATCTTGATCTTATCCCTTCGGGGTTTAATCCTATTCCTTTTAGGGGGGTGCGCATGGGCCATCTAGAACCTTCCAGGTACAATGCCGAAAATTCCTGAACTTTTTCGGTAACCCTGAAAATACTTTCCATATATGTTTTATTTGTCTCCGGACCATTCCGAAGCTCCTCGTGATGTTCTGGATCCCATCTGGGACTTCAAATCAAAATTCAATAACACCATATTATTATCTCATCAAACCCTAACAACACCGAACGTTAAGTGTGTGACCCTACGGGTTCGAGAATATGTGGGCATGATTAAGACTCCTCTCTGATCGATAACAAATAGTGGGACCATGGATGCCCATAATGGTTCCCACATATCCAACAAAGATATTTATCCGTTTGAACCACAATAACGAGGGTTGAAACAATCACATATTCCGCTCCTTTTGTCTCGCGATATTTTACTTGCCGAGATTCGATCATCGATATCACCATACCTAGTTCAATCTCGTTACCGACAAGTTCTCTTTATTCGTTCCATAATAAAATATCCCTGTGACTAAAGACATTAGTCACATGCTTGCAAGCTACTTAGGATGTTGTATTACCGATAGGGGCCAGAGATATCTCTCTGTCACATGGAGTGACAAATCCCAGTCTTGATCCATGCAACCCAACTAGTACCTTCTGAGATACCTGAAGAGCACCTTTATGATGATCCAATTATGAAGTGATGGTTAATACACACAAAGCATTTTTCCAGTATTAGGGAGTGGCATGATCACATGGTCTAAGGAACATATACTACTGGACATTAACAAAGCTATAGGAATTTGAACTTAGTGGCACCATCATATGCTAAGCTTATGATTGGGGTATGTGTTGGGAACGTAGTATTTCAAAAAAAATCCTACGATCACGCAAGATCTATCTAGGAGAAGCATAGAAACGAGTGGGGAGAGTGTGTCTACATACCCTCATAGACCGAAAGCGGAAGCGTCTAGTGATGCGGTTGATGTAGTCGAACGTCTTCGCGATCCAACCGATCCAAGCACCGAACGTACGGCACCTCCGCGTTCAGCACACGTTCAGCTCGATGACGTCCCACGAGCTCTTGATCCAGTTGAGCTTCACGGGAGAGTTTCATCAGCACGACGGTGTGGTGACAGTGATGATGAAGCTACCGGCGCAGGGCTTCGCCTAAGCACTGCAACGATATGATCGAGGTGTGTATCTGTGGGGAGGGGCACCGCACACGGCTAAAATCAACTTGTGTGTCTTTGGGGTGCCCCCTCCCCACGTATATAAAGGAGGGAGGGAGGAGGGTGCGGCCAAGCAAGGGGCACGCCATGAGGAGGAGTCCTACTCCCACTAGGAGTAGGACTCCTCCTTTTCCTAGTAGGAGTAGGAGAGGGGGAAGGAAGGGAGAGAGGAGGAGAAGGAAAGAGGGGGCCTGCCCCCCTTGCCCTAAACCAATTCGGTTTGGGCCTTGGGAGGGGGGCGCGCCCCACACTCCCCTTGCTGCCCTCTATTCCCACTAAGGCCCATGTAGGCCCATTAACCCCCCGGGAGGTTCCGGTAACTTCCCGGTACTTCGGTATTTATCCGATAACCCCCGGAACTCATCCGGTGTCCGAATATAACCTTCCAATATATGAATCTTTATGTGTCGGACATTTCGAGAATCCTCGTCACGTCCGTGATCACATCAGGGACTCCGAACTACCTTCGGTACATCAAAACACATAAACTCATAATATCAATCGTCATCAAACGTTAAGCAGGCGGACCCTACGGGTTCGAGAACTATGTAGACATGACCGAGACTCATCTCCGGTCAATAACCAATAGTGGAACCTGGATGCTCATATTGGTTCCTACATATTCTACGAAGATCTTTATCGGTCAAACCGCATAACAATATACGTTGTTCCCTTTGTCAACGGTATGTTACTTGCCCGAGATTCGATCGTCGGTATCATCATACCTAGTTCAATCTCATTACCGGCAAGTCTCTTTACTCGTTCCGTAATACATCATCTCGTGACTAACTCATTAGTCATTTGTTTGCAAGGCTTATTACGATGTGTATTACCGAGAGGGCCTAGAGATACTTCTCCGACACTCGGAGTGACAAATCATGTTCTCGATCTATGCCAACACCACAAACACCTTCGGAGACACCTGTAGAGCATCTTTATAATCACCCAGTTACGTTGTGATGTTTGATAGCACACAAGGTGTTCCTCCGGTATTCTGGAGTTGCATAATCTCATAGTCTCAGGAACATGTATAAGTCATGAAGAAAGCAATAGAAGTAAAACTAAACGATCAAGTTGCTAAGCTAACGGATGGGTCTTGTCCAGCACATCATTCTCCTAATGATGTGATCCCGTTGATCAAATGACAACTCATGTCTATGGTTAGGAAACATAACCATCTTTGATTAACGAGCTAGTCTAGAAGAGGCATACTAGGGACACTCTGTTTTGTTCTATGTATTCACACATGTACTAAGTTTCCGGTTAATACAATTCTAGCATGAATAATAATCATTTATCATGATATAAGGAAATATAAATAACAAATTTATTATTGCCTCTAGGGCATATTTCCTTCAGTCTCCCACTTGCACTAGAGTCAAGAATCTAGTTCACATCGCCATGTGATTTAATATCGATAGTTCACATCATTATGTGAATAACACCCAAAGTTCACATTGCCAAGTGACCAACACCCAAAGGGTTTACTAGAGTCAATAATCTAGTTCACATCGTCATGTGATTAACACCCAAAGAGTACTAAGGTCTGATCATGTTTTATTTCGTGAGAGAAGTTTAGTCAGTGGGTCTGTTACATTCAGATCTGTATGTATTTCACAAATTTCTATGTCTACAATGCTATGCGTGGAGCTATGCTACTTCTTGAGCTTGTGTTGTATTCCCTCGAAGAGGAAAGGGTGATGCAGCACAGTAGCGTAAGTATTTCCCTAAGTTTTTTAGAATCAAGGTATCAATCCAGTTGGAGACCACGCGCGAGTCCCTCACACCTGCACAAACAAATAAGAACTTCGCAGCCAACGCGATAAGGGGTTGTCAATCCCTTTACGGTCACTTACGAAAGTGAGATTTGATAGAGATGATAGTTTGATATTTTTGGATATAAGAACAGAAAGTAAAAGCGGAAAAGTAAAGTAGAAGGTAGATTGATATGTTGAGAATAGACCCGGGGGCCATAGTTTTCTCTAGTGGCTTCTCTTATGATAGCGGTATTCTACGGCGGGTAAACAAATTACTGTCGAGCAATTGATAGAAAAGCGAATAATTATGAGACTATCTAGGCATGATCATTATATATAGACATCACGTCCGAGACAAGTAGACCGAAACGATTCTGCATCTACTACTATTACTCCACACATCGGCCACTATCCAGCATGCATCTAGAGTATTAAGTTCATAAGAACAGAGTAACGCCTTAAGCAAGATGACATGATGTAGAGGGATAAACTCAAACATAATGATATAAACCCCATCTTTTTATCCTCGATGGCAACAATACAATACGTGCCTTGCTGCCCCTACTGTCACAGGGAAAGGACACCGCAAGATTGAACCCAAAGCCAAGCACTTCTCCCATTGCAAGAACTATAGATCTAGTAGGCCAAACCAAACCAATAATTCGAAGAGACTTGCAAGGATATTATAATCATACATAAAGAGTTCAGAAAAGAACCAAATATTTCTCATAGATAATCTTGACCATAAACTCACAATTCATCGGATCTCGACAAACACACCGCAAAAAGAGATTACATCGAATAGATCTCCTCGAAGACCAAGGAGAACTTGGTATTGAGATCCAAAGAGAGAGAAGAAGCCATCTAGATACTAGTTATGGACCCGAAGGTCTGTAATAAACTACTCACAACTCATGGTGAGGCGATGATGATGATGTAGAAGCACTCCGTGGAAGATCCCCCCTCTGGCAGAGCTCCGGAACAGGCCCCAAGATGGGATCTCACGGGAACAGAAGGTTGCGGCGGTGGAACTAGGGTTTTCTCTGTTGTTTTGATGGTTTCGGGGTATGTAGATATATATAGGAAGAAGGAGGGCACCGGGGGCCAAACGTGGGGCCCACGAGGCAGGGGGCGCGCCCTGTAGGGGGGCACCCTCGTGGACGCCACGTGTGCCCTACTCCGTGGTTCTCAAGTCTCCCGTGCGTATTTTGCTCCAAAAATATCTCTCTCGAAGGCTTCATTCCGTTTGGACTCCGTTTGATATTCCTTTTTCTGTAAAACCCTGAAATAGGCAAAAAAAACAGCAATCTGGACTGGGCCTTTGGGTTAATAGGTTAGTCCCAAAAATAATATAAAAGTGTATAACAAAGCCCATTAAACATCCAAAACATCATATATAATAGCATGGAACAATAAAAAATTATAGATACGTTGGAGACGTATCAAGCTACTCTAGCTAATTGCTCCCACTTGCAATACGTATCCAGATTGATACTTAGAGTCACCTGGATTAGTGTCAAAGCTTGCATCAGTGTAACTCTTTACGACGAACTCTTTATCACCTCCATAATCGAGAAACATTTTCTTAGTTATCCAGTAACTAAGGATAATTTTGACCGCTGTCCAGTGATCTACTCCTGGATCACTTTTGTACCTCCTTGCCAAACTCATGGCAAGGTACACAACAGATTTGGTACACAACATGGCATACTTTATAGAACCTATGGCTGAGGCATAGGGAATGACTTTCATTCTTTCTCTATATTCTGTTGTGGTCGGGTTTTGAGTCTTACTCAACTTCATACCTTACAAATCAGGCAAGAACTCCTTCTTTTACTAATCCCTTTTAAACTACTTCAAAACCTTATCAAGGTATCTACTAGTCGAAAGTCTTATCAAGCATCATGATCTATCTCTATAGATCTTGGTGCCCAATATGTAAGTGCTTCACCGAGGTCTTTCATTGAAATAACTCCTTTTAAACAATCCTTTATGCTTTACAGAAAATTCTACATCATTTTCGGTCATCAATATGTCATTCACATATACTTATCAGAAATGTTGTAGTGCTCCCACTCACTTTCTTGCAAATACAGGCTTCACCGTAAGTCTGTATAAAACTATATGCTTTGATCACCTCATCAAAGCATATATTCCAACTCCGAGATGCTTGCACCAGTCCATAGATGGATCACTGGAGCTTGCACACTTTGTTAGCACCTTTAGGATCGACAAAACCTTCTGGTTGCATCATATACAACTCCTCTTAGAGGTATCCATTTAGGAATGCAGTTTTGACATCAATTTGCCAGATTTCATAATCATAAAATGTGGCAACCGCTAACCTGATTCGGACAGATTTAAGCATCGCTACGGGTGAGAAAGTCCCATCGTAGTCAACTCCTTGAACTTGTCGAAAACCTGTCGCAACAAGTCGAGCTTTGTAGTCAGTAACATTACCATCGGCGTCTGTCTTCCTCTTGAAGATCCATTTATTTTCAATAGCTTGCCGATCATCGGGCAAGTCAACCAAAGTCCACACTTTGTTCTCATACATGGATCTCATCTCAGATTTCATGGCCTCAAGCCATTTTGCGGAATCTGGGCTCATCATCGCTTCGTCATAGTTCGTAGGTTCATCATGGTCTAGTAACATGACTTCGAGAACTGGGTTGTTGTACCACTCTGGTGCGGAACGTACTCTGGTTGACCTACGAGATTCAGTAGTAACTTGATCTGAAGTTTCATGATCATCATCATTAGCTTCCTCGCTAACTGGTGTAGGAATCACTGGAACTAATTTCTGTGATGTGCTACTTTCCAATTCGGGAGAAGGTACAATTACCTCATCAAGTTCTACTTTCCTCCCACTCACTTCGTTTGAGAGGAACTCCTTCTCTAGAAAGGATCTATTCTTAGCAACGAATATCTTGCCTTCGGATTTGTGATAGAAGGTGTACCCAA
Source organism: Secale cereale (assembly GCA_902687465.1). NCBI lineage: Eukaryota > Viridiplantae > Streptophyta > Magnoliopsida > Poales > Poaceae > Secale > Secale cereale. The sequence continues at coordinate 851,339,618 of LR738711.1, read as the reverse complement.
CAGTATCCTTTGGGTATCCTATGAAGACACATTTTTCCGACTTGGGTTCGAGCTTATTAGGTTGAAGCTTTTTCACATAAGCATCATAACCCCAAACTTTAAGAAACGACAACTATGGTTTCTTGCCAAACCAAAGTTCATAAGGCGTCGTCTCAACAGATTTAGATGGTGCCCTTAATTAACGTGAATGCAGCTGTCTCTAATGCATAACCCAAAACGATAGTGGTAAATCGGTAAGAGACATCATAGATTGCACCATATCTAATAAAGTACAGTTACGACATTCGGACACACCATTATGCTGTGGTGTTCTGGGTGGCATGAGCTATGAAACTATTCCACATTGTTTTAAATGAACGCCAAACTCGTAACTCAAATATTCGCCTCCGCGATCAGATCGTAGTAATTTAATTTTCTTGTTACGATGATTCTCTACTTCACTCTGAAATTCTTTGAACTTTTCAAATGTTTCAGACGTGTGCTTCATCAAGTAGATATACCCATATCTGCTCAAATCATCAGTGAAGGTCAGAAAGTAATGATACCCACCGAGAGCCTCAACAATCATCGGTCCACATACATCAGTATGTATGATTTCCAACAAATCAGTTGCTCGCTCCATTATTCCGGAGAACAGAGTTTCAGTCATCTTGCCCATGAGGCATGGTTCGCAAGCACCAAGTGATTCATAATCAAGTGATTCCAAAAGCCCACCAGCATGGAGTTTCTTCATGCGCTTTACACCAATATGACCTAAGCGGCAGTGCCACAAATATGTTGCACTATCATTATCAACTTTGCATCTTTTGGCTTCAATATTGTGAATATGTGTATTACTATGATCGAGATCCAACAAAGTATTTTCATTGGGTGTATGACCATCGAAGGTTTTATTCATGTAAACAGAATAACAATTATTCTATGACTTTAAATGAATAACTGTATTGCAACAAACATGATCAAATCATATTCATGCTCAACACAAATGCCAAATAACATTTATTTAGGTTCTACACTAATCCCGAGAGTATAGGGAGTGTGCGATGATGATCATATCAATCTTGGAACCACTTCCAACACACATCATCACTTCACCTTTAACTAGTCTTTGTTCATTCTGCAACTCTCGTTTTGAGTTACTAATTTTAGCAACTGAACCGGTATGAAATACCCAGGGGTTTCTATGAACACTAGTAAAGTACACATCAATAATCTGTATATCAAATATACATTTGTTCACTTTGCCATCCTTCTTACCCGCCAAGTATCTAGGGCAGTTCCACTTCTAGTGATCATTTCCTTTGCAGTAGAAGCACTTAGTTTTAGGCTTGAGTTTAGCTTTGGGTTTCTTCACGGGAGTGACAACTTGCTTGTCATTCTTCTTGAAGTTCCCTTTCTATCCCGTTGCCCTTTACTTGAAACAAGTGGTCTTGTTAACCATCAACACTTGATGCTCTTTCTTGATTTCTACCTTCGCCTATTTCAGCACCGCGAAGAGCTCAGGAATTACTTTCGTCATCCCTTGCATATTATAGTTCATCACGAAGTTCTAGTAACTTGGAGATAGTGACTAGAGAACTTTGGCAATTACTATCTTATCTGGAAGATTAACTCCCACTTGATTCAAGCAATTGTAGAACCCAGATAATCTGAGCACATGCTCACTGGTTGAGCTATTCTTCTCTATCTTGTAGGAAAAGTACTGTCAGAGGTCTCATACCTCTTGATACGGGCATGAGTATGAAATGTCAATTTCAACTCTTAGGAACATCTCATATGCTCTGTGGCATTCAAATCATTTTTGAAGTCATGGTCCTAAGCCGTAAAGCATGGTGCACTAAACTATCAAGTAGTCATCATACCGAGCTTTTGTCAAAACGTTAATAACATCTGCATCTGCTCCTGCAATAGGTCTGTCGTGCATTGATGGGCCTCGAACCCCTCGTTGGTTACCCCAAGTGGAAGGTGTAAGATGTAGTAAGTAGAAGTGTTTTCCCTTAGCAAAGATACCAAGGATCGAATCCCCAGAGACTCCTAGGTTCAACAGGTAGGTGTCAACTGCTAACGGCACAATTAGCAATCAACGTGGACCTGCACACAGATACAAATAACTTTGCTCCCAACGAGTACAGAGAGGTTGTCAATCTCTCCGGCCTTGTAGTTCACAAAGGGTTAAAAGCAATATGATAGTAGTGATAGATAGTTTTTGCAATAGTAAATAAATAGCGGAAAGTAAATAGTGTATGTGATAAATGATGGTAATATGGACCGGAGTCTCATGATGTTCACTAGTGATGTCTCTCTCCCAAAAGACGATAAAACAGCTATGTGAGGTAAACAAATTACAGCTGGGCAATTGACAGGACCACGAACGCAAACCAATGCTGACTACATTGCAAGAAAGGTTGAGGTTCAAAGCATGGGCGGTACGCCAAAGTAAGTAGACCGAAATCCATCAATATCTACTACTAATCATCCGCCTTGAGATATCTATCCAGAACATCTCGCTGGTATTAAGTTGCGAGTCCCACCCATAGTGTAAACTCAATGCAACAGACAACTGCATTAAAAGAACTTTGCGTAAAGTAAACAATCCTTGCACCCGCGGGCACAAGCACCGTTGTTTTCCCCCTTGTGGCAACAGCACATCCCCTAGACTCATGTTTCTGTCACTCAAGCTAGTCATCGAGGGGCATGAACCCACAATCGAGCATAACGTTCCCTCTTGGAGTCACTACCTATTACTCGGCCAAAGCAATAAATAACAACGGAGAACATGCAAGAATTACTTATGAACTAAAATATAAAAGAGGTGAATCAAATATATTACTCAAGATCAATCTGAACATAATCTCATAATCCATCGGATCCCAGCAAATTCAACATAGCAACGGCATAAGGATTACATAGGTGCCTCGATCATGTAGGGCAGCTCACGAGGACTAATTAGTGAAGCACAAGAACGGGAGGAGAACATCACATAGCTACTGGTCATGGACTCATGGTCCAAGGGAGACTACTCACGAGTCATCCGGGAGGCGTCCATGGTGGTGGAGAAGCTCCCGGTGGTGATCCTCCCCTCCGGCAGGGTGCCGGGAAGAGTTCTCCTGGTGCTCCTGATCTTGGAAGCGGCGGAGGCGGCGGAACAGAGATGGGATCGCGAAAAGAAGTCCTGTTCTGAGGGTTACGGGGAACCCTTTAAATATATGCCAAAGTAGGGCACCGGGGGAGCCTCGGGGGGCCCAGGCGCCCCCCCGGCGCGGCCCAGGGGGGGCGCGCCCACAGGACGCCTGGAGCCCCTGTGCCCCCCCCAGGCTGCCCTTCGGACGCAGTGTTGTTTCCGGATCGCTGATTTTTTATATAATTTTTTTGGATTTTTCTGGGTAGTTCTCGAAACGTGAAAACCTGAAATACAAAAATAGCCGAAAACAGAAACTGGCACTGGGGTGCACTGGATTAGTAAGTTAGTCCAAATATGATCAAAAGTGTATGGAAGTGTATCAATATCATAGCAATATCACCCAAAAGTGGCATGGAGCAAGCAGAAATTATAGATACGTTTTGGACGTATCAACATCCCCAAGCTTAATTCCTGCTCGTCCTCGAGTAGGTAAATGATAACAAGAATAATTTCTGTGGTGACATGCTATTAACCATATAGGACTTTCTCATAGTCATATGACAAAAGCTTACTGAGACAATGATTCTAAAGCAATTAAGTTGTCTCAAGAGAAAATCACAAATGACTGAAAGTTTTACAACATGAAACTGAAACATCAAAAAGATTTGCAATGAACATGATGTGCAAATATGATTAAGTGATATCTAGCTTGCCCCCTTTAGTGATGCAAAACATAAGTGCAGGGGCACCTTCAAGGTTTAAGTGATGACTAGATACAATTATTTCAGAACAAACGATATCACAATCATGCAAAAGACAATGCTACTTTGGGACAATGCACATTACACTCAGAATGACAATCATGCTCTCAGTAGTTGGTGCTTGAAGTGCTAGAGCTTTTTATTTTGGAAACATGGAAGCAATTGTGTCAACGGTAGTAGTACTTCATATGTGTCATGCATAAAACATCCTATAAGTTGCAAGCCTCATGCATCGAATACTAATAGTGATCGCTCCTTGTCCTAATTAGCTCGGATCCCCATGGGTTATCATTGTATTGCATATGTTTTAACCAAGTGTCACAAAGGGGTACCTCTATGCCACCTGTACAAAGGTCCAAGGAGATAGATCGCATTTGATTTCTCATTTTTGATAAATCTCAACTTGAGGACATCCATACCGGGACAACATAGAAAATAGATGATGGACTCCTCTTTAATGCATAAGCATATTCTCATGAGAGACTGAGGATTAAGGTCCAAGCTAAAACTTCCACCATGATGCATGGCTTTGGTTGGCGGCCCAATGTTCTTCTCTAACAATATGCATATTAATTCAACCCACGGTAAATCACCCTTACTTCAGACAAGACGAGCATGCATAGCAACTCACATGATATTCAACAAAAGTGTGACAGTTGATGGCGTCCCCAGGAACATGGTTACCGCTCAGCAAGCAACTCATAAGAAATAAGATACATAGGCAACATATTCTTTACCACAATAGTTTTAAGGCTACTTTCCCATGAGCTATGTATTGCATGGTTAATTTGCTTAGTGCAGGTGTAGGTTAGCAAAAGACTGGGAGCGACCAACTAAGAGAGCCATGACGGTCATAATCAAGCAGAGCGACAAAGCAATATTGAATCAGGCATGGTAGTTATATCGCTACTCGGAAACAAAAGATCATCAAGGCCTGACAGACTTTCTTTACAGTCTTGAATATGCGTGAGCATACGCCAAGTCAATCAAAGTAAATTCTCGAAGGAAGATATTACTAAACCATACCACATCATAGGCAAACAAACCAAGTTGGTACTCCAATAACACATTGGGAACCCCCCAGCTATTTGAGATTAACCAAAAGAAAACCTGAACTACTAAGCACCATCATGAAAGTAGCATCTTTATCATAGACACATTAACCCATGCAACGGAAGCAAACTCTCTTAATAAGGTGAGCATGGTAATCAAAGAGAGTTCAAGCAACCAACTAAATAAAAGCTCTTGAAAAGATAAGCATGAATACTAAGAGCAAAGCACGATAGTAGCTATTAAAAGACAAAGAACACACACAGCATAGATAGACATGAAAATTCTATGTAATGTTCTAGGTAGAGGTGGAGCGTGTTTCTCTCCCACATAAAGGAATGCTGGGTTCCGACTCGTTATGAAAAACTAAAAAGAAAACTAAAAGCAAGACGCTCCAAGCATAGCACATAACACATGAAGTGATAAAAATATAGCGGAACGAAAGACGAACTGATAATGTTGATGGAGAAGGGGATGCACGGGGGCATCCCCAAGCTTAGACGCTTGAGTCTCCTTGAATATTTCTTGGGGGTGCACGGGGGCATCCCCAAGCTTGAGCGCTTGACACTCCTGAATCTTTTTATCATCTTCCCTCGCACACTTGAAAACTCCCTTCATACACAACTAATCATAATCTGATTAGCGAGGTTAGTACCCTTAATAAAATAATTATACCTTGCTGGAAATAAGGATATTCTTGAAGTTCTACTGTTTCTCAAGATTGCCAAAAGGTTTTTGCAAAGAATAAGCAAGTTCTTAATTTGCAAAGTGAAGGTAAGGCAAAACAGGACAGAATCTGTGAAAAACAGAACAGCAGGCAGTAATTGACCTGTTCGGGATACTTCTGCAACTCAAATCAAAAAACTCAGAACTGACGCACGAAAGACAATTATATAGAGAACGTTGTCGAAAAAATTCAGACCGAAAAGATGATCTGGTGATTTTATACGAATTTTTCTATCCAAGGACAGAATCTGTTTCCTGGACAGCACCTCACAACTTTTGAACTTTCTAGCAATCAGAGGCTATACTTGGCACAAATATGAAAAGTAAAGATACAATGATGATGCTACAGCAGTAAACAACATCAAGACACAACAAAAGCAAAAAAATTATTCATGTGGGCTGCCTTCCAAAAGCGCTTTCTTTTATGCCTTTAAGCTAGGCATAATGCATAGATCAAGTTGTATCAATTGAACCATCATCAAGATCATCAAAAAGCTCTTCAATAATACAACTAGTCTTAAGAGGACTCTCAAATAAAGGCCTCATAGAGATACTTCTAGGTAGAAGACCAAAAGGATAAAAGTCAAGGGAAGATTCATTTATAAATTCATCAACGATACGTGTTTCTTCCAAAGTCTTTACGGTTTCAACCCCTTTGGCAATAGGTGGATTGCTTTTAGAACGGGGAGCCTTTGGAACGTGAACGAACTTAGGCTCCCTCTTTGCCGGAGTTTCTACCTTTTTGGTTTTGATCGAGGAGAAAGTAGTTCCTAAGGTATCAAATATTTCCTCAATCTTTTCCATCCTAGAAAAGTCAGAATCATGGAATTTGACGGTCTCCAAAATTTTGAAAATTTTATGCATGGAGCTATCAAGTCTATTCAAATTCCCTTGGATCTTACGATCCAACTCATTCATCTTATTAGTGCTTGGCATATCTAGCTCTATTTTTTCAAGTTTTTTCATAATGTGAGCTAGGGTGATGTCCTCTCGAATGCTAACAACAGGGGGACTCCCAACAAGATTTTCAATAATACTAAGAGACTCCCAAACTGGGGCCTCTAGGAAATTTCCATTGATAGCAGTATCTAGAATAAACCTATTCCAAGAAGTAATTCCAACATAAAAATTTCTAAGCAAGATAGTAGTAGGTTGCTTCTTGGTGGCTCTTTTTTGTGAATCATTAATTCTATACCAAGCATCTTTCAAACTTTCCCCACCTCTTTGTTTAAAGGTGAGAACTTCTGCCTCGTCAAAGACAAAAGGACCCGACATAATGATAATTAAAGAACAAGATAACTATTTTTGTGATTTTTGATAAAAGGAACTAAAGCAAAAAATGAAAGGTAAACTAACAAGACTAAAAAGCAAAGGTAAAAGATAGCATGCAACTCCCCTATCCTGAAGAGTGGAGTCCCCGGCAACGGCGCCAGAAAATACTCCTTGATGGGCCTCGAACCCCTCATTGGTTACCCCAAGTGGAAGGTGTAAGATGCAGTAAGTAGAAGTGTTTTCCCTTAGCAAAGATACCAAGGATCGAATCCCCAGAGACTCCTAGGTTCAACAGGTAGGTGTCAACTGCTAATGGCGCAATTAGCAATCAACGTGGACCTGCACACAGATACAAATAACTTTGCTCCCAACGAGTACAGAGAGGTTGTCAATCTCTCCGGCCTTGTAGTTCACAAAGGGTTAAAAGCAATATGATAGTAGTGATAGATAGTTTTTGCAATAGTAAATAAATAGCGGAAAGTAAATAGTGTATGTGATCAATGATGGTAATATGGACCGGAGTCTCATGATGTTCACTAGTGATGTCTCTCTCCCAAAAGACGATAAAACAGCTATGTGAGGTAAACAAATTACAGCTGGGCAATTGACAGGACCACGAACGCAAACCAATGCTGACTACATTGCAAGAAAGGTTGAGGTTCAAAGCATGGGCGGTACACCAAAGTAAGTAGACCGAAATCCATCAATATCTACTACTAATCATCCACCTTGAGATATCTATCCAGAACATCTCGCTGGTATTAAGTTGCGAGTCCCACCCATAGTGTAAACTCAATGCAACAAACAACTGCATTAAAAGAACTTTGCGTAAAGTAAACAATCCTTGCACCCGCGGGCACAAGCACCGTTGTTTTCCCCCTTGTGGCAACAGCACATCCCCTAGACTCATGTTTCTGTCACTCAAGCTAGTCATCGAGGGGCATGAACCCACAATCAAGCATAACGTTCCCTCTTGGAGTCACTACCTATTACTCGGCCAAAGCAATAAATAACAATGGAGAACATGCAAGAATTACTTATGAACTAAAATATAAAAGAGGTGAATCAAATATATTACTCAAGATCAATCTGAACATAATCTCATAATCCATCGGATCCCAGCAAACTCAACATAGCAACAGCATAAGGATTACATAGGTGCCTCGATCATGTAGGGCAGCTCACGAGGACTAATTAGTGAAGCACAAGAACGGGAGGAGAACATCACATAGCTACTGGTCATGGACTCATGGTCCAAGGGAGACTACTCACGAGTCATCCGGGAGGCGTCCATGGTGGTGGAGAAGCTCCCGGTGGTGCTCCTCCCCTCCGGCAGGGTGCCGGGAAGAGTTCTCCTGGTGCTCCCGATCTTGGAAGCGGCGGCGGCGGCGGCGGAACAGAGATGGGATCGCGAAAAGAAGTCCTGTTCTGAGGGTTACGGGGAACCCTTTAAATATATGCCAAAGTAGGGCACCGGGGGAGCCTCGGGGGGCCCAGGCGCCCCCCGGCGCGGCCCAGGGGGGCGCGCCCACAGGGCGCCTGGAGCCCCTGTGCCCCCCCCCAGGCTGCCCTTCGGACGCAGTGTTGTTTCCGGATCGCTGATTTTTTATATAATTTTTCTGGATTTTTCTGGGCAGTTCTCGAAACGTGAAAACCTGAAATACAAAAACAGCCGAAAACAGAAACTGGCACTGGGGTGCACTGGATTAGTAAGTTAGTCCAAATATGATCAAAAGTGTATGGAAGTGTATGAATATCATAGCAATATCACCCAAAAGTGGCATGGAGCAAGCAGAAATTATAGATACGTTTTGGACGTATCATGCATCAAGGACATAATTCTTTTGTGGACCAATGAGGAAAATCCTCAGATCACGGAACAAGTCCGCATCATTGCTACTATCATCTTTCAACTTATATTTCTCTAGGAACATATAAAAAATAAACGGGGAGCTACATCGCGAGCTATTGATCTACAACATAGATATGCTCATACTACCAGGACTAAGTTCATGATAAATTAAAGTTCAATTAATCATATTACTAAAGAACTCCCACTTAGATAGACATCCCTCTAGTCATCTAAATGATCACGTGATCCAAATCAACTAAACCATGTCCGATCATCACATGAGATGGAGTAGTTTTCAATGGTGAACATCTTATGTTGATCATATCTACTATATTATTCACGCTCGTCCTTTCGGTCTCCAGTGTTCCGAGGCCATGTCTGTACAAGCTAGGCTCGTCAAGTTTAACCCGAGTATTTTGCATGTGTAAAACTGTCTTACACCCGTTGTATTTGAACGTAGAGCTTATCACACCCGATCATCACGTGGTGTCTCGGCACGACGAACTTTCGCAATGGTGCATACTCAAGGAGAACACTTGTACGTTGAAATTTTTTAAGGGATCATCTTATAATGCTACAGCCGTACTAAGCAAAATAAGAAGCATAATAAGATAAACATCACATGCAACCAAAATATGTGACATGATATGACCATCATCATCTTGTGCTTTTGATCTCCATCTCCAAAGCATCATCATGATCTCCATTGTCATCGGCTAGACACCATGATCTTCATTGTAGCGTTGTGGTCGTCTCGCCAACTATTGCTACTACTACTATCGCTAACTCATAGTGATAAAGTAAAGCAATTACATGGCCTTCGCAATTCATACAATAAAGAGACAACCATAAGGCTCCTACCGGTTGCCGATAATTTACAAAACATGATCATCTCATACAGTAACGTATAACTCATCACGTCTTGACCATATCACATCACAACATGCCCTGCAAAAGCAAGTTAGACGTCCTCTACTTTGTTGTTGCAAGTTTTACTTGGCTGCTACGGGCTTAGCAAGAACCGTTCTTACCTACGCATACAAAACCACAACGATTTTTCGTCAAGTGTGTTGTTTTAACCTTCACAAGGACCGGGCATAGCCACACTCGATTCAACTAAAGTGAGAGAGACAGACACCCGCCGGTCATGTTTAAGCAACGACTGCTCGTAACGGTGAAACCAGTCTCGCGTAAGCGTACGCATAATGTCGGTCCGGGCCGCTTCATCTCAGAATACCGCCGAATCAAAGTATGACATGCTGGTAAGCAGTATGACTATTATCGCCCACAACTCATTGTGTTCTACTCGTGCATATCATCTGCGCATAAACCTGGCTCATGGTACCACTTTTGGGGAACGTAGTATTTCAAAAAAAATCCTACGATCACGCAAGATCTATCTAGGAGAAGCATAGCAACGAGTGGGGAGAGTGTGTCTACATACCCTCGTAGACCAAAAGAGGAAGCGTCTAGTGACACGGTTGATGTAGTCGAACGTCTTCGCGATCCAACCGATCCAAGCACCGAACGTACGGCACCTCCATTTTCAGCTCGATGATGTCCCATGAGCTCTTGATCCAGTTGAGCTTCACGGGAGAGTTTCGTCAGGACGACGGTGTGGTGACGGTGATGATGAAGCTACCGGCGTAGGGCTTCGCCTAAGCACTGCAATGATATGACCGAGGTGTGTTTCTGTGGGGAGGGGCACCGCAAACGGCTAAAATCAACTTGTGTGTCTTTGGGGTGCCTCCTCCCCACGTATATAAAGGAGGGAGGGAGGGAGGAGGGTGCGGCCAAGCAAGGGGCGCGCCATGAGGGGGAGTCCTACTCCCACTAGGAGTGGGACTCCTCCTTTTCCTAGTAGGAGTAGGAGGGGGGGAGGGGAGAGAGGAGGAGAAGGAAAGAGGGGGCCGCCCCCCTTGCCCTAAACCAATTTGGTTTGGGCCTTGGGGGGCACGCCCCACACTCCCCTTCCTGCCCTCTATTCCCACTAAGGCCCATGTAGGCCCATTAACCCCTTAGGAGGTTCCGGTAACCTCCCGGTACTCCGGTATTTATCCGATAACCCCCGGAACTCATCCGGTGTCCGAATATAACCTTCTAATATATAAATCTTTATGTCTCGGACATTCTGAGACTACTCTTCATGTCCATGATCACATCCGGGACTCCGAACTACCTTCGGTACATCAAAACACATAAACTCAAAATACCATTCGTCATCAAATGTTAAGCGTGCGGACCCTACGGGTTCGAGAACTATGTAGACATGACCGAGACTCATCTCTGGTCAATAACCAATAGCTGAACCTAGATGCTCATATTGGTTCCTACATATTCTACGAAGATCTTTATCGGTCAAACCGCATAACAACATATGATGTTCCCTTTGTCATCGGTATGTTACTTGCCCGAGATTCGATCGTCGGTATCATCATACCTAGTTCAATCTCGTTACCGGCATGTCTCTTTACTCGTTTCGTAATACATCATCTCGTGACTAACTCATTAGTCATTTTCTTGCAAGGCTTATTACGATGTGTATTACCGAGAGGGCCCAGAGATACCTCTCCGACACTTGGAGTGACAAATCCTATTCTCGATCTATGCCAACACCACAAACACCTTCGAAGACACCTGTAGACTATCTTTATAATCACCCAGTTACATTGTGACATTTGATAGCACACAAGGTGTTCCTCCGGTATTCGGGAGTTGCATAATCTCATAGTCATAGGAACATGTATAAGTCATGAAGAAAGCAATAGCAGTAAAACTAAACGATCAAGTTGCTAAGCTAATAGATGGGTCTTGTCCATCACATCATTCTCCTAATGATGTGATCCCGTTGATCAAATGACAACTCATGTCTATGGTTAGGAAACATAATCATCTTTGATTAACGAGCTAGTCTAGTAGAGGCATACTAGGGACACTTTGTTTTGGTCTATGTATTCACACACATACTAAGTTTCCGATTAATACAATTCTAGCATGAATAATAAACATTTATCATGATATAAGGAAATATAAATAACAAATTTATTATTGCCTCTAGGGCATATTTCCTTCGGTATGTCCATCGCATCAATCTCCTATTGATATGATCCTGTTATTAAATGACAACTCATGTCCATGGTTAGGAAAGCTTAACCATCTTTGATCAACGAGCTAGTCTTGTAGAGGCTCACTAGGGACACGGTGTTTGTTTATGTATCTACACATGTATTTGGGTTACCAGTTAATACAATTATAGCATGGAGAATAAACACCTACCAGGAACAAGATAATATGGTAATGAAAACTTTATTATTGCCTCTAGGGAATATTTCCAACATGTCCCTTCATAGTTTCTTGTGGATGCGAGGGACTTGTTGATGCATCACTTCCTAAAATTTGCTTAGCTTCCACATCTCTACCTTTGCAAAGCTCGCTAGGAATAGATAAATGTGAGCACTTTGGGCTTCGATCACGATGTTGACCCCACATGTCAGATAGAAAAGAAGCCGCCCGTGGACCATGTGTTCCCTCCCAAGCTTTCATGTGGATGTTAGGGACTTGATCCCGCAGTTTGGGGTCTCACATGTTTGGTGGTTTCCCTTCTCTGCTAGAAGTAATGCCCTAGGTCCAGCTCCTTGACGATCTCGCATGACAGTCTTGGTCCATCTCCTGGCCTTGTGGTACGAAGGGAAAATGGATATATTTTGTGGTTGGGACTCATTCCTTGTGTGTGCTATTTTGGCTAGCATCATGAACAGTTTTTAGCATATATTTTGTTTTTAGCATACTGCGTGCATGGTTGAATACCTACAGCATCTGGATCCCTGTAAATAAAATGGATAGTTGTGGTTGCTACTCTACATGTGTCATCGTGTCCTCAAAATGCAGAACGCAAGTAGGCATGGCTATTGGGTCTTCCTAGCATAGTTTTCAAATTTATAATATTTAAAATGTTAATCATTATGAAATGATAACAAGTATGGAACTTCATAAGAGTTTCATATATAGATATCTAAACTCATGGAAGGGCCAGGCCAGCAAACAAGATGTCTTACATCCCAAGGACCATGCCAATCGAAGATGAACCATTCACCGAGTATGTGCAAGACAAGATAAAGTTAGGTAAGTCAAATAGAAGATATCGCTTTTACATGAGCAAATCTTTTCTTCATGTGGGTACAAACCCACTTTTTCTTTGATGAAATGCGGACACAAACTTCAGACATCCAATAACGAAGTAAAGATCAAAATCGAAGCATTGTCATTGGAGTTCAGGTTTCCTGGCTCTGCTGCTGCTCTCGGAAAGTGTCGGGGATATACCCCGCGGTATGACCCGGCTGGAGTTATAACCCAGCTGACAGTTAAGACAGATGATAAACCAGATGGTAAACCGGCTCACAGTTAAGACAGATGATAAACCAGATGGTAAACCGGCTCACAGATAAGACAGGTGATAAACCAGATGGTAAACCGGCTCACAGATAAGTCAGATGATAAACCAGATGATAAACCAGATGATAACCCGACAAACAATCATAAACCAGCAGACAGTGATAACTCGGTGGCCAGGGGTTATGAAGCCCGAGACGTTATGAAGCCCGTGAAGAGAAGTCATAATAGTTAAAGTCTTAAGTCCGAATTGGACTCTACATGTAACCCGCCCCTTCAACTTATATAAGGAGGGGCAGGACTCCCCAAAGAGGGACAAGTAAGAAAGAAACAATCTTTAGGGCTAGACACAAATTCGTCGATTTATCGACGAATCTCTGGTGATCGTAATGAGACCTAGCCTCAAACAGCATGTAGGGTTGTTACTGGATGATGTTTCCCGGGGCTCGAAGCTGTCTAAATCTTTGTCTTGCGTGTTGCGTCTCTCAATTCCGCTCAACCCCTCTCAAGCTACCACATAGATGCGTTGGCCTCACGACTAAGTCCTCACACTAGGACATCTGCCGTGACAATTCCACGGCAGTTGACGCCCACCGTAGGGCGATGCGCACGGTGATGTTGAGTTCTTGGAGGGATCACTTCAAAGGATCAAGAAGCTCGCGAATATCCGGATCAGGAAGAGTTCGCACGAAAGGATTCATATTAACTCTGAGTTTATCAAGTTGAAACGGCCTGGTCTCGAGGATAACCCGATGAAAAGCTAGGGTTTTGTTGCGGCCGCACACGTATGTGGCGATCAGTCAAACCACTGGATTGTTGGCTGCTGCTGGCACTAGTCTGAGATTAATTGGAGTAGATCAACTACTATTTGTTCGGTTTAAAAAAAGGGGCCACGATCCGGGGGCGAATTGTCCTTGGACTTGGGCTCCTTCGTTGACCCGCCCGGGTGTCGACTGTGTCTTGCCTCGAGCCGGTGGCTCGCCTCCGCCGCGGCCGTCAGCTCGCGACCGCGGGTGCGGCCCCGGGTCACTGGCTGCCTCAGCCCACCTCCAACGCTTCACCACACCGGCGGGTCGTGCTCGTGCCCGGCCGTCACCTGCGAGCCGGACGAACCGCCCGTGAGCCACCGCCTTGGATTTTGAGCCACGACCCGACTTGCTCTGAGCCGCGTCGACTTTTCGCCGGGCTTTGCTGCCGCGAACCGCCTCTGTCACGGTCACCCCTGAGTCACGTCGCACCGCCCCCGACCGGAGCTCCGCTTCTGAGCCACTTCGGCCGAGCGGCCCTACCAGGGCCTCATCGTGCCACCTCCTACTTCCTGTGAGCCGGTTCAAGTCGCCGCGGTCCCAGCCGAGTCGCCACCGTTGCAGTCTCCATCACATCGACTCACCTTGCTTAAAGATGAAGGCGCCCACCATCTACTTTAAAATCGCCGCCGGCCTCGCCTTGGTTGCGTCACCGCAGCTCCGAGCGCGACCCGGACTACTGCTGGCGCTCCTTCCGTCACTACGGTTCGTTTCCATGACTCGCCTCGCTCATGATCCGCCACTGCTGCCGGTCTATCACGAAGAGCCAAGCAATAAAAACAGAAGGATTGGGAGATAAAATCAGATCATATATCATTGAGAATTAGTGCACGTACGTGGGAGTTTACACAAAAATACGAGAGATGCTCAAATCGGGCTCAAATCGGGCTTCAGTACTTTACATGAGAAAGAGAACTGGTTGCGGGGTGTCAGCAGCTCTCCTACACTGAACCCATCTTTAGATAAACACCAAGGGACCGAAGACACTGAAGATACTGAAGTTACAAGGGCCGACGCTACAAGCAAGACCACTAGGCCCACTCGAGCTAAGAAACTACCCCAGTGGCTTGCAGGCCCAAACCGGGCCCGTTAATGGGTGTAACTGAAACCTGTATAAGAGAGAGTGCTTCTTCCCCAGTTTGACTTGGCTAGGCATTGGTATAGGATTCGGCCTATCTGAGAGACCACTTGTAAATTCGAATTGCTGTGAGGGAGGATGGGAGGAACAGCAATCATATAGCATAATTCAAATAGATCGATTGATTCGTTGTTCGTACCTTACAATTGGTATCAGAGCCGTTCGTCCTGGAGATTCCCCACCACCAATATTCGACCCGGTTCAAGGCGCGACGGCGCGACGAGATCATGGAGGATCTGTCGGAAGAAGCTCATTTGATCTATGACCTGCTCAAGGGGGACATGACCGGCACCATCGACAAGCGCCTCAAGGACCAGAGGAATGACTTGGTGCAAGCTGTCCGCAAGATGCTCGACGAAACGTCGGCCAATTTGGAAGGCGTCATCAAGAAGCAAGTCGGTGCAATCAGGGAGGATCTTATGGGCGAAATCAACCAAGTGAAGACGGAAGTCGAGAATATCAAGGAGAGCGGTCAGGATCTGCGCCCGAGCAGCGTGGCCACGCCCAGGAGGTTGTTCATAGCCGGAGCGACATCATCGATTGAAGATCAGGGAGCTGATAAGGAGAACAGAGGTAGAGCACAGATCTTGTATGTTCCTCCTCCTGCTAGAAATTCAGGCGGCTTCAAATCAACCCCGGTGAGGCCAATTTCTCTCCGTGACCCCAATAGAGTTGTTTCTTCAGAAGGAAATTTTCGAGTTGAGTTACCTCGGTTTGATGGTACTAATCCGCGCTTATGGCAAACGAGATGCGAAGACCAATTCCAGCTATGGGCAGTTAATCCTCTGATGTGGGTCTCATTGGCATCGGCTCAGTTCGAGGGAGCGGCAGCTCGTTGGTTAGAGTCAGTGCAGCGCAGGGCGCTGAACGTCAGTTGGGAAGAGTTCTGTAATTTACTGCATGCTCGATTTGCTAGGAACCAACATCAACAGCTTATCAGAAAACTATTCCACATAGCACAAACCAGTACTGTGGAAGACTATGTAGACAGATTCTCGGAACTATATGACCAGTTAACTGCTTATGAGTCTGCTCCTGACCCATTGCACTATGTTACCAGGTTCATGGACGGTCTCAAACCAGCTGTAAAAGTGCAGGTAGCAATACAAAAACCAAGGGATCTAGACTCTGCCTATGAGTTAGCTTTGCTACTAGAAGAAATTGGAGATGGGCACACTTCCATTAACAGTCAAGCAAGAAGAACTTCAGCTATGCCTTTGCCTTTACCTCTACCTCCTGTCAAACAGAAAATTACTGAAGAAAAGAAGCCAATGGAATTTCAAATATCACAGGCAGGAGACAGGTGGACAGCTCTGAGAAATTACAGGAAGGCAAAGGGGTTATGTTTTATATGTGGGGAGAAATGGTCTAAGGACCACCAGTGCAAGGCCTCCGTACAACTGCATGTAGTTCAAGAAATGATTGATCATTTGCAAGATTTACAGCAGAGTTCTGAGGAGGAATCAGATGAACAAGGGCAGGTTCATATGCTGTGTGCCACAATAAATAGAGATAACAAATCCAACAAGACCATTCTTCTATCAGTGACAGTGCAAGGCAACCCAATGATTTTTCTGGTAGACTCAGGAAGCATTCACTCCTTCATAAATGATAAATTTGCAGATAGACTACCAGCAAGAAAAGGAAGCAGGCCCATGAAAGTAACTATTGCTGTTGGAGCTAGTTTAATCAGTAACCAAATCATTGAAGCATGTGAGTGGACTTGTGATAATCATCAGTTCAAGTCTGAATTTAGGTTACTAGACTTGGGTGATTATGATGGAATTCTGGGACTTGACTGGTTGGCAAATCATAGCCCCATGCAGGTGGATTGGCAACAAAAATGGATGGCATTCCAACACCAAGGTAATCTGATCACCTTACAAGGCCTAGCTCCTGATGAATTCGCTTTCACAGTGTTATCTATTTGTTTGGAATTACCAACTGCTGAAGCTGCCAAACTTCCAGAAAAAATCAAACAAGTTCGAGAGAAATTTGCTGATGTGTTTGATCCTCTTAAAGGACTGTCACCTAGAAGACAATTTGACCATACTATTCCACTAATCCCTGGAGCCAATCCTGTGGCAAAGAGACCTTATAGAATTCCTCCTCATTTAAAGGATGAATTGGAGAAGCAGATTGCAGAAATGTTGGAATCTGGTGTCATTCGAATGAGCAGCAGTCCTTTCTCTTCTCCTGTTATTATGGTCAAAAAGAAGGATGGAACATGGAGAATGGTAGTTGACTACGGACATCTTAATGCTCTCACTATTAAGGGCAAATTTCCTCTTCCAATTATTGATGAACTTCTGGATGAACTATCTGGGGCAGCTTGGTTTTCTAAACTAGATTTGAGGGCAGGTTATCATCAAATCAGATTGGCCCCTGGAGAAGAGTATAAAACTGCTTTTTCTACTCATAATGGACACTTTGAGTTTACTGTAGTGGGATTTGGCCTGACTGGAGGCCCAAGTACTTTTCAAGGGATAATGAATTTTGATTTATCTCCAGTTCTTAGAAAATGTGCAGTTTGTTTCTTTGATGATATACTCATTTTTAGCAAAACACTTGAGGAACACATATTGCACCTCACTCAAGTACTGCAAATCCTGAAGGAGAAACAGTGGAAGGTTAAGCTTAGCAAATGTGATTTTGCCCAGCAACAAATATCATACCTAGGCCATGTCATCAGTGACAAGGGAGTATCAACAGACCCCAGTAAGATATCTGTTGTTGTCAACTGGCCCACACCAGCTAATGTTAAGGAGGTGAGAGGTTTTCTGGGCTTGACAGGATATTATAGAAAATTCATCAAGTCTTATGGAGTTATCAGTAAACCATTGACTGATCTCCTAAGGAAGGGGGAAATTTTTGTGTGGAACCCCATGGCTGCTAATGCTTTTGTTGCTTTAAAGCAAGCCTTGATGTCTGCACCAGTTTTAGCTCTGCCCGACTTTTCTCAACATTTTGTCATTGAGACCGATGCCTGTGAATATGGAATAGGAGTTGTTCTCAGGCAGAAGGGACACCCACTTGCTTTCATTAGCAAGTCCTTGGGCCCAAGGAACAGGGGTCTTTCCGTTTATGAGAAGGAATACATGGCTATTTTATCAGCAGTGGATCAGTGGAGACCCTATCTACAAATACAACAATTTGTTATAAAGACAGATCAGAAGAGTTTATCTCATCTAGTGGAACAGAAGTTACATACACCGTGGCAACAAAAAGCTTATACCGAGCTCATGGGCTTAAATTATCAAATCATATATAAAAAGGGAGTGACAATACTGCTGCAGATGCTCTATCTAGAAGACCTCTAGACCATGCTATGTCTATGACTATTTCCAGTGCTCAGCCCAGTTGGTTGCAAGATATTATTAAAGGCTATGAGTCTGATACTCACTCATTGGAAATTATCCAACAACTGTCTCTGGATCAAGATGCTAAACCTCATTACAAATTGGTTAATGGGCTTCTCAGATACAAGGGATGCATTTGGATTGGTGATCAACCAGAATTGCATGATAAAATATTCCAGGCTTTGCATGATAGTCCTGTTGGGGGACATTCTGGATTCCCTGTTACTTACAAGAGAATTCACTCACTTTTCAGATGGATTGGTATGAAAACTTACATCAAACAAAGGGTGCAATCACGTTTGATCTGTTAAAAAGCTAAACCGGAGAGGATCAACTACCCTGGGCTACTCTCTCCCTTACCAGTTCCAAGAAAGGCTTGGGAAGCTGTTACAATGGACTTCATATCTGGATTGCCATGTTCTGAAACTTTTGATTGTTTGATGGTGGTTATTGACAAATTCACTAAATATGGGCATTTCATTCCCCTCAAACATCCTTACACAGCTTCCAAGATTGTTAAGTTATTCCTCGACAACATTTACATGTTACATGGGATGCCAAGGTTTATAGTATCTGACAAAGATATAGTTTTTACCAGTGAATTTTGGCAACATCTAATTAAAAGAACTGGGTCAGTACTAAACATGAGCACGGCCTATGATCCTGAGACAGATGGGCGGACTGAGAGGGTCAATCAACAAGTGGAATGCTTCCTTCGATGCTTCATTAGTGCTCATCCCAAACAATGGAAAAGGTGGATTCCTCTTTGTGAGTTTTGGTATAATACCAACTCGCATTCAGCAGTCGGAAAAACACCATTTGAAGTATTGTATGGACAGGCTCCGAGAGTATTCGGCATTACTCCTTCTGACACCATTGATCCTCCTGACTTGCAACTATGGTTAGAACAAAGAGAAGTGGTCAATCAGTCTGTCAGACAACACTTATTCAAAACACAGCAGCGCATGAAGGCCTATGCTCACAAGAAGAGAACTGAAAGAGTTTTTTAAGTGGGACGGGAAGTGTTTCTGAAACTGCAGCCGTATGTACAGTCCTCAGTGGTTCATCGAGCTAATCATAAACTTGCATTCAAGTTTTATGGGTCATATGAAATATTGGAACGCATTGGAGAAGTCGCATATCGATTGAAACTTCCTGAGTCAAGCAGAATACATCCAGTTTTCCATGTCTCCCAGCTCAAACAATACATCAAGAATCCCATTCAGGTACAGTCTACATTGCCATCAAACTTTGCTCATCTTCAGATTCCTGTGGAAATTTTGCAGCGTCGTGTGCGCCGCAAGGGAGACAGCACAGTGGCCCAAGTACTGGTGCAATGGAGTGGGTCTTCTCCTCAGGAGGCCACGTGGGAAGACGAAGATTCTTTGAGGCAGCAGTTTCCTCGAGCTCCGGCTTGGGGTCAAGCCGGTTTTCAACGGCGGGGAGATGTCAGCAGCTCTCCTACACTGAACCCATCTTCAGATAAACACCAAGGGACCGAAGACACTAAAGATACTGAAGTTACAAGGGCCGACGCTACAAGAAAGACCACTAGGCGCACTCGTGCTAAGAAACTACCCCAGTGGCTTGCAGGCCCAAACTGGGCCCGTTAATGGGTGTAACTGAAACCTGTATAAGAGAGAGTGCTTCTTCCCCAGTTCGACTTGGCTAGGCATTGGTATAGGCTTCGGCCGATCTGAGAGACCACTTGTAAATTCGAATTGCTGTGAGGGAGGATGGGAGGAACAGCAATAATATAGCATAATTCAAATAGATCGATTGATTCGTGGTTCGTACCTCACACGGAGTGACACACCAAGTATTTTATATCCGATTTGCTGAGCAAGACAAAGCCGGGCTAGCATCTGCACCATGCTTGGAGTTGAGTTGTGCCGAGACTTACATTTTCCGCGTCAGAGCCATGCGGCCTCGCGCGACCGCACACCTGACCCATCGAGTCTCTTCGCTATGCGCCGGTTTAGCGTGCACCTCCCTCGGCAGCAGCGTCGGGTTCAGGCTGACCCACCAAGCTTTCTCCACGGACAAGGATCAACCTCGAGCCACCGATTCTCTGGAACCTTCTGTTATAAACCGCCATTGTATTTCCATCGACTCGCCTCGGTGCTCGGCCGCGCGCTAATGCCGCGTCCATGGTCGCGTCCACCTACCGGTTCAAACGCCGCTATGAGTCGTCGCTGGTTCAGTCGCCGGTCTCATGACTCGGGCCTCGTGCCGCCGTCACCGAATAGCCCCCTCGAGCCGCCGAGCCGCCCCGGACAAGTCTCCGCCACTTCCGTGTCACGCTGGCTTAGCGGCCTAAGGCCTCGCCTCCAAGCTGTTGAGCTGACACTTGCAAACCGGCAGGTGGACGGTTTATAGCCATTACATGAGGGAAAAGGAAGAACAGACAGCTAGCCAAGCACATGGCTTGTCGGAAAAGCTACAGGGCACATCTCAACCGTTGGATCAACAACAAGCTTCAGGAGATCTCTTCATCTGGCGAACCGGTACGCAGGCAGGAGAGCCATTAGATCGACGATCGACGGACTGAATGACTTCGGGCATGCTGGAAACAGGGGATGATCAAGGCTGGGCCTGACAATACCCCTCGGTTGAGCTCGTGCTTGCCCTCAAGCACGAAAGGAAGGAAAAACCTTCTGAATGAAAGCCGAATCCTCCCACGTTGCTTCTTCCACGAGCAGATTCACCCACTTTACCAACCATCTGACCACAGGAATGCTGATCTTACCCTGAGGACGAGGAATGAGTTTCCTCTCCAATATTGCCTCCGGTTCCACCTTAATAACACCATCAGGGCCAACAAGAGGAAGGTGACGAGAGGGCACAACATTCGGGCCAATGTGCTTTTTCAATTGACTGACATGGAAGGTGTTATGAAGCATACAGCCCTCTGGTAACAGTAACTTGTATGCATGATTACCAATTCTCTCCAACACTCGAAAGGGGCCATAGAACTTGGAGTGGAGTTTCAGATGCCTGTGCAAACTCAGCGAAGTGTGCTTGTATGGTTGCAGCTTGAGATAAACCATATCTCCAACAGAGAATTCCCTTTCCTTTCGCTTCCTATCAGCATAATACTTCATTCTCTCTTGCGCTTTAAGGAGATTGTTTTTAATTATCTCCAATGCCACTTCCCTGTTCTGAAGCAAGTTGTCACTATCCTCACAAATAGAATCTGGCAGAGCTGACTCTGCCACCATTGGGGGTGGAAAACCATAGAGGGCCTGGAATGGAGTCATTTGCAAAGCAGTGTGGAATGAGGTGTTGTACCACCATTCAGCCAAAGCTAGCCAGCTATGCCACTTCCTCGGTTGCTGAAAACACATGCATCTCAAATAATTTTCCAGACACTGGTTCACCCTTTCAGTTTGGCCATCAGATTGTGGATGGTAACTAGTGCTCATGTGTAATTTGATCTTCAGTGATTTGAATAGCTGCTGCCACAAGTGACTGGTAAAGATCCTGTCTCTGTCAGTTACTATGACCAAGGGCATGCCATGCAATTTAAAGATGTTGTCAGAGAAAGCTCTAGCCACTGTTTGCACTGTTATGGGGTGTTGCATAGCTACAAAATGAGAATATTTTGTAAACCTATCAACCACCACCAGAATCAAATTCTTGTGCTCAAAAGTAGGTAATCCTTCCACAAAATCCATGCTTATATGAGCCCAAGCAAAGTCAGGTACAGGTAAAGGCTCTAGGAGGCCAGGGTAGGGTGAATGCTCTGCTTTGTTCAACTGGGAGACAGGGCAAGCCTTAACAAAAGCAATAACATCCTGTTTCATTCCTTGCCAATGAAATACCAATTTCACCCTGTGGTATGTGGCTCTCTCCCTAGAGTGGCCTCCCAATTCAGAATTATGAAAAGTCTTGAGAATATCCTGCCTCAAGGATGTGGCTGTGCCCACCACCACTTTGTTGTTAAACCTCAAGATGCCATTTTTGTAAGAATAGGCAGTAGTTCCAGGAGCGGCTACACTACATTCAGCAATTAGTTCTTTTACTCTGCTATCCTGACTGTAGCTCTTTGCCACTTCTTGTATCCAGGCTGGAGTAACATCACTAGCAGTGAGAGCAGATACCACATACATAACCCTAGAGAGAGCAGTAGCAACCCTGTTCTCTTTCCCTTTTTTATATTCAACAGTGAAATTGTACCCTAACAACTTTAACAGTAATTTGTGCTAGATCCCCTCAGTTATTTTCTGCTCCTGAATGTATTTTAGACTTTCTTGGTCAGTTCTGATGACCAGGGAAGTTGCCAAGAAATAGTGCCTCCATTTCTTCACTGCTTCAATTATGGCAAGGGCCTCTTTATCATAAGTGGACATAGCAGCAGCCTTAGGACCAATACTCTTGCTGAAATAAGAAATGGGCCTCCCTTCCTGCATCAACACAGCTCCTAAACCATAGCCACAAGCATCAGCTTCTAATATGAAGGGCTTAGTGAAATCAGGCAATGCCAAGACAGGGGCATTAGTTAGTTTCTGTTTCAGAGCTAGGAAGGCCTCTGTTTGCTTATCCTTCCAAGAAAAAGCATCCTTCTTTAAGCAATCAAAGAGAGGCCTGCAAATAATGCCATACCCTTGAATAAACCTCCTATAGTACCCCCCTTAACCCCAAGAAACTTCTCAGTTCAGTGACAGTGGTGGGAGTGGGCCACTCCTGTATAGCTCTGATTTTTGAAGGGTCAATAGACACTCCATCTGAGCTGATTATGTGGCCCAAATACTCAACTTCCTGTTGCCCAAAAGAACACTTATCCATTCTAGCATATAGCTTGTTAGCTTGCAGAATGTCAAACACTTGTGCCAAATGCACTTTGTGCTCTTCCAAAGAGAAACTGAACACCAATATATCATCAAAGAACACCACTACAAACTTCAAGAGACCAAACAACAAATTCATCAATGCTTGAAAAGAAGGAGGTCCATTATTAAGTCCAAAGGACATTACTAAATACTCAAATAAACCCATATGAGTGGAAAATGTTGTTTTATAAATATCCTCCTCAGCCATTCTGATCTGGTGATACCCATTTCTCAATACTTGGCTCCTTTTAACTGATCCAGCAGATCCTCAATAACTGATATTGGGTATTTGTTTTTCACAGTGATTGCATTAAGTTTCCTGTAATCTGTGCAGAGCCTCCAGGACCCATCTTTCTTCTTGACCAATAACACAGGAGAAGAAAAGGGACTGGTGCTAGGCCTTATTATGCCCTTTTTCAGCAGTTCCATTATGATTTTCTCCAAGATTTCCTTCTGATGATGAGGAACTCTATAAGGCCTCTGATTAACCACTTTAGCCCCCTCAATCAGTGGGATTCTGTGATCACAAGTTCTGCTAGGTGGCAGTCCTTGAGGTTCCTGAAAAACCTTTTCATAATCTTCCAATAATGGCAACAACTCTGAAGGAACTTCCTGGGCTGCAGCTACTACTTCACACCCAGAAGAAGTAAACAGAAAGAAACCACAGACAGCTTGCTCCATTAACTTATCAGGATTTTCAGTAGCTTCTGTTACATATGCCAGTGGTATAGTTTCATCTACAAAAGAAATAAACTGGCCACTCCTGGCAGATATTCGCATTTCCATTTTTATGAAATCCATTTGAATGGGGCTGTACTTTTTCAACCAATCCACCCCTAAGATCAAATCATATCCTTTTAATTTTAGCACCCTAAAAGCATCCGAAAACTTGTGGCCCTGAATTTCATAAGGGCAGTCCTTAACTGTAAATTCACTCCACGGCATTCCTCCACTTGCAACCACCACTTTTATCTTGGGATTAGGAGTAGCTGCAATAGGTAACTTAGCTGCCATCTCAGGAGAAACAAATGTAGAGGTGCTACCACTGTCCACTAGAGCAGTAGCAGTGGTATTGCCCACTTTTACTGTCAAAATGAAAGTGTTTTTAGTAGCTCCAATGCCCATGGCAGCATGCATGGACACCTGCAACACTGTATCCTTAGGAATGGGCTCAGAATTTTCCAAGTCAGGATCATCAAAGTCTGTCACATAAATTGTTTCAGCATTGTCACTGCCCTGAGCCTGCAATGACTGAATTTGTGCTCTCTGACTCATCTTACAGACCTGTCTATGGCCAGGCACCCATGGTTCTCTACACTTGTAGCAGACCTGATTTTGTTTAGCTTGCTGAATCACGGTATTTCTATTAGGAGATGTACTTGTGATTGCTTGCTTTGGTTGCTCAAATAGCACTTGTCTTCTTGGTTGAGGGACATAGGGCCTGGTTTGCACCACCATATTTGGGGACTGGGACTTTTCCATTCTTCTAGCATACCATACGGCAGTTTGCATGTCTTTGGGCTTGAAACATTCCACATGGCTCTTAACATAAGTACTCAACTCTGACACAAAACTAGAAAGATAGTAATCATCTAGAATTGCAGGATTCTCCCTTCTCATAACATTCATGAGTTGTTCAAATTGCTCTATATAAGCAGAGACTGTAGTGGTCTGCTGAACTGCATGGAAAGAGCTTACAATGTCACAAGCTGAATCCAGCGAAAACCTGTCAGACAGACATGAGCAGAACTTATGCCATGGGACGTTACTGGAGGCATATCCAGTTCCCCTCCACCACTGAATTGCAGGGCCCTTGAGGTGCGAAATGGCCACTTCGGTCCTATGCTCAATTGGTGTTCGAGCTGCAGCAAAGTACTGCTCGAGGTTCTGAATCCAGGATTCGGTGTCTTGTCCCTCAAACTCAGAAATGTTCAATTTTGCTGGCTTGACAGTAAGGGTGTTTCTTCTTCCATCCTGAAAGTTTTGTCCTCGTCTATATGCATGATCAGCAATCTCATCTTCAGGTATCTCTTCCAAATGCACAACATTGTTAGGTGATGTGTCCTTTGCCTGACCATAGTTGGGGTGCCTATACGGCGCTTTGGGTGTACCATCCAAATGTAGTTCTTTGCCCGTATGATCCCTCAGGGTTGCCGTACCAATAGGCAAAGCAGTCCCTTTTTCAGGCCTATCCACAGAAGGAGGCGTAGGAACAGGTAGTTGTTTGGGTCTACCAGGAGCCACTTGTGGTGAATTCAACTGGTCAGCTTTCATCTGAACACTACCCTGCCCTCAGCACCATCCTCTTGTGCTGGTTCCGGCTCCAACAGCAGACGCCGGAAGTTTTCTTGGATCTTGTCGAAGTTCTTCTGCATCGTTGCGAAGTTTCTGTTAACTGTTGCTTGAAACTGCTGGAAATCCCTGCGATCTTCGTCCCAATCATGCTGCAACGCCTTGATGTCCAACTCGAGAGACTCGAGCTGCAACTCTGCTGTGGAGCCTGAATCAGCCGGGCCCGTCATGTTAATTCCGTCAGCGATCACCACCATAGAGGGTTGGGAGGGTGGGATTAACTTGTCGCCGCCGCCAACACCGCTCGTAGCGCTCGCCTCCAATGGTACACCGCCAGATCCGGGAGCTGGAATTTTACCACCTGAGAAATACTCTCAGGCAACCAGGCTGTCTTCTGACTGCACCCGAACGCTGCCACTCCGGCCTCAGCCAGCTGCCACTCCGGCCTCCGCCAGCTGCCTCCGCCGCCCGATCGGAGCTCATAGAGGGATTTTACAGCAAAAGCAAACCTCAACGGTGCTCCAATCCTTTACCGCCGCCAAGGAAGACTGTGCCTCTGATACCAATTGTCAGGCTCAGTGCTCTGAACTACTGAATTTAAGCGATTCTTAAGGGAATTGAAGAAGATTCAGAGAGAGGAAACTAGGGTTCTTCCTTGAGAAATGGGGAAAGTTAGGTTCAGCACGCCACCGGCGGCTAGGGTTACACCCAATACAATTCACCTGGTCCAGAATGAGGGAGAATGGGTGGCTTTATAGCCATTACATGAGGGAAAAGGAAGAACAGACAGCTAGCCAAGCACATGGCTTGTCGGAAAAGCTATAGGGCACATCTCAACCGTTGGATCAACAACAAGCGTCAGGAGATCTCTTCATCTGGCGAACCGGTAAGCAGGCAGGAGAGCCATTAGATCGACGATCGACGGACTGAATGACTTCGGGCATGCTGGAAACAGGGGATGATCAAGGTTGGGCCTGACACGTCGGTCCATCATCGCTTCTACTACGGCCCGATGGTCAACCCGCCTCTGTAACCCGGCGTCGAATTGCCTCGGCTGGCCTCGCCCCTTGCTACTACTGAACCGGCCTACGAGCCTTGCTCAACCACGAAGAAGAGAAGAAACCCGCCTCGGTTGCCGCTGCCTCTGCCACGGGCCTGCACCTCCGAGCCGCCCCGGCCGTCTCTGCATTCGAGCTGCCTCCTCCGCCAGTCCTTACAAGCCGCTCCGGCCGACTCCGGTCTCTGCCACGACTGCACCGTCAAACCACCCTCGTCGTGGACGGTCTCACCTTCACCGTAAACTGGCCTGGGCCCTGCCATCGCCACCGCTGCATTTGAGCCGCTGCTGCGCTGGGTCACCTATGCCTCTGTCAACCCCGCGCCAAGCAGCTTGCCACCATCGTCGACTCACGGGTGCCGCTGTTGCTGCATTGACCCGCCAAGCGCCTTGACTTGCCCCGCTGACCCGCCGTCCGGTGCAGTTGCCGAGCACCTGCGCTTGCGTCTGAACAGCCTTGTATTTGCCTCCTCAGCGCGCTGCCCTTACCATTGCGGCCGCGGCCTGAGCTGCCTCTGCTCGTTTTCGCTCCGGATGGCCGGTGTGCCAAGCCACCTACGAGCCCAACCTCGCGTCGCTTCTGCATTCCGGTTCATTAGCTGCTCATACCCCAAACAGACTAAATGGAGTACTGTTCCCTGGTGGAAAGGACCAAGGCCCTCTGCCTCATTTTCATTGTTGAGCTGCCGTTGGAGGCGTTGCCTACAACGGACAAATACTATTGGGGTGCAAGAAAAGCTATTCAAGTTATAACAATACTAGACATAAGAGGGTCACGTGGGTGTTGTGCTACATCACATCAGCGGAGCTCATCATGCATATACTATTCAACAGTATCCAGCACTACCATCTGCGTTCATCCGACAAAAACAAAATCAGGTGCTATCCCTTCTATATTTTTTATCAGGACATTTTAATTCCTCTGAGCACCATTACGTTACCCTATTGGTATTTTTATATACAGGTAAAATTATTATTATACTGCGGGTATAAAGCACGCACTAGCAACATTCTACAATGGCGTTTTTTCTCCGTGTCACATTACCTGATGAACGGACAGCCGGTTCACGCGTTCGCGCCGGCTTACAACGAGGAGGACAACTTGCCCGTCCGCACCGGCTTACAACGCCACGGCCGACTCATCTGTTTGCTCCCGCGGGCGACTCATCCGTAATTGATTTTAGCTTCGCCGTGGTGATCATCAACTCCACGGTGGATAATTTTCCGACCTAACATATCAGGTGAAATCCATATAGTATATTTTTTATATTATATATCGCTTTCTTTAAAAGAACAATTACTCCGGTTTGCAATATTGTTTATGCAGGACAATTGTTCACTGCAAGAGCGGTAGCGATTCGCCCGCGTCCATACTGCCTCTAAATACTGCAATTGTTTTTACCATCCGCCTCCACGGTTCGGTGTATATCAACACACTGGAGCTACACTATGTCTGCGTGAGCTATTTATTGAGTATGAGCAAGTCACAACTTGGGTAGCCCGGTTTTCTTTCAACAAAATGGAGACAAACTATCATATACTATCAACCGCCGTCTGCACTGGGTGGCTCAAGGGGCAGGCGCACAAGTCGCCGTCACTATAGTTTGGTTAACTTCAAATCGCCAGTTGGAAGGAACCATTGGCCGAGTTGCTAACACGGCTCATACGGGATCATTGATAACCCGCCGCAGTCACCTCAATTTTCTATGGATTCATATCGCACTGTCAACAACAATGATGGACACCTTATGCTATGGGCAAATATGGAGAGTCTCAAGACAACTCCTCGAGTCATCTTAAGACTCGGGGGCTACGATGACATAATTCAACCAGAAGGGAATCCGGTTTAAAATCCAGACCAATGGACATCAGTCTTATTGAAGCTCTCGAATATCCGGTTTACAATCCGATTCAAGGGAAATATGTCTCCTACAAAGCTCTGAAGCTCTCAAATCCAGTTTAAGAATCTCCGGTTTAAAAAGAATTACTCAGTCGCAAGTTCGAGTTTAAAGGTCGTCAGAAAAATTCCGGCTAAAAATGAAGATTCCGGTTTGAAATCTGGTTCAAGGGAAAGATGTCTCCCACAAAGCTTTGAAGCTCTCAATATCCGGTTTAACATACGGTTCAAGAAGAATAATCTCTCGCAAGTTCGAGTTCTCAGAAAAAATTAAAGGAACCAAAGAGAGTTTGTTTCACAGCACAACTCAAACATAGGCACCTGGCGAGCACAGCTCAGAAATATATCACTTGGGGGCTTCTATTTATAAAGCGAAGTTCTAACTACCCTATTGATCTGGCTATCAAGCCAATACCATTATAAGAGCACAGCTCTGGTTGCTTCGGTAATCTGGCTATCAAGCCAACATGATGGTAAGGGGCAAAAGAGAGTTTGATGCATAGCACAACTCAAACATAGGCACCCGACGAGCACCGCTCACAATGCTACCTGGGGGCTCCTGTCACACAGCGGCAACGAGTTGATACAACCCTTGTAGTAGGCTATCAAGCCATGGCTTGGAAGCCTGGTGTATACACCTAAAACCCCGGATTAACCTGCCTGCATTAAGTAAGTCACTCCGCCCAGGTAAACCTGGTATGACCCGTCGAACGATTGACAAGTCAATCTTATTACAGACCCTGAACTTGTCAACATTAAATTGACGATTGGTTAAGGATTGGGGTCCATCTTAACAGGCTTTGTGAAATGGTTAAGGATGATCAGGATCAGTTTAACATGGATAAATCCAAATTAAACTGGGGGCTAATGTCGGGGATATACCCCGCGGTATGACCCGGCTGGAGTTATAACCCGGCTGACAATTAAGACAGATGATAAACCAGATGGTAAACCGGCTCACAGTTAAGACAGATGGTAAACCGACTCACAGATAAGACAGATGGTAAACCAGATGGTAAACCAGCTCACAGATAAGTCAGATGAAAAACCAGATGATAACCCGGCAGACAATCATAAACCAGCAGACAGTGATAACTCGATGGCCAGGGGTTATGAAGCCCGAGACGTTATGAAGCCCGTGAAGAGAAGTCATAATAGTTAAAATCTTAAGTCTGAATTGGACTCTACATGTAACCCACCCCTTCAACTTATATAAGGAGGGGCAGGGCTTGTTGGGGAACGTAGCAGAATTCAAAAAATTTCTACGCTTTCACCAAGATCCAACTAAGGAGACATCTAGCAACGAGCAAGTAAGAGTGCATCTACATACCGTTATGTAGATCGCGTGCGGAAGCTTTCGAAGAAGCGTGGATGAAGTAGTCGTACTCTTCGCGTTCTTCGTCACCGATGATCTAGCGCCGAACGGACGGCACCTCCGTGTTCAACACACGTCCGGTACAGCAACGTCACCTCCTTCTTGATCCAGCAAGGGGGGGAGGAGAAGTCGTCAGAGAGCCAGCAGCACAACGGCGTGGTGGTGGATGCAGTGGAGATCGCAGCAGGGCTTCGCCGGGCGCCCTGCGTTGGGAGTATGGAGGTGTGACGGGAGGGGGAGAGGCTCCAGGGCAAGGGTGCGGCTGCCCTATCCCCCCCCCCACATATATATAGGGGGCCAGGGGGTGCGCTAGCCCCCTGCAGATCCAATCTGCAAGGGGGGCGGCGGCCAGGGAGGAGTCCTTGCCCCCCAAGGCAAGTGGGGCGCCCCCTCCCCCCTAGGGTTTCAACCCTAGGCGCATGGGGAGGTGGGCCCTAGTGGTGCGCCAGCCCATTAGGGCTGGACACTTCCCCCTTGCGCCCTAGGGGCCCCACCGGGATGGGTGGCCCCACCCGGTGGACCCCCGGGGCCCCTCCGGTGGTCCCGGGACGCTCCCGGTGACCCCCGGAGATCACCCGATGGCCGAAACCTGACTTCCTATATATCAATCTTTACCTCCGGACCATTCCGGAACTTCTCGTGACGTCCGGGATCTCATCCGGGACTCCGAACAACTTTCGGGTTTCCACGTGCATGTATCTCTACGACCCTAGCGTTACCGAACCTTAAGTGTGTAGACCCTACGGGTTCGGGAGACACGTAGACATGATCGAGACCTCTCTCCGATCAATAACCAACAGCGGGATCTGGATACCCATGTTGGTTCCCACGTGTTCCTCGATGATCTTCATCGGATGAACCACCGTGTCAAGGATTCACTCAATCCCGTATGTTATTCCCTTTGTCCATCGGTACGGTACTTGCCCGAGATTCGATCGTCGGTATTCCCCATACCTTGTTCAATCTCGTCATGGCAAGTCTCTTTACTCGATCCGTAATCCATCATCCCGTGACCAACTACTTAGTCACATTGAGCTCATTATGATGATGTCTTACCGAGTGGGCCCAGAGGTACCTCTCCGTCACACGGAGTGACAACATCCCAGTCTCGGTTCGTACCAACTCAACAGACACTTTCGGAGATACCCGATGCGTACCTTTATAGCCACCCAGTTACGTTGTGACGTTTGGCACACCCAAAGTATTCCTACGGTATCCGGGCGACCTCATGGTCTAAGGAATAAATACTTGACACCGAAAAGCTTATGCATTACGAACTATACGATCTTGTGCTATGCTCAGGATTGGGTCTTGTCCATCACATCATTCTCCTAATGATGTGATCCCGTTATCACTGACATCCCATGTCCATGGTCAGGAAACCATGACCATCTGTACTCCGCTTCACATGTAGACCTGATGATGGAATGACTCCTAGGTCGGTGATGAACTCCTTCATCCAGACTCCTTCCTGCGCTGCTTCAGAAACAGCTATGTACTCCGCTTCACATATAGATGCTGCCACCACGCTCTGTTTGCAACTGCACCAGCTGACTGCCCCTCCATTCAAAATATACACGTATCCGGTTTGAGACTTAGAGTCATCCAGATCTGTGTCGAAGCTAGCATCGACGTAACCCTTTACGACGAGCTCTTCGTCACCTCCATAAATGAGAAACATATCCTTAGTCCTTTTCAGGTACTTCAGGATGTTCTTGACCGTTGTCCAGTGTTCCGTACCGGGATCACTTTGGTACCTCCCTACCAAACTTATGGCAAGGTTCACATTAGGTCTGGTACACAGCATGGCATACATGATAGAACCTATGGCCGAGGCATAGGGAATGACACTCATCTTTTCTCTATCTTTTGCCGTGGTCGGCGACTGAGCCTTGCTCAATCTCATACCTTGCAAAACAGGCAAGAATCCTTTCTTGGACTGATCCATATTGAACCTTTTCAATATCTTGTCAAGGTATGTACTTTGTGAAAGACCAATGAGGCGTCTTGATCTATCTCTATAGATTTTGATGCCTAATATGTAAGCAGCTTCTCCAAGGTCCTTCATTGAAAAACTTTTATTCAAGTAGGCCTTTACATTTTCCAAGAATTCTATATCATTTCCCATTAGCAATATGTCATCCACATATAATATGAGAAATGCCATAGAGCTCCCACTCACTTTCTTGTAAATACAGGCTTCTCCATAAGTCTGTATAAAGCCAAACGCTTTGATCACATCATTAAAGCGAATATTCCAACTCCGAGATGCTTGCACCAGCCCGTAAATCGAGCGCTGGAGCTTGCACACCTTGTTAGCGTTCTCTGGATCGACAAAACCTTCCGGTTGCATCATATACAACTCTTCCTTGAGGAAGCCATTAAGGAATGATGTTTTGACGTCCATTTGCCATATCTCATAATCATAGAATGCGGCAATAGCTAACATGATTCTGACTGACTTCAGCATCGCTACGGGAGAGAAAGTCTCGTCGTAGTCAATCCCTAGAACTTGTTGATAACCCTTAGCGACAAGCCGAGCCTTATAGATGGTCACATTACCATCCGCGTCTGTCTTCTTCTTAAATATCCATTTGTTTTCTATGGCGTGCCTGTCGTCAGGCAAGTCCACCAAAGTCCATACTTTGTTTTCATACATGGATTCTATCTCGGATTTCATGGCTCCAAGCCATTTATTGGAATCCGGGCCCACCATCGCTTCTTCATAGTTCGAAGGTTCACCGTTGTCTAACAACATGATTTCCAGGACAGGGTTGCCGTACCACTCTGGTGCGGAACGTGCCCTTGTGGACCTTCGAAGTTCAGTAGTAACTTGATCTGTTTCTTCATGATCATTATCATCAACTTCCTCCCTTGTCGGTGCAGGCACCTCAGGAACAGTTTCCTGCGCTGCGCTACTTTCCGGTCCAGGAGGGGTGACTATCACCTCATCAAGCTCTACTTTCCTCCCACTCACTTCTTTCAAGAGAAACTCTTTCTCCAGAAAGCATCCATTCTTGGCAACAAAGACTTTGCCTTCGGATCTGTGGTAGAAGGTGTACCCAATTGTTTCCTTTGGGTATCCTATGAAGACGCGTTTTTCCGATTTGGGTTCGAGCTTTTCAGGTTGAAGTTTCTTGACATAAGCATCGCAACCCCAAACTTTTAGAAATGACAGCTTCGGTTTCTTGCCAAACCAAAGTTCATACGGAGTCGTCTCAACGGATTTTGACGGAGCCCTATTTAAAGTGAATGCGGAATTCAAAAAATTTCTACGCTTTCACCAAGATCCAACTAAGGAGACATCTAGCAACGAGCAAGTAAGAGTGCATCTACATACCGTTATGTAGATCGCGTGCGGAAGCTTTCGAAGAAGCGTGGATGAAGTAGTCGTACTCTTCGCGTTCTTCGTCACCGATGATCTAGCGTCGAACGAACGGCACCTCCGCGTTCAACACACGTCCAGTACAGCAACGTCACCTCCTTCTTGATCCAGCAAGGGGGAGGAGAAGTCGTCAGAGATCCAGCAGCACAACGGCGTGGTGGTGGATACAGTGGAGATCGCAGCAGGGCTTCGCCGGGCGCCCTGCGTTGGGAGTATGGAGGTGTGACGGGAGGGGGAGAGGCGCCAGGGCAAGGGTGCGGCTGCCCTCTCCCCCCCC
>LR738711.1:851259715-851305959 GCA_902687465.1 Secale cereale | reverse complement strand
CCCCCCACACACATATATATAGGGGGCCAGGGGGTGCGCCAGCCCCCTGCAGATCCAATCTGCAAGGGGGGGCGGCGGCCAGGGAGGAGTCCTTGCCCCCCAAGGCAAGTGGGGCGCCCCCTCCCCCCTAGGGTTTCAACCCTAGGCGCATGGGGAGGTGGGCCCTAGTGGTGCGCCAGCCCATTAGGGCTGGACACTTCCCCCTTGCGCCCTAGGGGCCCCACCGGGATGGGTGGCCCCACCCGGTGGACCCCCGGGGCCCCTCCGGTGGTCCCGGGACGCTCCCGGTGACCCCCGGAGATCACCCGATGGCCGAAACCTGACTTCCTATATATCAATCTTTACCTCCGGACCATTCCGGAACTCCTCGTGACGTCCGGGATCTCATCCGGGACTCCGAACAACTTTCGGGTTTCCACGTGCATGTATCTCTACGACCCTAGCGTTACCGAACCTTAAGTGTGTAGACCCTACGGGTTCGGGAGACACGTAGACATGACCGAGACCTCTCTCCGACCAATAACCAACAGCGGGATCTGGATACCCATGTTGGTTCCCACATGTTCCTCGATGATCTTCATCGGATGAACCACCGTGTCAAGGATTCACTCAATCCCGTATGTTATTCCCTTTGTCCATCGGTACGGTACTTGCCCGAGATTCGATCGTCGGTATTCCCCATACCTTGTTCAATCTCGTCATGGCAAGTCTCTTTACTCGATCCGTAATCCATCATCCCGTGACCAACTACTTAGCCACATTGAGCTCATTATGATGATGTCTTACCGAGTGGGCCCAGAGGTACCTCTCCGTCACACGGAGTGACAACATCCCAGTCTCGGTTCGTACCAACTCAACAAACACTTTCGGAGATACCCGATGCGTACCTTTATAGCCACCCAGTTACGTTGTGACGTTTGGCACACCCAAAGTATTCCTACGGTATCCGGGAGTTGTACAACCTCATGGTCTAAGGAATAAATACTTGACACAGAAAAGCTTATGCATTACGAACTATACGATCTTGTGCTATGCTCAGGATTGGGTCTTGTCCATCACATCATTCTCCTAATGATGTGATCCCGTTATCACTGACATCCCATGTCCATGGTCAGGAAACCGTGACCATCTGTTGATCAACGAGCTGGAAACTAGACGCCTACCAGGGACTCATTGTGGTCTATGTATTCACACATGTATCGCTGTTTCCGCACAATACAATTCAAGCATGAATAACAGACGATTATCATGAACAAGGAAATATAATAATAACACTTTTATTATTGCCTCTGGGGCATATTTCCAACAGGGCTCCCCAAAGAGGGACAAGTAAGAAAGAAACAATCTCTAGGGCTAGACACAAATTCGCCGGTTTACCGGTGAATCTCTGGTGATCATAATGAGACCTAGCCTCAAACAACATGTAGGGTTGTTACCGGATGATGTTTCCCAGGGCCCGAAGCTGTCTAAATCTTTGTCTTGCGTGTTGCATCTCTCGATTCCGCTCAACTCCTCTCAAGCTACCACATAGATGCGTTGGTCTCACGACTAAGTCCTCACACTAGGACATCTGCCGTAACAATTCCACGACAGAAAGGCTAGTTCCCTCAAATGAGACTCGAGAAAGGGAAAGATCCACTCTAAAGATCAACGGAATTCAAGTTAGCAAATCCAATCCTAACTTGATAACTGTGGCTTGGCCTAAGCGCTCACCCGAAACTTTACAACTGAAGATGTTGTAATTCCTTCAACCAATCTATCATAATTCCAACCAGTGCTTCATTCAATCCAATCTAGAATAGCCATGCCTGATCTTGGTTCCAATGCTGCAGGGTTGGGAATTGAATAAAAAGTATCATGTTATGTTAATGTGGGTTATCATGGCATCCTTGAAACTATTCACACAAGGATCGAACCTACTCTACTTTTTGAACATCTTCTCTTCTTACCACGGCAATCATATTCTGATTCCGTCTTGATAAACATGGCATCGGTCCCACTTTCTTATTAACACTACCCTTCTCCTTCGTCTTACTTCTTTACCGGTTAGCTTTTGTATATCACGGAGCTGCATCACATTACCCCTACCTTGTCTAAGTAGGGCAAGAACAGGTTTTCTATTCGAACAATCTAGCCCCATAGTATTTCGTATTGCTTGCTTGAACAAGATAATTTTCTACCCACATGAGCTTTTTCTAACCGAGCAACATTCGCCTTAAAGGAAAAGGATAAGATTGAGATAAATTTGTTGGGGAACGTAGCAGAATTCAAAAAATTTCCTACGCTTCACCAAGATCAATCTAAGGAGTCATCTAGCAACGAGCATAAAGGAGTGCATCTACATACCCTTTGTAGATCGCGTGCGGAAGCGTTCGAAGGAACGTGGATGATGGAGTCGTACTCTTCGTGATCCTCGTCACCGATGATCCCAGCGCCGAACGGACGGCACCTCCGCGTTCAACACACGTATGGTACAGTGACGTCTCCTCCTTCTTGATCCAGCAAGGGGGGAGGAGAGGTTGACGGAGATCCAGCAGCACGACGGCGTGGTGGTGGATGCAACGGAAAAAGCTGCAGGGCTTCGTCGGCGCCCTGCGAGAGGAGTTGGAGGTGTGACGGGGGGGAGAGGCGCCAGAGGCTTGGGGTGTGGCTGCCCTCTCTTCCCCCACTATATATAGGGGGCCAGGGGGGCGCCGGCCCTAGGAGATGCAATCTCCTAGGGGGGCGGCGGCCAGGGGGGAGAACTTGCCCCCCAAGGCATAGGGGGCGCCCCCACCCCCTAGGGTTTCAACCCTAGGAGCATGGAGGTGGGCCCATGTGGGTGCACCGGCCCACCAGGGGCTGGCCCCCTTCCCCTTGCGGCCCACGGGGCCCTCCGGGATGGGTGGCCCCACCCGGTGGACCCCCGGGACCCCTCCGGTGGTCCCGGGACACTCCCGGTGACCCCCGGAATTATCCCGATGGCCGAAACTGGACTTCCTATATATCATTCTTTACCTCCGGACCATTCCGGAACTCCTCGTGACGTCCGGGATATCATCCGGGACTCCGAACAACATTCGGGTTTCCGTGTGCATGTATCTCTACAACCCTAGCGTCACCGAACCTTAAGTGTGTAGACCCTACGGGTTCGGGAGACGCAGACATGACCGAGACGACTCTCCGGTCAATAACCAACAGCGGGATCTTGATACCCATGTTGGTTCCCACGTGTTCCTCAATGATCTCATCGGATGAACCACTGTGTCAAGGATTCACTCAATCCCGTATGTTATTCCCTTTGTCTATCGGTACGGTACTTGCCCGAGATTCGATCGTCGGTATGCCCGATACCTTGTTCAATCTCGTCATGGAAAGTCTCTTTACTCGTTCTGTAATCCATCATCCCGTGACTAACTCCTTAGTCACTTTGAGCTCATTATGATGATATCTTACCGAGTGGACCCAGAGATACCTCTCCGTCATACAGAGTGACAATATCCCAGTCTTGATTCGTACCAACTCAACAGACACTTTCGGAGATACCCGTTGCGTACCTTTATAGCCACCCAGTTACGTTGTGACGTTTGGCACACCCAAAGTATTCCTACGGTATCCGGGAGTTGCACAACCTCATGGTCTAAGGAATAAATACTTGACACTGGAAAAGCTTAAGCATTACAAACTATACGATCTCGTGCTAGGCTTAGGATTGGGTCTTGTCCATCACATAATTCTCCCAATGATATGATCCCGTTATCAATGACATCCTATGTCCATGGTCAGGAAACCGTGACCATCTGTTGATCAACGAGCTAGTAACTAGAGGCTTACCAGGGACACATTATGGTCTATGTATTCACACATGTATCGCTGTTTCCGTACAATACAATTCAAGCATGAATAACAGACAATTATCATGAACAAGGAAATATAATAATAACCCTTTTATTACTGCCTCTAGGGCATATTTCCAATAGTCTCCCACTTGCACTAGAGTCAATAATCTAGTTACATTGTGATGAATCGAACACCCATAGAGTTCTGGTGTTGATCATGTTTTGCCCGTGGAAGAGGTTTAGTCAACGGGTCTGCGACATTCAGATCCGTATGCACTTTACAAATATCTATGTCTCCATCTTGAACATAATTCCGTATGGAGTTGAAACGGCGCTTGATGTGCTTGGTCTTCTTGTGAAACCTGGGCTCCTTGGCAATGGCAATAGCTCCAGTGTTGTCACAGAAGAGAGTCATCGGGCTTGACGCGCTTGGAATGACTCCTAGGTCGGTGATGAACTCCTTCATCCAGACTCCTTCTTGTGCTGCTTCGCAAGCAGCTATGTACTCCGCTTCACATGTAGAATGCGCCATGACGCTCTGCTTGCAACTGCACCAGCTGACTGCTCCACCATTCAAAATATACACGTATCCGGTTTGTGACTTTGAGTCATCCAGATTTGTGTCGAAGCTAGCATCGACGTAACCCTTTACGACGAGCTCTTCATCACCTCCATAAACGAGAAACATATCCTTAGTCCTCTTCAGGTACTTTAGGATGTTCTTGACCGCTGTCCAATGTTCCATACCGGGATCACTTTGGTACCTCCCTACCAATCTTTTGGCAAGGGTCACATCAGGTCTGGTACACAGCATGGCATACATGATAGAACCTATGGCTGAGGCATAGGGAATGACACTCATCTTTTCTCTATCTTCTGCCGTGGTCGGGGACTGAGCCGTGCTCAATCTCATACCTTGCAAAACAGGCAAGAACCCCTTCTTGGACTGATCCATATTGAACTTCTTCAATATCTTGTCAAGGTATGTGCTTTGTGAAAGACCAATGAGGCGTCTTGATCTATCTCTATAGATTTTGATGCCTAATATGTAAGCAGCTTCTCCAAGGTCCTTCATTGAAAAACTCTTATTCAAGTAGGCCTTTATGCTCTCCAAGAATTCTATATCATTTCCCATCAGCAATATGTCATCCACATATAATACGAGAAATGCTACAGAGCTCCCACTCACTTTCTTGTAGATACAGGCTTCTCCCCAAGTCTGTATAAAGCCAAACGCTTTGATCACATCATTAAAGCGAATATTCCAACTCCGAGATGCTTGCACCAGCCCGTAGATCGAGCGCTGGAGCTTGCATACCTTGTTAGCATTCTCTGGATCGACAAAACCTTCCGGCTGCATCATATACAGCTCTTCCTTGAGGAAACCATTAAGGAATGCCGTTTTGACGTCCATTTGCCATATCTCATAATCATAGAATGCGGCAATTGCTAACATGATTCGGACTGACTTCAGCATCGCTACGGGAGAGAAAGTCTCGTCGTAGTCAATCCCTTGAACTTGTCGATAACCCTTAGCGACAAGCCGAGCCTTATAGATGGTCACATTACCATCCGCGTCTGTCTTCTTCTTAAATATCCATTTATTTTCTATGGCGTGCCTATCATCGGGCAAGTCCACCAAAGTCCATACTTTGTTTTCATACATGGATTCTATCTCGGATTTCATGGCTCCAAGCCATTTATTGGAATCTGGGCCCGCCATCGCTTCTTCATAGTTCGAAGGTTCACCGTTGTCTAACAACATGATTTCCATGACAGGGTTGCCGTACCACTCTGGTGCGGAACGTGTCCTTGTGGACCTTCGAAGTTCAGTAGTAACTTGATCTGTTTCTTCATGATCATCATCATTAACTTCCTCCCTTGTCGGTGCAGGCTCCTCAGAAACAATTTCCTGCGCTGCGCTACTTTCCGGTTCGGGAGGGGTGACTGTCACCTCATCAAGTTCTACTTTCCTCCCACTCACTTCTTTCGAGAGAAACTCTTTCTCTAGAAAGGATCCATTCTTGGCAACAAAGACCTTGCCTTCGGATCTGTGGTAGAAGGTGTACCCAATCGTTTCCTTTGGGTATCCTATGAAGACGCATTTTTCCGATTTGGGTTTGAGCTTTTCAGGTTGAAGTTTCTTGACATAAGCATCGCAACTCCAAACTTTCAGAAACGACAGCTTAGGTTTCTTGCCAAACCAAAGTTCATACGGTGTCGTCTCAACGGATTTCGACGGAGCCCTATTTAAAGTGAATGCGGCGGTCTCTAAAGCATAACTCCAAAAAGATAGCGGTAAGTCGGTGAGAGACATCATAGATCTCACCATGTCCAACAGAGTACGATTTCGACGTTCGGACACACCATTACGCTGAGGTGTTCCGGGCGGTGTCAATTGTGAAACAATTCCACAGTTCCTAAGGTGTGTGCCAAATTCATGACTTAAATATTCACCCCCACGATCCGATCGCAAGAACTTTATTTTTCTGTCACGTTGATTCTCAACCTCATTCTGAAATTCCTTGAACTTTTCAAAGGTCTCGGACTTGTGCTTCATCAAGTAGACATACCCATATCTACTCAAGTCATCTGTGAGGGTGAGAACATAACGATAGCCTCCGCGAGCCTCAACACTCATTGGACCGCACACATCAGTATGTATGATTTCCAATAAGTTGGTTGCTCCCTCCATTGTTCCGGAGAACGGAGTCTTGGTCATCTTGCCCAAGAGGCATGGTTCGCACGTGTCAAATGATTCATAATCAAGAGACTCCAGAAGTCCATCTGCATGAAGCTTCTTCATACATTTGACACCAATATGACCAAGGCGGCAATGCCACAAGTATGTGGGACTATCATTGTCAACTTTACATCTTTTGGCATTCACACTATGAATATGTGTATCATCACGATCGAGATTCATCAAAAATAAACCATTGACCAGCGGGGCATGACCATAAAACATATCTCTCAAATAAATAGAACAACCATTATTCTCGGATTTAAATGAGTAGCCATCTCGCATCAAACGAGATCCAGATACAATGTTCATGCTCAAAGCTGGTACTAAATAACAATTATTAAGGTTTAAAACTAATCCCGAGGGTAGATGTAGAGGCAGCGTGCCGACGGCGATCACATCAACCTTGGAACCATTCCCGACGCGCATCGTCACCTCGTCCTTCGCCAGTCTCCGCTTATTCCGCAGCTCCTGCTTTGAGTTACAAATATGAGCAACTGCATCGGTATCAAATACCCAGGAGCTACTACGAGCGCTGGTAAGGTACACATCAATAACATGTATATCACATATACCTTTAACGTTGCCGGCCTTCTTGTCTGCTAAGTATTTGGGGCAGTTCTGCTTCCAGTGACCCGTTCCCTTGCAATAAAAGCACTCAGTCTCAGGCTTGGGTCCAT
The DNA here is from genome assembly GCA_902687465.1 of Secale cereale. Classification (NCBI taxonomy): domain Eukaryota; kingdom Viridiplantae; phylum Streptophyta; class Magnoliopsida; order Poales; family Poaceae; genus Secale; species Secale cereale. The sequence goes on along the minus strand of LR738711.1, from coordinate 851,298,718 downwards.
ACTTTGGCTTCTTCCCGGCAACTGGCTTATCGGGCGCTGCAACTCCTTTGTCGTCCTTCTTGAAGTTCTTCTTACCCTTGCCCTTCTTGAACTTAGTGGTTTTATTGACCATCAACACTTGATGTTCATTCTTGATCTCCACCTCCGCTGATTTCAGCATTGAATATACCTCGGGAATGGACTTCTCCATCCCTTTCATATTGAAGTTCAACACAAAGCTCTTGTAGCTAGGTGGGAGCAACTGGAGGATTCTGTCAACGACCGCTTCGTCTGGGAGATTCATTCCCAACTGAGACAAGCGGTTGTGCAACCCAGAAATCTTGAGTATGTGCTCACTGACAGAACTGTTTTCCTCCATCTTACAGCTATAGAATGCGTTGGAGACATCATATCTCTCAACTCGGGCATGATCCTGGAAAACCATTTTCAGCTCTTGGAACATCTCATATGCTCTGTGGTGCTCAAAACGCTTTTGGAGCCCCGATTCTAAGCTGTGGAGCATGCCGCACTGAACCAGGGAGTAATCATCACAACGCGACTGCCAAGCGTTCATAACATCTTGGTTTGCCGAGGCGGGAGCGTCACCTAGCGGTGCTTCTAGGACATAAATTTTCTTGGCAGCTATGAGGATGATCCTCAGGTTACGGACCCAGTCCGTATAGTTGCTACCATCGTCTTTCAGCTTGGATTTCTCTAGGAATGCGTTGAAGTTGAGGGTGACATGAGCGTGGGCCATTTGATCTACAAGACATATTGTAAAGAATTTAGACTAAGTTCATGACAATTAAGTTCATCTAATCAAATTTTAATGAACTCCCACTCAGATTGACATCTCTCTAGTCATCTAAGTGATACATGATCCGAATCGACTAGCCCGTGTCCGATCATCACGTGAGACGGACTAGTCATCAACGGTGAACATCTTCATGTTGATCGTATCTTCTACACGACTCATGTTCGACCTTTCGGTCTTCCGTGTTCCGAGGCCATGTCTGTACATGCTAGGCTCGTCAAGTGAACCCTAAGTGTATTGCGTGTGTAAATCTGGCTTACACCCGTCGTATGCGAACGTTAGAGCCTATCACACCCGATCATCACGTGGTGCTTCGGAACAACGATCCTTAGCAACGGTGCACAGTTAGGGGGAACACAATTCTTGAAATTTTTAGTGAGAGATCATCTTATTTACTACCATCGTTCTAAGTAAACAAGATGGACAAACATGATAAACATCACATGCAAACAAATAAAATGACATGATATGGCCAATATCATCTTGCTCCTTCGATCTCCATCTTCGGGGCACCATGATCATCTTTGTCACCGGCATGACACCATGATCTCCATCACCATGATCTCCATCATCGTGTCTTCATGAAGTCGTCACGCCAACTATTACTTCTACTACTATGGCTAACGTTTAGCAATGAAGTAAAGTAATTACATGGCGTTATTCAGTGACACGCAGGTCATACAATAATTAAGACAACTCCTATGGCTCCTGCCGGTTGTCATTTTCATCGACATGCAAGTCGTGATTCCCTATTACAAGAACAAGATCAATCTCATACATCACATATATCATTCATCACATCTTCTTGGCCATACCACATCACATAGCACATGCTGCAAGAACAAGTTAGACGACCTCTAATTGTTGTTGCAAGTTTTTACGTGGCTTCTATAGGTTTTCTAGCAAGAACGTTTCTTACCTACGCCAAAACCACAACGTGATTTGTCAATTTCTATTTACCCTTCATAAGGACCCTGTTCATCGAATCCGATCCGACTAAAGTGGGAGAGACAGACACCCGCCAGCCACCTTATACAACTAGTGCATGTCTGTCGGTGGAACCAGTCTCACGTAAGCGTACGTGTAAGGTCGGTCCGGGCCGCTTCATCCCACGATGCCGCCGAATCAAGATTGGACTAGTAACGACAAGAGAATTGAACAAAATCAACGCCCACAACTTGTTTGTGTTCTACTCGTGCAAGATGCTACGCAAAGACCTAGCTCAGATGCCACTGTTGGGGAACGTAGCAGAATTCAAAAAAATTCCTACGCTTCACCAAGATCAATCTAAGGAGTCATCTAGCAACGAGCATAAAGGAGTGCATCTACATACCCTTTGTAGATCGCGTGCGGAAGCGTTCGAAGGAACGTGGATGATGGAGTCGTACTCTTCGTGATCCTCGTCACCGATGATCCCAGCGCCGAACGGACGGCACCTCCGCGTTCAACACACGTACGGTACAGCGACGTCTCCTCCTTCTTGATCCAGCAAGGGGGGAGGAGAGGTTGACGGAGATCCAGCAGCATGACGGCGTGGTGGTGGATGCAATGGAAAAAGCTGCAGGGCTTCGCCGCCGCCCTGCGAGAGGAGTTGGAGGTGTGACGGGGGGGAGAGGCGCCAGAGGCTTGGGGTGCGGCTGCCCTCTCTTCCCCCCACTATATAAAGGGGGCCGGGGGGGCGCCGGCCCTAGGAGATGCAATCTCCTAGGGGGGCGGCGGCCAGGGGGGAGAACTTGCCCCCCAAGGCATAGGGGGCGCCCCCACCCCCTAGGGTTTCAACCCTAGGCGCATGGAGGGGGGCCCATGTGGGTGCGCCGGCCCACCAGGGGCTGGCCCCCTTCCCCTTGCGGCCCACGGGGCCCTCCGGGATGGGTGGCCCCACCCGGTGGACCCCCGGGACCCCTCCGGTGGTCCCGGGACACTCCCGGTGACCCCCGGAATTATCGCGATGGCCGAAACTGGACTTACTATATATCATTCTTTACCTCCGGACCATTCCGGAACTCCTCGTGACGTCCGGGATCTCATCCGGGACTCCGAACAACATTCGGGTTTTCGTGTGCATGTATCTCTACAACCCTAGCGTCACTGAACCTTAAGTGTGTAGACCCTACGGGTTCGGAAGACACGCAGACATGACCGAGACGACTCTCCGGTCAATAACCAACAGCGGGATCTGGATACCCATGTTGGTTCCCACGTGTTCCTCGATGATCTCATCGGATGAACCACTGTGTCAAGGATTCACTCAATCCCGTATGTTATTCCCTTTGTCTATCGGTATGGTACTTGCCCGAGATTCGATCGTCGGTATGCCCGATACCTGGTTCAATCTCGTCATGGCAAGTATCTTTACTCGTTCCGTAATCCATCATCCCGTGACTAACTCCTTAGTCACTTTGAGCTCATTATGATGATGTCTTACCGAGTGGACCCAGAGATACCTCTCCGTCATACGGAGTGACAATATCCCAGTCTCGGTTCGTACCAACTCAACAGACACTTTCGGAAATACCCGTTGCGTACCTTTATAGCCACCCAGTTACGTTGTGACGTTTGGCACACCCAAAGTATTCCTACGGTATCCGGGAGTTGCACAACCTCATGGTCTAAGGAATAAATACTTGACACTGGAAAAGCTTAAGCATTACGAACTATACGATCTCGTGCTAGGCTTAGGATTGGGTCTTGTCCATCACATCATTCTCCCAATGATGTGATCCCGTTATCAATGACATTCTATGTCCATGGTCAGGAAACCGTGACCATCTGTTGATCAACGAGCTAGTAACTAGAGGCTTACCAGGGACACATTGTGGTCTATGTATTCACACATGTATCGTTGTTTTCGTACAATACAATTCAAGCATGAATAACAGACAATTATCATGAACAAGGAAATATAATAATAACCCATTTATTATTGCCTCTAGGGCATATTTCCAACAAAATCGGGGGGCTTTTCGTACCACCTTCCAATCTTCTGAGTCAATCGTGTACTTTTCCACTAGGCGAGACATAAGTTGTCGGAATCCAAGGCCTGTTTTCCCTATTTCCCCGGGGAATGCCAAATTGCGTGGTTTCACGGTCTTATGAGATAGAAAGTTTTGAAAAAATTGTCCAAATATCCGTTCAAATGTGTAAATGTGTCGTGTGTTCATGTATTTAGTTTTTCTTGATCAAGAAACACATATGTGATATATTTGAATATTTGATTAATTAGCGGAACATGCGAAACCAACGCTACAAAAAGACGATCCGGAGAAGACGGCGCTACAAGGTGTGTGACTCCTAGTTCCTTAAGGTGTTGGCAATCAGGTAATGATGCTAGCACATACTACTAACAATACTCCGAAAGAGAGCGTTCTCGTAGCTGATGTCACCCAACTATGTGTCTCCCTTTGGGTTCTCTTCATCACACGCACTAAACAAGGGCCAATCAAGTCCATGCACATATTCTCTTGTAAAGGTACAATTTAGAAATAGCGTGACCATCATCGAATATACAATTCTGAGCCGGGCTCATCTGCACCCAGTGAACAGTAAATTCAAAACAAATACTAGAAAAAATATTTAAAAATCCATCTTTTGCATGGAAGATATTTGAATGCGTGAGGTGTGTGTTAAATTTCAAAGCATTTAGATATCCGAGTAGATTTCAGCAAAACAAATCGGATCCAAACAGTAAACTTTTTCACAAACCCGAAATTTATCTTTTTTACTGAGAGCTACTCAGACATCCAAATGTTCTATAATTTGGCACATACATCACGCACTTAGATATCTTTCCTCACAAAAAAGATAGAATTTTTAGAATTTATTTACTATTTTAACATTTTTTTTCTGTTCGAGCCTCGGAGCCAAAAGGCCTCATTCGACCATCATTCTTCCAAGTGTAATCTTCTCCCATTGCCTTCCAACTGTTCAAAAGCGTCAAATCGACTGAACTGGTCCCTAGGGACACACTTTGAGTTGCTCTGTCAGCTTATCGTGACTCGTGAGGGTACATAAGTTAAAACTTATTTAAATTCGAACAAGTTTATATCAATAAAAAATATAGCAATACTTGCAACACCAAATTAGTTTAAATTCAACAACTGGGGAGGAAAGACAACCATATCTTCACTCCCACGGTGTTGCGCCTTCTATTAGTTTTTTTCTTGCAAGAATAAATTTTGATCTATTCATCAATTGTCAAGATAGTACAAAGAAAACGCACTTTGTATCAGCATCCATTAGCTTACTGGATAGCTAGACCCTTTTTCTTTTGCTTTTTTATAACTACGTTCATAGACTTCATACAACCATACACTTGGGTCACTCTGTACCTCGTGCCGCTCTATGGCTGCGAAATGGACCTGATGAAATTGGCACTCTCAGCCAACAGGATTCTAATGATCTTCCTTGGTTAATACTCCCTCCGTCCGGAAATACTTGTCATCAAAATGGATAAAAGGAGATGTATTTAGATGTATTTTAGTTCTAGATACATCCTCTTTTGTCCATTTTGATGACAAGTATTTTCGGACGGAGGGAGTACAATCCTTTTCTTTCACACACAAAAAAACATTCATAGACTTCATAAATACATGTAGCAGAAAGAATTTCCTACTGTTTTCCTATAAGAAAAAGAAGTTTGATTTGGGATAAAATTAGAACTTCAAGCAATTTGGATTTTTTTTTACTACCCCTGCATATAGCACAATAACAAGCTATCATGATCGCTCGACTTATTAGTTATTACCAGTGTGGTGCATGTCTCGCTAGTATTTCTAACAAATTGTGTAGTACTACTACTGCACATCACGAATTACAACTTACAAGATCAAGCTAAGCAAAGCAAGCCTCAACTTTTGAGCACGCCGGCAGACGCCGTCTGCACAGCCCTGGCGTCTCTTCGGTCGGGCGACGCTGCCGGCGAGCAGAACGCCGGCGTTGCCACCGTCGACGTGCCCTTCTCCGTGGCCTCCTCTATCGTGGACAGGCACCTGGTGGGCCCACCGAACATCCTCTTCCACCTCTCGAGCTCGCCCTCGTCCGGCTCGTCATCCGCCTCCTCGCCGCCGCGGGCCGCCCGCTGCCGGCTCCTGGCCAGGGACGCCGTGCGGACGAACCGGCCGTGGGTGCCGTCCTGGCAACAGACGCCGAACAGGACGAAGCCGCGGCCGGACGCGACGCCCTCGCGGTCGAGCCACCGCCTCCGGACAAGGACGACGACGAGCAGGACGAGCAGCACGACGAAGGTCCCGCCTGTCAACGCGGCGGCGAGCACCAGGCCGGCGTCATCCATTATTTCGGCCCCCCTCCCTCGCACTCCTGAGATAATTCGAAGTAAGAGCTGTGCAAGAATGTGCACTTGAGATGTGTCTGTCAGGAACCAAGTAGTTGCCGGTGTTTCTGCTCCAAGGTGGCCAGTGACAGTGAAAACGGCGGGTTCGTCTCTCCGTCCCCGGAGACTCGGGTTGTGGTCAATGGCGATTCACCACGCGGTGTCTTCCGGCGACCATTCCATACTTGCGATATTTCTTGGTGCGGATTTTTCAGTATTCTTCGGATAATCTGTGGAGGGGAGCGGCTGATGCCTGCGCTGTTGTTGTTTGCTGCTGTTTTGCTCCGCTGGCCACGCCTGATTCTCCCTCGAGAAGGTCGTTGCCGTCAAGCAGCGGCATGCATCCTGGGCTCCTGGCCCGTTGATACAGTCTCAGTACGACTCATTATGAGCATCTGAATACGTGAACATTTTACAAAAACTGAACAACTTTTTTTTTTCAAAACCGAAGCAAAAGATTTGCCTCATTCGCTAAATAAGAGAGAAGAGTTTTAAAGTGTTACAATTGACCCACACACACGGCATGGCTACTACGCACGCGCTAGAATACACCCTAGTTTTTTAGCGCCCGCGAGAACCCAAAGCTTGGCATCATCGATGATAGCACGGAGGAGGACCGCAGGTGGCGCGCTCTTGCTTCGGAAGACCCGAGCATTGCGCTCGTTCCAGATTATCCAAGAGACAAGCATTGTAAGCGAGGCCAAGGCTCGCCAGTTTGGGTTTTGCAAGCAGGTTCGGTTGTCCCACCATTCCAAAACGGAACCATCCAAGTGCCAAAAGGAGGTGTCCATGTATGCAAGATCAAACTCAAGAATGACCGAGTTCCATAGTCTTATGGTGTAGCGGCATTTATAGAAGAGGTGCGCATCCGTCTCGCCAACTCGCTTGCAAAGCGGGCAAAGCCCACATTTTTGCCAACCGCGTCGCTTCAATCTGTCGGCGGTCCCAATCCGATCTTGGATAGCCAACCAAGCAAATAACTTGATCTTGGGAGTGGCCCAAGCATTCCAGGTCATAAAATCCATAGGCGAAAGAGTCAGCCCAAGGAATTGAGCCTTGTATGCGTGCGGTCGCCGAGTAGGACTCGTCATTGGCGTGTTTCCAGATAATGTCATCGTCAACTTGTGGATCCAGAGGTAGGTCATGTACTAGAATCCATAACGTGAAGAATTGGCAAATGTGGGCACCGGATATGACGATGTAGCGAGCGATCTTAAGAATCTAAGCATTTTCATGGAGGGACTCGCGCACCTTCCAATTCTTACGCACGGAGGCCACGTAAATCAGCGGAGCAATGTCCTTCGGTTTCCGCCCAAGAAGCCACGGAGAATCCCAAAAAGGTGTTTTGGCACCATTGCCCAAAATGATGGTCGTTGATGCATAGAAGAAGTCCATGTCCCCCTCCGTGCAAGGGTTCCCAAGCCCCACCCAAGGTTTATTTGGCTCCTTCCTTTCAAACCATGGTCACCTAAGACGCAAGGCCCGAGCAAACTCGTCAGTGTCTAGGATCCCAAGGCCTCTGGACTCCTTGGGGCGACAAACCACCTTCCAATTTACTTTACATTTGGCACCGGTCGTCTTATCCAATTCAGACCAAAGAAAGGCCCTCGCCAATTTGTTGATGTTGTGAAGAGAGCGCGGCGGCACGATGAGATATACACATGATTTTATTTTCGGAAAATATTGGGCAAACGACTGATTTGTAGCAAGTTCCAAGGAACGTCCCACCTGCCGTCGGATCACATGCACACATCTTGGTGCAAAATGTCTTGCCACGTCAGATCAGAAACTCGTTCGCTCTACACAAAAGACTAGCAAATTATTTTGCCTTTCTTAATTAATATGCAAATTTGCCATGTATGATCTTCTTTTGTCTACATTCTGAACCATTTTTTTTTGGTTGGCTTTTTTTTTAGATTTTCTATGGCCACTTTGCCATGTAGGTATTCCTCTGTAGTAACTTATATCAAGGTACAGAGGGGGTATTTTTTGGTAGGCTACCATGGTTGTTTTCCTGCATTTTATAAATTATGCCTTAAATGGCTTTTTCTAAATCAGAAAATATAATTTTTTTGGTTGATGGATTTTTTCCGGAAAATATGAACTATCTGGGCCTAGCCCATCTTTTCCTACGCGCTCCTCAAATAGCTTGGGCGTTGACCATGTTTTCAAAATATAATAAACATGTCTTTGAACAGTGTTAATCAAGCATTCTAGAAACGTTAGATATGTATATAAAAAAATTAATTGTTTTTTTAATATGTGTATAAATTTTAATCAAACATTTCAAAAGATGTTGAACAAGTATTTTAAAAATGTTAATCAAGCATAAACAATGTTAAAAGTCTTTATAAAAATTGTTACCAATGTATAAAAAATTATTAAAAACTTGATTATGTATACAAAATGTTAGTCAAGCATTTGAAAATATGGTGAAGATGTATTTCCAAAATGTTAATCAAGCATTCAGAAAATGTTAAATGTGTATAGTAAAAATGTTGATCATTTTAAAAAATAATCTTAAATATGTATAGAAAAATTTTTGAGCATGTAGTCAAAATTTTCTAATATTGCATTTGAAATAATGTTAATCAAGAAATGTTAAATGTACATACAGAAAATGTTAATCGTGTGTTAAAAAAAGTTAATCAGGCATCTAATTTTATTTAAAGTGTTTATATAAAAATACTAATTATATACTAAAAATGTTAATATTTAATTGAAAATTGTTAATCAAGTATTTGAAATATGTTGAAAATTTGTATAGAAAAAATGTGGACCATGTATTGTATAAAGTTAAACCTGTATTGGAAAATTGTTAAATATGCATTTGAAAAATGCTCTTGATACGAAAAATGTAGAATGTAAAAGAAGATAAGTAAAAGTAAAATCCAAAAAAGGAACTAAAGAAAACTAAAAAAATAAAACCAAAGAAGAACAAAATGAAAAAATATTGAAACTGGCTAAAAATAAAAAAAATGATAACTAAGAAATAAAAAAATGGAAGAAAAAAGGAAATGGTAAAGACCATGAAAGAAACAAAGAGAAATCAGCACACACAAAATCAAAGTATAACGACGAACAAAATGAAAATCAAAGAAAACTAGAGAAGAAATAGAAAAACCAAACAAAAAAAGAAACGAAAAAGGAAAAAAAATATCTCTGGTATTTTACCTCTCGTATTACGCGCCTCCTATGTAACGAAGAACTCAACAGTGGCGCGGTGTTTAGCAGGTCTCGCTTAGTGCGAGATATAGCTCCCGTATAAAAACACCGGTGCAGCGAATAAAAAGGCTTTGCTCGATCGCCCCTTGTCCCGGCTAACGATTCGTTCGTTGAGGTGTTCCTCTTGATCCATCGTCCGCCCGGTATTAGGTTCCTTTTTTATATGTGTGAGATTTTTTAGAAATCACAAATATTCCAACTACCATTATCTAGATTTGTTAATGATTTTTTTTATAAAAAATATACCATTTTTAGGAAAACAAATATGGAGTAGTAACTTTTTTAGGCAAAGCCAAATAATTGTACGTGTAAGTTAATGTGCTGCCCACAGGCTATTTCTTAACTATCCGCCGCTCGCTGCGAGCAATTGTACATAGGGCGCTCGCCTAGGCCAGCCCACTCGTACAGTGCCCACCTTCTGTATTGACTCGGTTTTTTTTTTTTTTTGAATTGGAACACCTAGCATTCCATAGCTTTACGCCGGACCGATCAAATCGGCGGTCACTGCATCGGTTACAAGAGGGGGGATGTTCCCGAGCCACACATGTTGGCTGCCAAAAGTACCCTGCCTCCCCGTAGAGGCCAGCAAGTGAGCTGGGATGTTACACGATCGTGGGCAGTGCACAATGTTCCACTCGATGAAGCCTAGCTGAAGAAGGAATCTCGTCTCCCGAAAGATGGCACCCAAACTTGAGCGATCCAGGGTGTCGGTGGTGATGGCAGTAACCAGGCCTGCGCAGTCAGTTTCGAACACGACCGGACCCATTCCATGTGTCTCAGCAAGGGAGGTTGCGTGCATTAGGGCAAGCGCCTCTGCATGAATGGCTTCAGTTGCATAGTGCAGCTCGCCGGCCGCGGCAAAGATGACGTCCCTCGTGTGATCCCTGTCAACACAGCCCCAGCCAGCCTGGTGCCCTTCCGGGGTATAGGCCCCATCAATGTTAATTTTTACAACATCGGCAGCTGGTTTGGACCATTTCGCTGGGGTTTTGTGCTGTGCAGGCGCTCTCTTCGAGTTAAACTCCCGCCATTCAGACAAAGCCTTAGTCATGAGCATATGAAGTTGGTCATCAGACGTCCTCGCTTGTTGGTGCTTTACTTTGTTTCTTTCAGTCCACCACAGCCATAAGAGGCAGATGATCTTGAGTGAGGCCTCCTCCGGGAAGGTAAATATGCGCTCGAGGAGTTGGCGGGGTGAGGAACAGCTCAGTAGATGTTGTCCAAAATCCTCCAGGCCCGCGATGCGGCAAAAGCGCTTCACTTCTTTGCAGCGTAAGAATAGGTGTCCTCCATCCTCAAGGAGGCGCTTGCACATGAGGCAATCCGTATCTAGTTCCACACCAATACGTTGGATGTTCCTGAGCATGGGGTGACTATTGTGCGCCACGCGCCACATGAAATGATGAACCTTACCTGGGCAGTTGACATTCCAGAGTTTGATCCACATTCTCCTGTCACCGTTCTCTCCTGTCGAGCTGGCACCCGGGGGATGTGAAGCCTGACGTTTTTGGAGATCCACATGCACTATGTAGGCAGATCTGACGAAGAACATGCCCTTACTGTCAAACTGCCATGCAATGAAATCCTCATGGTATTCAAAGATAGGGTTTCCCAGGATAGTCGCAGCCTCCTCTGCATTGAACGTCTGACATACAAGTTGCTGGTCCCATGTGTGAGTGGTCGGGTCGATCAATTCCGCAACAGTGGTTAACAGGTTGTTTCCGTGGGGTGTTCTTGGGAGTCTAACAAGGCCTGTGGGGAGCCACGGGTCCTGCCAAATTCGGATCTGCTCGCCGTTTCCCACTCTCCAGACCATTCCCTCTTTGATTATCTCAACGCCTTGGAGGATACTTCGCCAAACATAGCTAATGCCAGGGGAGGCTTGGGCTGTTAGGAGGTCGCTAGTGGGGAAATATCGAGCTTTAAGGACCCGGGCACATAGTGATTCCGGTGCCTGCAGTAGCCTCCAGACTTGGCGGGACAGCATGGCCATATTGAAAGAGTGCAAATCCCTAAAGCCCAGACCTCCTTCTTCCTTTGGTTGAGTCATTGAAAGGATCGATATGGTTGACTAGAGGGGGGGTGAATAGGCAACTGACAATTTTTAGCTTTTCTTAACCACTTTAAATTAAACGTCAAAGTAAGTTGTCTAGATATCCTACTAAGATGACAACTAAAGGAAAGAAGGATAACAACTACACAAGCATGCTATAGGAGTTAAACAAGTAAAGCATGCACAAGTAAAGGTAAGAAATAACCACAAGAGGAACCGGTGGAGACGAGGATGTGTTGCCGAAGTTCCTTCCCTTTGAGGGGAAGTACGTCTCCGTTGGAGCGGTGTGGAGGCACAATGCTCCCCAAGAAGCCACTAGGGCCACCGTATTCTCCTCACGCCCTCACACGATGCAAGGTGCCGTGATTCCACTAGTGGTGCCCTTGAAGGCGGCGACCGAACCTTTACAAACAAGGTTGGGGCTATCTCCACAACTTGGAGGCTCCCAACAAAACCACGAAGCTTCACCACAATGGAATATGGCTTCGAGGTGACCTCAACCGTCTAGGGTGCTCAAACACCCAAGAGTAACAAGATCCGCAAGGGATTAGTGGGGAGAATCAAATATCTCTTGGTGGAAGTGTAGATCGATGCCTCCTCAAGCAATCCCGAGCAAATCAACAAGTTTGATTGGCTAGGGAGAGAGATCGGGCGGAAATGGAGCTTTTGGAGCAACAATGGAGTAGTGGGGGAAGAGGTAAGTCTTCTTGGAGAAGAAGACCCCCTATATATAGTGGGAGAGCAAATCCAACCGTTATGTGTGTTTTCAGCCCGCAGAGAGCGGTAGTACCGTACGTAAGTTGCGGTACTACCGCTGGCTGAGCGGTACTACCGCTAGGTAAAAACACGCAAGATGATTGACAACCACGGATGAAATAAATTACATCCATGGCTACATCCGCAGAAATACGGTAGCAGCAAAACGCGACACGGTACTACCGCTTGGAGTAAGCGGTACTACCGCATAGGATGCGGAAGTAAAAAATTACTTCCGCACCTACTTCTACACTTAGTACAGTGTCGGGCCAGATACACGGTACTACCGCTCTGGAGCCGCGGTACTACCGCTGGTGCGGTACTACCGTGTCTTCAAGCGGTACTACCGTGTGGCTGTGCGGTACTACCGCTTTATGGAGCGGTACTACCGCTTGCCAGGCAGATGTTTTAGTTAAGAAGTCATGGTTTGCATATACGATAAAAAACGGTTGGAACTCCAGAGAAGCAAGGGAAAGGTGGTGTGAGAGTAAGATGTGTACGTGTTGATTCCACCCTAACCTTTCCGAAACGGACCCCCTCATAATAGTACGGCTTTCCTATTACTCAAAGCCACCGACAAGGAGCAAAAAGGAAACACCGTCTTCCATCGAATACGAGGGGTAAGCAATCGTCTTGTGCCTAGGTGAGATAAATCTATAGGAGCTTAAAGCACACGATTAGTCCGCAAATGCCTTGTCATCAATCACCAAAACTACTTAGGGAGCTCTAGATTCAAATTTAGACAAGCGAACACCTTTCTTGAGAATGAAACACTTACACCCGAATACCCGAAAGTACTTGAGATTGGGCTTGTTACCGGTAAGAATCTCATATGGAGTTTTGTTCAAGCCTTTGCGGAGATAGAGACGATTTGATGCATGGCAAGCGGTGTTGATGGCTTCGGCCCAAAAGTTGTATGGAGATTTGAATTCAGCCATCATGGTTCTTGCCGCATCCATTAGAGTTCGGTTCTTTCTCTCCGCTACACCGTTTTGTTGAGGGGAAAATGGGGCTGCATATTGATGTTTGATCCCCTCATCACCAAGAAACTCATCCAAGGTGTAGTTTTTGAACTCGGTGCCGTTGTCACTTCTGATCATCAAAATATTTGCTTCATGTTGTCGTTGAGCTTCATTTGCAAAGTTGATGACGGTTTGTTGGGTCTCACTCTTCTTCTTGAAGAAGTATTGTAATGCCCCGGATGTAATACTTTCCCTTTTGGGCTTATAATATATCTCCGGCTTCATCTATTTCCATTTCGGGTTCTTTGTCTTTCGGGCTTTCGTCGTTTTGTTGTGTGAGTGTGTGGCATTCATTCATATCATGTAGACATGTGCATTGCATTTTGTTTGTGTTGTGGGTTGCATCCGGTTCGTGGCGTTTCTTCCCGTTGTCCGTTTCGTGTTCCGGAGCTCCCTCACGTGTCCGTGACGTCCCGTAGGCCTTCTTTGTTGTTCGGGCGTTTTTCGTTACCGGTGTGCCGCGAGGTTGTGTTGTGTGTTGTTGTTTTGTTGTGTGCAACCCGCCTCTCAAATCTCGTCTCGTTTGGACTCCGTTGACTTTTCCCTCCGTTGTCCGTGTGGGTCCGAAGTGCCCTTACTTCGTGTCCCGAAAACACCCTCGTTGCTTTCTTTTATCTCCGTCTGGGCCCTTTTATTCATCCCCGCGATCGGATCCGTTGGATCCAGATCGGAGGGCTCCTAAACATCCCCTAGTCTCAAACCCTAGTCTAATTGCTATATATAGACCCTAGGTCTATTTGGGCATCCCCTTCTTCTTCCCCTTCTCTTTTTCTTTTTTTTTTCCCTTTTAATCTCAGATCCCGCACTGTTCTTAGGGATCCCGAGGATCCCTCGTTCTACTAGCCGCCGGCGCCAGATCTCCTCGAGGAGCGAGGTCAACGCCGAGCCAGGCGCTCCCTCCGCTCGAGTCGCGTCGCTCCTTCGGGTCGGTCGCGCCGAGCCAGGCCGGCCGCGCCGCTGTCCGATCGAGCCTCGACCAGCCGGGCCGGTCCAGGGGACCGTTTCGTCGGGCCGTCGTCGCTGCCTCCGCGCGCCGGGGGGGACCAGATCGTCGCCCTCCCGGGCCGCCGGCACGTACCACTCCGCCGCCTCGTCACCTCACCGAGCGGGCCTCTGCCCCGCCGCCTTCGCGCAAGCGCCACCGGGCCGCCTCCCTCCCGCGCTGGGCCGCTTCGCCGTCGCAGCGCCAGCCAGCCTCCGCCGCCTGGGCCGAGGCCCGTCTCGCCTCCGCCGGCCAGCGCCAGCGCCAGCAGGCCGCGCGCCGCAGCGCCTCCCGCGCGGGCCTCCGCCTGGGCCTGCCTCACCGCGCCGCCCCGCGGGCTTCTTTCCCCGAGCCGGACGGGCTCCCTCCCACGGGCCTCGTCGGGCCCGTCTTCCATCGCCGGATCCCGAGCGGGCCACCGCCGCACTGTAGCCGCGCCAGGCCCGATCTGCTTCCGCGCCAGGGCCCATCTACTGTTCCAGATCTGAACTTTTAGATCTGAGGTCTATTTTCAAAACCCTAGCCCCTGTTTTTTTGTTGTTCTGAGAATGCCTACTTTGACCATGCATATCTTTTTACCTGTTGCTCCGTTTTGAGCGTGTGATATGTCCAGATGTTCGTGGAGATGCCCTCTACGTTTTACCTGTTGTAGTCATGCATGTTAGAGATCATCTAGGGGCATGTTTTGCTGTTGCAAGAGTGTATGATGATATAAACTGCTGCTATGTGTTATTTTTTTGTGCCACCTTCGACATGTGATATCTTTTAGCTCGTTTGTCCAAACGAAGCAAATGACATGTCCACGTGTTCGTCTTGACACGAACTACGTGTTGTGTGTGCTAGGTTGCATGGTAGATGTATTGTTTCCTTGTTATCATCGTTGCAAGATGCCATGTTCAAATGTTGTGTTTTTACTTGTTATGAAATGCCATGTTGTTGAGCTCGTTGTAATCGGTGTGTTCACCACATTGATGCATGCTTGAGTGTTTCGGGATCACCTTCATATGTATTTTGATGAGGTGCTTACCCTTTGCCATGTTTAGTTTCGAGGTGTCTTAAACATGCTCTTTTTGTTGCTATGATGATGTTGCTGTTTTGGGACTTAGTGAAATTTCACTAAGTCTGAAATCTGTAACGTTCCGATGCCATGTTCGTGTGATGTTGTAGGACAAAGCATGATAGTTTTGGGGTGGATTTTGATTGTTCCATGAAGTATATATTGTTGTCTTTCCATCCATGTCCTCACATGTCCTTTTGAGGTGCTGTAGCATGTTTATCTTTTGCTCCAAACTTTCAATAAAATTCTGCTGCCAGAATTTTATTTCAAAGTTCAATATGTCCAAGATCATTGCTAGTGATCCGTGACTCCGTTGGGGGTGCACTTTGGACCTAGTTGCTGTACATTATATCTAGTTTATGTTCAAGTCCTTTGCCATGCCTTTTGGATGCTGTAGATTATTTATTTTGTGCTCCCAAGATGCCATGTTGCTGTAATTTGCAGTTTTCGCTCAAATCTTGTTTCGGGCATAACTTTTAGCCCGTAACTCCGATTTCAGCGAACTTTATATCAAACTTGGGTGTTTTTCTGTGTAGATTAATAATATCAGGTTGTTATCTTGATTTGAGGTGTTTTGCTTGAGTGATGTTTTCCGTGCTCCATGTGCTTCACTAGTGCATCCATCATGCATACATGTTTTTCGAGTGCGCATTGCATTGTGTTGATTGGTGCTGGTGTGTTTGTCTTGTTTAGACCCGGAAGTTGAGCACGAGTTTTCCAACGAGGTTGAGCACGAGGTTTCCAACGAGTTTGAGCAAGAGGACCCTTCTTTCGATCCGAACTTCTTCTCTTCAGGCAAGATGACCGAACCCCGATAACATTACTATCTTTGTCTATTGCTAGTAGTCTCGATCTATAGTTTTGCCTCGATGCCCATGTTCTTCTTGTCAGCCTCCTACTTGTAACCAATTGCCATGTTTAACCACCCTACCTATGCAAACCGTTGCTTGGCTAAGTACGCTTCGCTCAGCCCTTCTTATAGCGTTGCTAGTTGCAGGTGAAGTGAAGATGCTTGCTCCATGTTGAAGTGTGGTTGGGTTATATCACACTATATAAATGCTTTAATTGGAATCACATATATATTGGCAAGGGTGGAAGGCTAAGCCTTTTGCTTGGTGTTTTGTTCCACTCATGCCGTTAGGATCCGTATAAGCCGGTTTTATGTTCCTTGATTATGCGTTCCTAACACGGTTGGGGTGTATGGGACCCCCTCGATAAACCGCTATGTGCTAAGTCTTTTCCAGCAAATCCCAACATTGGTACTTTTTGCCTAATAACAAACTAAACTTGCATAAGGGAGTAATTAACCCTCTTTCTTAATCAACAACCCCGGGCCAGTGCTCCACATGAGTGTTGGTCCGAAACGGGGAGCCTGCGGGGCCGCCTTGAGGCAACTCGAGGTATTTGGTATCCACCCGTAGCTTCGCCCATCCGGACGTGTCCTGAGACCTAGATACGCGCGGCTACTATCAGGGTGACGACACGCCGGGAGGATTTGCTGGATTAGCCTTACCTTAGTTCGGTTTAACTTGAGCACGGGATTCCGAGGATACTCGGGTCTTCCCACTTTGGAGTTGCGACTCCGCGGATCGTGGGCTTGTAATGGGTCAAGTTGGAACACCCCTGCAGGGTTTGAACTTTCGAAAGCCGTGCCCGCGGTTATGTGGCAGATGGGAGCTTGTTAATTCCGGTTGTAGATAACTTGACACAATGATACTAATACACTACCAGCGTGTGTTCCGTGACTGTCAATTTCCGAATAGGGATTCGGAAGTTGAACACGGAGGGGTTATGTTGTGAGCTTGTAGCTAGGATCACCTAGTGATCACTTCTCGCTTTGCCTTCTCTTCTCGCTCTCTCTTGCGTAAGTTAGTGCTAGTTGCTGCTGCAGACTCTTTGTTGCTCCTTCACCTCATTTCTTTCTTCAGCCTTTTCCCTCACCTAAAGGCTTTGATAGTTCTGTTACCCGGGAACGGGATTGCTGAGTTCCTCTGTGGCTCACAGTTACTTCACACACCAGATGCAGGTCCAGCCGTGAGCTATCCAGGTGATGGCACCGAGCTGGATTGGGAGTACGACGAGGAGCGTAGTCGTTACTACGTGCGCTACCCGGACGATCAGTAGTGGAGACTCTTACTAGGATTCGATCCGCCTGTGGTTGTTTTATTTATCTGAGTTTGGTACTTTGACATTTGGATTTTGCCCTTAGAGGGTTGTAGTGATCTTATTGTATGATGTTTGAGACTTGTACTGTTATTCTGTGACGTGGCGATTGTAAGCCAACTATTTTAAGTTTACCATCCCTCTTTTACATGAGTTGTGCAAAGATTACCAAACTTGAGATCATTCTAGGATGGACTTATGCCTTTAAGTCGGGCCTCGACCCGTAGGAGGTATAACTCCATCCTGGGCATTACAAGTTGGTATTCAGAGCCTTCTCCGACCTAGGAGCCCCCACTGTTTGATCGAACCGTTGACGGTTGAGTCTAGGCACACACTGAAAACTTTTGAGTCATATATTATATCGGAGAGTAGGATTCTTTGCTTCTCATCCCCTTTCTCTCTGGTGAGGACTCCTGACGTCTGCTCTTATCTCTCCTATCTTCAAAATTTGCACAAAATTTTTTTTTTAGGAATCTCGCGAGTATTCTGGGATTGTTTCGATGTTCTTGTGACAAGGATATTGTTCCTGATGCCTCCTGTTACCGAGGAGTTGAGCTTCGGGGTATCACTGTAACAAGCATATCGCGACAGTACTAAATACTTAAGACGGCCGACATCGAAAATCTCCCCTATACGGCCAGTGGCACGATAACCCCGACATCACCCAGTACTGGGGAGGTAGTTCGGGAGTATTGCCATAGCTTGTTATAGTGGATGCTTTTCGAAGGTCCGAGGTACACAGCTTCCGAGAAAGACTGGTTATGTGTTGAAGGATGGATACACCTGGATGTAGGTTAGAGTTGATTGCGCGGTGCTTCCCGTGTATCCCCAACACCTGATTGCATAACTGGAATCTTTCGGAAAGCTATAGGTGGGTTTTATCCAGTAGATCGTAGGCATTCTTCCAACGAATGCAGGTTAGTGAGTTCGGGGTTCGACATTGAGTGAAGGAGTTATATGACCGAGGTTACTATCAGGAGTTGCATCTTAAAGGGTCCTTGGCTATGCTGATCCGGGGATTGCAAAACCTTTTCGTAACGCGTTCATATGCTTTCAGCACAAAGATGTTAGAACGAAACTCCTCTCTTGTGTGTGTTCCTTTCCGTATCTTGTTGTTTTTATTATTTATCCTTTTGATCCCTATGTGGCTTCTCGTGAAGACTGATGTTATCAATTAACTAAGAAATTCATTCGTTCCTCTTGTTCGGATGATTTCATTCGTTCTTATTGTTCGAATGATTATTGTGAAGACTTGTTGCAATTCATTCCATTGATTCAGCTTATTCCTTTTGTCAATCAATTGCTGATTCGTGGTCATCTCTTACAGGATGGCTCCGAAAAGGGTTCCGAATGCCAACCCAGAGGGTGAAGAGGTTCCAGAACGTCCTCCTTCACCTCCTCCTCCGCCTGAGGCTTGGAGAGCAATTATGCAGACTACTGCTCAGAACACTCAGTTGATGATGCAGATGATGCAGCAAATGCAGGCTATGCAAGCTAATCAAGCTAATCAGGGCATTCCAATGAACCAAGGCAACTTCTTCCAGCAGCACCATGCTACCCTCAACCAGTTCTTGGCCAACAATCCTAAAGCTTTCAGTTACTGTGTCGACCCTCTTGATGCTGAGGATTGGCTGACCGATATCAAGAAGCATTTTGAGTGCAGTAACGTGAAAGAAGATGACTATGTGAAGTTTGCAGCCTTCCAACTGAAAGATCAAGCAGCTGATTGGTGGCAGCAGTATAAAGACTCAAGGCCGGGTCAAGTGATCTCGTGGGAGTACTTCTGCAGGGATTTCCGCTCGCATCACATTCCTACAAGTGTTATTGAGGGTATGCGTGAGCAATTCCGCAACCTCAAGCAGGGCTCCATGTCAGTCTATCAGTATAATGTCAAATTTCAAAACCTCGCTCGTTATGCAAAGCAAGACATACCTGATGCAAAGAGCAAAATCTATCAGTTCCGTGGAGGTCTCAAAGATGAACTTCAGCTTGCTCTCACTCTGTTCGAGCCAGACGAATTCGATAAGTTCTATAATATGGCTTTGAAACAAGAAGCAGCTCAGCTTAAGATGGAGGCTTCTAAGAAGAGAATTCGAGATGCTGTTCACTCTACCTCATCGTCTCAGTTGGCTGCGAAACAACAGAAATTCTGGCTTCCTCCTCCTCCAATGATTCGAGCTCCATACAACAACTCCAGCAACTTCAACAACTCCAACAACAAGAACTCTAGTGGTCGTGGTTTCTCCCACCCACCCAACCCAAGCAACCAGTCGAAGAAGCAGTTTCAGTCTCAAGGCTCCAAGTCCAGTGGCTCTCAGTTCCGTCCTCTCTCAGAAGTGACTTGCAACAAATGCACTCAGAAGGGTCACTATGCCAACAGATGTCCGAATCCGAAGCGTCTTCCACCTCCTCCTCCTATGAGTTCAGCTATTGTCAAGCATGATCCAAAGTCTGCAAGGGTTAATCTGATGAATGCAGCACAAGCAGAGGCTTCTTCTGATGTCATTCTGGGTAACCTTCCAGTGAACTCTTTTCCAGCTAAAGTGTTATTTGATTCGGGTGCATCATGCTCTTTCATGTCTCAACCTTTTGCATCCAAGTATGATGTGGGCATCAAAAGTTTGCCAAGGGAGTTATCAGTTGTTTCTCCGGGTAGATTGATGCATTCCAGTATATATGCTCCGGATGTTTCTATTCGCATGGGTGATTATCGATTTTTGGCTTCTCCGGTGATTCTTGGTCATTCTGACATCGACCTCATTCTCGGAATGGATTGGCTTTCTCAGCATGATGCTCACATTGATTGTGCTCAAAAGGAAGTCAAATTGACTCATTCTGATGAAGATGTGATTATCTTCGCCTCCAGGGATAATACTATTCGGCTTTTCTCTCTTAATGATAAGGGTGAAATTAATGCCATAGAGCAAATTCCAGTGGTGAATGAATATCAAGACGTCTTTCTAGAAGAACTTCCAGGCATGCCTCCACACCGTCAGGTGGAGTTTGTCATTGAACTCGAGCCGGGCACCGAACCTGTTTGCCGGCGTCCATACAAGCTCTCTTCAGATGAATTGAAGGAATTGAAGAAACAGTTGGATGAACAGGAGCGTATGGGTCTCATCAGACCGAGTACATCTCCGTGGGGCTGTGGTGTCTTATTTGTCAAGAAGAAAGATGGCACGGAGCGTCTCTGTGTTGACTACCGGCCATTGAACAAGAAGACGATTAAGAACAAGTATCCGCTCCCCAACATCAACGAACTCTTTGAGCAGCTCAAAGGAGCTAAAGTGTTCTCTAAGCTTGACCTCCGAATGGGCTACCATCAAATTCGCATTCGCGAGGAAGACATTCCCAAGACGGCCTTCAGAACGAGCTACGGTTCATATGAGTATACCGTCATGTCCTTCGGTCTCGCCAATGCTCCTCCTACCTTTTCAAGGATGATGCATTACATCTTCAACCCCTATACTGGAGAATTCGTGCTTGTGTATCTGGATGATATTCTGGTGTTTTCCAAGAATGAAGAAGATCACGAAAAGCACTTGCGTCTGGTTCTTGATCGACTCAGAGAGCATAAATTCTATGCCAAGTTCTCCAAGTGCGAGTTTTGGCTCGATAAGGTTTTGTACCTGGGCCACATTATCTCAGCTGACGGTATTGCGGTTAATCCCGAGAAAGTTGAAGCAATTGTCAACTGGGAAGCTCCTCAGAACGTCAAGCAGCTCCGCAGTTTTCTGGGTCTTGCCAGCTATTGCAGAAGGTTTGTGGAGAACTTCTCCAAGATTGCCAAGCCTCTTTCCAACCTCCTTCAGAAGAATGTCAAATACTTTTGGTCTCCCGAGTGTGAAGTGGCTTTCAAAACCCTCAAAGAGAAGCTTGTTTCCGCACCAGTTCTGATTCCTCCTGATGAATCCAAGCCCTATGAAGTGTTCTGTGACGCTTCTCTTCAAGGTCTTGGTGGTGTGCTTATGCAAGAGAAGAGAATTGTGGCATACACTTCACGTCAGCTAAAGCCAGCTGAGAAGAACTATCCCACACATGATCTCGAGCTAGCAGCTGTGGTACATGCTCTGATTACGTGGAGACATCTGTTGTTGGGCAGAAAGGTCGACATCTTCACTGATCACAAGAGCTTGAAGTACATCTTCACACAGCCGCATCTGAACCTCCGCCAGACTCGTTGGGTCGAGATGATCCAAGAGTACAACCCCAGCATTGAGTACACTCCAGGCAAGGCGAATGTGATTGCAGATGCTTTGAGCAGAAAGGCATATTGCAACAGCCTTCTTATCAAGCCACACCAGCCTGAGCTTTGTGAAGCATTCAGGAAGCTCAACCTTCAGGTTGTTCCGCAGGGTTTTCTTGCTAATCTCCAGATTGCTCCTACCTTGGAAGATCAAGTCCGTGAGGCCCAGCTCCGTGATACCATGGTGAAGAAGGTGAAACATGGCATTGCAAAGGGCACTCCAAAATATAAGTGCTTCCGTGTTGATGAGAGAGATACCTTGTTCTTCGAGGACAGACTCGTTGTTCCCAAAGGTGATCTCGGGAAGCTCATAATGGAAGAAGCTCATGATTCTCTCCTTTCCATTCATCCTGGCAGTTCCAAGATGTACCAAGACCTCAAGCAATCTTACTGGTGGACACGCATGAAAAGGGAGATTGCCCAATTCGTGAATGAATGTGATGTATGCAGAAGAGTGAAAGCAGAACATCAACGTCCAGCCGGTCTTCTCCAACCTCTTCCTATTCCTGAGTGGACGACCACATTGAAATGGACTTCGTCACTGGCTTTCCTAAATCCAAGCGAGGCAATGATGCTATCTTTGTGGTGATTGACAAGCTTACCAAAGTCGCTCACTTTCTTCCAGTCAAAGAATCAATCAATGCAGCTCAACTTGCAGAGCTGTACACTTCCAGAATTGTGTCCCTACATGGCATTCCTCAAGTGATATCCTCATACCGTGGCAGCTTGTTCACATCAAGGTTCTGGGACTCCTTTCAGTCCGCCATGGGCACGAAGATCAGGTTCAGCACTGCATTTCACCCTCAGACTAGTGGTCAAGTCGAGCGTGTGAATCAGATCCTTGAAGATATGCTAAGAGCCTGTGTCATCTCCTTCGGCATGAAATGGGAAGACTGCCTTCCATTTGCCGAGTTCTCTTACAACAACAGCTTTCAAGCAAGTGCAGGCAAAGCACCGTTTGAAATTCTCTATGGCAGAAAGTGCCGTACCCCTCTCAACTGGTCTGAAACAGGCGAACGCCAACTTCTTGGCAATGATTTGATCTCTGAAGCCGAAGAAATGTGCAAAGTCATACGTGAGAATCTCAAGGCCGCTCAGTCGCGTCAGAAGAGCTACTATGACGGAAAGCATCGTGATTTGGCTTTCGACATCGGTGATCATGTCTATCTCCGAGTTTCTCCGATGAAAGGAACCCAAAGGTTCGGTATCAAAGGAAAGCTTGCTCCTAGATACGTCGGGCCTTTCAAAATTCTTGGCAAAAGAGGCGATCTAGCCTATCAGCTCGAACTCCCTTCCAACTTTGCAAATGTTCATGATGTCTTCCATGTGTCTCAGCTTCGCAAATGCTTCAAGGCACCTGAGCGCATGATTCCGTTTGAGGAGATTGATCTTCAACAAGACCTTTCCTACCGAGAGCATCCAGTTGCAATTCTCGAAGAAACCGAACGCAAGACTCGCAACAAGACCATCAAGTTTCTGAAAGTCAAGTGGTCACATCACACAGACCGAGAAGCTACCTGGGAACGAGAAGATCATCTTCGTTCCGAGTACCCTTCCTTTTTCCAGTCCTAGATCTCGGGACGAGATCTTTTTGTAGTAGAGGAGAGTTTGTAATGCCCCGGATGTAATACTTTCCCTTTTGGGCTTATAATAAATCTCCGGCTTCATCTATTTCCATTTCGGGTTCTTTGTCTTTCGGGCTTTCGTCGTTTTGTTGTGTGTGTGTGTGGCATTCATTCATATCATGTAGACATGTGCATTGCATTTTGTTTGTGTTGTGGGTTGCATCCGGTTCGTGGCGTTTCTTCCCGTTGTCCGTTTCGTGTTCCGGAGCTCCCTCACGTGTCCGTGACGTCCCGTAGGCCTTCTTTGTTGTTCGGGCGTTTTTCGTTACCGGTGTGCCGCGAGGTTGTGTTGTGTGTTGTTGTTTTGTTGTGTGCAACCCGCCTCTCAAATCTCGTCTCGTTTGGACTCCGTTGACTTTTCCCTCCGTTGTCCGTGTGGGTCCGAAGTGCCCTTACTTCGTGTCCCGAAAACACCCTCGTTGCTTTCTTTTATCTCCGTCTGGGCCCTTTTATTCATCCCCGCGATCGGATCCGTTGGATCCAGATCGGAGGGCTCCTAAACATCCCCTAGTCTCAAACCCTAGTCTAATTGCTATATATAGACCCTAGGTCTATTTGGGCATCCCCTTCTTCTTCCCCTTCTCTTTTTCTTTTTTTTTTCCCTTTTAATCTCAGATCCCGCACTGTTCTTAGGGATCCCGAGGATCCCTCGTTCTACTAGCCGCCGGCGCCAGATCTCCTCGAGGAGCGAGGTCAACGCCGAGCCAGGCGCTCCCTCCGCTCGAGTCGCGTCGCTCCTTCGGGTCGGTCGCGCCGAGCCAGGCCGGCCGCGCCGCTGTCCGATCGAGCCTCGACCAGCCGGGCCGGTCCAGGGGACCGTTTCGTCGGGCCGTCGTCGCTGCCTCCGCGCGCCGGGGGGGACCAGATCGTCGCCCTCCCGGGCCGCCGGCACGTACCACTCCGCCGCCTCGTCACCTCACCGAGCGGGCCTCTGCCCCGCCGCCTTCGCGCAAGCGCCACCGGGCCGCCTCCCTCCCGCGCTGGGCCGCTTCGCCGTCGCAGCGCCAGCCAGCCTCCGCCGCCTGGGCCGAGGCCCGTCTCGCCTCCGCCGGCCAGCGCCAGCGCCAGCAGGCCGCGCGCCGCAGCGCCTCCCGCGCGGGCCTCCGCCTGGGCCTGCCTCACCGCGCCGCCCCGCGGGCTTCTTTCCCCGAGCCGGACGGGCTCCCTCCCACGGGCCTCGTCGGGCCCGTCTTCCATCGCCGGATCCCGAGCGGGCCACCGCCGCACTGTAGCCGCGCCAGGCCCGATCTGCTTCCGCGCCAGGGCCCATCTACTGTTCCAGATCTGAACTTTTAGATCTGAGGTCTATTTTCAAAACCCTAGCCCCTGTTTTTTTGTTGTTCTGAGAATGCCTACTTTGACCATGCATATCTTTTTACCTGTTGCTCCGTTTTGAGCGTGTGATATGTCCAGATGTTCGTGGAGATGCCCTCTACGTTTTACCTGTTGTAGTCATGCATGTTAGAGATCATCTAGGGGCATGTTTTGCTGTTGCAAGAGTGTATGATGATATAAACTGCTGCTATGTGTTATTTTTTTGTGCCACCTTCGACATGTGATATCTTTTAGCTCGTTTGTCCAAACGAAGCAAATGACATGTCCACGTGTTCGTCTTGACACGAACTACGTGTTGTGTGTGCTAGGTTGCATGGTAGATGTATTGTTTCCTTGTTATCATCGTTGCAAGATGCCATGTTCAAATGTTGTGTTTTTACTTGTTATGAAATGCCATGTTGTTGAGCTCGTTGTAATCGGTGTGTTCACCACATTGATGCATGCTTGAGTGTTTCGGGATCACCTTCATATGTATTTTGATGAGGTGCTTACCCTTTGCCATGTTTAGTTTCGAGGTGTCTTAAACATGCTCTTTTTGTTGCTATGATGATGTTGCTGTTTTGGGACTTAGTGAAATTTCACTAAGTCTGAAATCTGTAACGTTCCGATGCCATGTTCGTGTGATGTTGTAGGACAAAGCATGATAGTTTTGGGGTGGATTTTGATTGTTCCATGAAGTATATATTGTTGTCTTTCCATCCATGTCCTCACATGTCCTTTTGAGGTGCTGTAGCATGTTTATCTTTTGCTCCAAACTTTCAATAAAATTCTGCTGCCAGAATTTTATTTCAAAGTTCAATATGTCCAAGATCATTGCTAGTGATCCGTGACTCCGTTGGGGGTGCACTTTGGACCTAGTTGCTGTACATTATATCTAGTTTATGTTCAAGTCCTTTGCCATGCCTTTTGGATGCTGTAGATTATTTATTTTGTGCTCCCAAGATGCCATGTTGCTGTAATTTGCAGTTTTCGCTCAAATCTTGTTTCGGGCATAACTTTTAGCCCGTAACTCCGATTTCAGCGAACTTTATATCAAACTTGGGTGTTTTTCTGTGTAGATTAATAATATCAGGTTGTTATCTTGATTTGAGGTGTTTTGCTTGAGTGATGTTTTCCGTGCTCCATGTGCTTCACTAGTGCATCCATCATGCATACATGTTTTTCGAGTGCGCATTGCATTGTGTTGATTGGTGCTGGTGTGTTTGTCTTGTTTAGACCCGGAAGTTGAGCACGAGTTTTCCAACGAGGTTGAGCACGAGGTTTCCAACGAGTTTGAGCAAGAGGACCCTTCTTTCGATCCGAACTTCTTCTCTTCAGGCAAGATGACCGAACCCCGATAACATTACTATCTTTGTCTATTGCTAGTAGTCTCGATCTATAGTTTTGCCTCGATGCCCATGTTCTTCTTGTCAGCCTCCTACTTGTAACCAATTGCCATGTTTAACCACCCTACCTATGCAAACCGTTGCTTGGCTAAGTACGCTTCGCTCAGCCCTTCTTATAGCGTTGCTAGTTGCAGGTGAAGTGAAGATGCTTGCTCCATGTTGAAGTGTGGTTGGGTTATATCACACTATATAAATGCTTTAATTGGAATCACATATATATTGGCAAGGGTGGAAGGCTAAGCCTTTTGCTTGGTGTTTTGTTCCACTCATGCCGTTAGGATCCGTATAAGCCGGTTTTATGTTCCTTGATTATGCGTTCCTAACACGGTTGGGGTGTATGGGACCCCCTCGATAAACCGCTATGTGCTAAGTCTTTTCCAGCAAATCCCAACATTGGTACTATTTGCCTAATAACAAACTAAACTTGCATAAGGGAGTAATTAACCCTCTTTCTTAATCAACAACCCCGGGCCAGTGCTCCACATGAGTGTTGGTCCGAAACGAGCAGACTGCGGGGCCACCTCAAGGAAACTCGAGGTTTGGTAAAAACCTGTAGGATGACTCATCCGGTCGTGTCCTGAGACCTAGATACGCGCGGCTACGATCAGGGTGACGACACGCCGGGAGGATTTGCTGGATTAGCCTTACCTTAGTTCGGTTTAACTTGAGCACGGGATTCCGAGGATACTCGGGTCTTCCCACTTTGGAGTTGCGACTCCGCGGATCGTGGGCTTGTAATGGGTCAAGTTGGAACACCCCTGCAGGGTTTGAACTTTCGAAAGCCGTGCCCGCGGTTATGTGGCAGATGGGAGCTTGTTAATTCCGGCTGTAGAAAACTTGACACAAATGATGCTAATACACTACCAGCGTGTGTTCCGTGACTGTCAATTTCCGAATAGGGATTCGGGAGTTGAACACGGAGGGGTTATGTTTGTGAGCTTGTAGCTAGGATCACTTAGTGATCACTTCTCACGTGCCTTCTCTTCTCGCTCTCTCTTGCGTAAGTTAGTGCTAGTTGCTGCTGCAGACTCTTTGTTGTTCCTTCACCTCTTTTCTTTCTTCAGCCTTTCCTCACCTAAAGGCTTTGATAGTTCTGTTACCCGGGAACGGGATTGTTGAGTCCTCTGTGGCTCACAGTTACTTCACACACCAGATGCAGGTCCAGCCGTGAGCTATCCAGGTGATGGCACCGAGCTGGATTGGGAGTACGACGAGGAGCGTAGTCGTTACTACGTGCGCTACCCGGACGATCAGTAGTGGAGACTCTTACTAGGATTCGATCCGCCTGTGGTTGTTTTATTTATCTGAGTTTGGTACTTTGACATTTGGATTTTGCCCTTAGAGGGTTGTAGTGATCTTATTGTATGATGTTTGAGACTTGTACTGTTATTCTGTGACGTGGCGATTGTAAGCCAACTATTTTAAGTTTACCATCCCTCTTTTACATGAGTTGTGCAAAGATTACCAAACTTGAGATCATTCTAGGATGGACTTATGCCTTTAAGTCGGGCCTCGACCCGTAGGAGGTATAACTCCATCCTGGGCATTACAAGTATACCCAGGTGTATCTTGAGTAATCATCCACAATCACCAAGCAGTACTTTCTACCCCCAAGACTATCAAAAGATGGAGGCCCAAAGAGGTCCATGTGGAGGAGCTCTAGGGGTCTCTTTGAATAGATGATAGTCGTGGGAGGGTGAGCCTTCTCATGTAACTTTCCTTCAATGCAAGCCCTGCAAGCACGATCTTTGGCAAAGCTAACATTTGTTAGTCCACGGACATGATCCCCCTTGAGAAGACTTTGCAAAGATCTCATATTGACGTGGGCCAAACGGCGATGCCAAAGCCATCCCACATCAACTTTAGCCATTAGGCATGTCGCGACCTTAGTGGGTTGCTTCGAGAAGTTAACCACATAAAGGCCGTTCTCGACATGCCCAACATAGGCTACTTTAAGAGTCTTGCTCCACAAGAGGGCCACGGTATCAATATCACAGAATGTAGCAAAGCCCATGAGTGCAAGTTGGCGAACAGAAAGTAAATTGTATGCAAGGGACTCAACAAGCATGACTTTCTCGATCGTGAGATCATGAGAGACAACAACCTTGCCAAGCCCCAATACCTTAGAAGATGAAGCATCACCCCATTCGATGTTGGTGGCCATAGATGAACCGAGATGCACGTCCACCACCAAGTCTTTGCTTCCGGTCATATGATTTGTGGCTCCGCTATCGAGCAACCATGATCCCCCACCGGAAGCAAACTCCTACAATAGATCAATGCTTGGATTTAGGTACCCATTTGGTAATAGGTCCTTTGAGGTTAGTAACAAGGGTCTTAGGAACCCAAATGGACCATTCAATGTACTCATAAGAAGAACCAACAAATTTAGCAAACACATGACCATCACTAGCATGGCATAAAACATATGAAGGATTAAAGTCGTCGGCCATGTTTGATGGTATGGTGGAGTTTTTCTTGACACCACCACTTTTCACACTTTTCTTCTTCTTTGGCGTGCCCTCTCCTTCTTTCACAAAAGATTGTCGGAGAGGGGGTGGTTGCTTGGTCTTGTCATTCTTCTTCTTCTTGGGCTTAGGAACAAACCCAATTCCTTCCTTTGCCACAACCTCCTTTTGATTGCTCAAAAGGGTGTTGAGGTTCTTCTCACCTTGTATGCAAGTCACAAGGCCTTTCTCAAGTTGCTTCTTCAACTCGGCATTTTCTTCAACAAGATGCACATGCTCGCAACACGGGTTAGTAGCATTTGCATTATCAATTAAAACCATGCGAGGAAAGATAGCCTTTTCCTTGGTTAGCGAAACTTGGAGTTGATCATGAGACTCCTTGAGAGTAGCATGCATACCTTTCAAGGCCTTGTGAGCCTTGTCAAGTATGTCAAACTCCACTTTGAGTTTAGCATGGTCAACCTCAAGTTTTGCCTTCTCGGAATTAAGGACACGAGAGACAACTAAAGCATGATCAAGATCTTTCTTTAATTTAGCATGACCATCGTTGTGTGACTCCTCAAGAGCCAAACGAAGACCACGCTCTTCCTCTAGGGCGTTAGAGAGATCCGATATCTCATCGGCATAGTCTCGACTATGTCCTTCCATTTTAGTAATGGTTTCCTCGTGAGCCTCGATCATGTCATTGGCCTCACCGAGTTGTTCCAAGAGAGCAACAAAATGCTTCTTGGGTTTGCCCTTGAGATTTTTCACGAACAACTCAAATTCATTTTCTCCCTCCTTAGCACCCTCACTCTCATCAATACAATTCATCAATGAAGGATTAGAAGAGATAGTAGTATTGATGTTTGGGGTTACCTTGTTGGTGGCCTTGGCCATGAGACACTTGGCGGTGGTGTTCTCATTTGGTGAGTCGAAGAGAGATGAGTGCGGAGTAGTCGCAATTGCAATTGTGGCCATTGTGGTCACCTCATCGTCTTCATCATTATCATCATCCTCAACATATTTTTCTTGGGCCACCAACACTTTCGGAGGAGTCTTCTTGTTGAAGTTATTCTTGTTGGGATAGGACTTTGACTTGTCCTTCCGAATAAGCTTGCCTCCAAAGTCTTCTCTCTTCTCATATGGGCAATCCACAACGAAGTGACTTACATTTCCACAGTTGAAGCATGTCCTCACTCGTTGCTTCCCCTTGTTCCCACTAGAGTTGTTCCTATTGAAGTTGGATCTTGTGTTCTTCTTGCCCCAGAATTGCCTTGAAGCAAGAGCCATGTGCTCATGATAGGCATATTTGGTGTCCTCGGGGCTACACTCATCATCATCTTCCACTTCCTCCTCTTCCACACAAGCCTTGGCCTTCAGTACAAGATTAGGTTTCTTCGATCGTTGAGCTCTTAAGACCGCATTGTCGGCGGTCACGTCCAAGATCCTCATGGCAACAAACTCATCCAACACTTCATTTGAGGATAAGTGGTGGAAGTCCGGTCTCTGACGTATGATAGAGGACATGGCCTTATGGTAGGGCATCATGGCCTTGAGGAACTTGCGCTTGATCCAATTGTCATTCGTATCCTTACTGCCATGATCTCGAAGAGAGACCGCAAGGATAGTTAATCTTCGATAAAGTTCACGAGGATCTTCATCTTCGATCATCTTCATCTTGCACCACTTCATAGTTGGAGCGTTGAATACTGGTGCTTCCCTTGTACATCGTGCCAACATGCTCCCAAGCTTCCTTGGCCACAGTGAATGGTCGAAGGTGTGCAATGTCTTCAGGAGGGATGGAATCTTGAAGAATGCAAAGAGCGGACTCGTTGAACTGATGATCCGCAGTTTCTCTTGGAGTCATGTTGTCGGGATCATGCGGATAAAAACCTTGCTCAATGATTCTCCAAAGGTTAGTAGAACAATGATTAATATGACGTTTGAAACGAAACACCCAAGTAGCAAAATCAGAATTTTTGATAAACTTGGGAGGGGGCCCAACGGAATTTAAATGCGGTGTGGGAACGGGTCCTCCATAGTGAGTAGGAGGAGCGGATTGGGCAAATTTTCCACTCCCATTCTTAGTAACAGTGGCTTGTTCACTACTAGCTTCTCCCTTGTCGGGATTAGCCTCCGACATGTTGGTAGCGGGACGAGCCACTTCCAATGGTGTGGTGGATAATTTAAGCCCCTCAAGCAAATCTTTAAACATGCCTTTGACCTCGCTCGCTAGTGATTCTTTCAATGTGGTCAAGGCCACATTGAACTCCTCACGAGAGACCGAGGCTCCCCCATCTGACGTAGGCAAGGACGGAGTTCCACCGGAATGGTCCTCCGTCTCGACTACGTTGTCACCCATACTCTTTGGACGGTAAAGTCCTTAAAAAGAGACGAGGCTCTGATACCAATTGAAAGGATCGATATGGTTGACTAGAGGGGGGGGGGGTGAATAGGCAACTGACAATTTTTAGCTTTTCTTAACCACTTTAAATTAAACGTCAAAGTAAGTTGTCTAGATATCCTACTAAGATGACAACTAAAGGAAAGAAGGATAACAACTACACAAGCATGCTATAGGAGTTAAACAAGTAAAGCATGCACAAGTAAAGGTAAGAAATAACCACAAGAGGAACCGATCGAGATGAGGATGTGTTGCCGAAGTTCCTTCCCTTTGAGGGGAAGTACGTCTCCGTTGGAGCGGTGTGGAGGCACAATGCTCCCCAAGAAGCCACTAGGGCCACCGTATTCTCCTCACGCCCTCACACGATGCAAGGTGCCGTGATTCCACTAGTGGTGCCCTTGAAGGCGGCGACCGAACCTTTACAAACAAGGTTGGGGCTATCTCCACAACTTGGAGGCTCTCAACAAAACCACGAAGCTTCACCACAATGGAATATGGCTTCGAGGTGACCTCAACCGTCTAGGGTGCTCAAACACCCAAGAGTAACAAGATCCGCAAGGGATTAGTGGGGAGAATCAAATATCTCTTGGTGGAAGTGTAGATCGATGCCTCCTCAAGCAATCCCGAGCAAATCAACAAGTTTGATTGGCTAGGGAGAGAGATCGGGCGGAAATGGAGCTTTTGGAGCAACAATGGAGTAGTGGGGGAAGAGGTAAGTCTTCTTGGAGAAGAAGACCCCCTATATATAGTGGGAGAGCAAATCCAACCGTTATGTGTGTTTTCAGCCCGCAGAGAGCGGTAGTACCGTACGTAAGTTGCGGTACTACCGCTGGCTGAGCGGTACTACCGCTAGGCAAAAACACGCAAGATGATTGACAACCACGGATAAAATAAATTACATCCGTGGCTACATCCGCAGAAATACGGTAGCAGCAAAACGCGACACGGTACTACCGCTTGGAGTAAGCGGTACTACCGCATAGGATGCGGAAGTAAAAAATTACTTCCGCACCTACTTCTACACTTAGTACAGTGCCGGGCCAGATACACGGTACTACCGCTGGTGCGGTACTACCGTGTCTTCAAGCGGTACTACCGTGTGGCTGTGCGGTACTACCGCTTTATGGAGCGGTACTACCGCTTGCCAGGCAGATGTTTTAGTTAAGAAGTCATGGTTTGCATATACGATAAAAAAATGGTTGGAACTCCAGAGAAGCAAGGGAAAGGTGGTGTGAGAGTAAGATGTGTACGTGTTGATTCCACCCTAACCTTTCCGAAACAGACCCCCTCTTAATAGTACGGCTTTCCTATTACTCAAAGCCACCGACAGGGAGCAAAAAGGAAACACCGTCTTCCATCGAATACGAGGGGTAAGCAATCGTCTTGTGCCTAGGTGAGATAAATCTGTAGGAGCTTAAAGCACACGATTAGTCCGCAAATGCCTTGTCATCAATCACCAAAACTACTTAGGGAGAAATATGCCCTTACAATCTCCCCCTTTTTGGTGGATTGATGACAATACGGGATTTGCATAGGGATAAAATAAGAGAGTATGCAATCCTAAACACTAGAATATAGGTGAGCTCCCCCTGGATGTGTGCCTACACAAGAGTGTGCTTTGGACTGCACAACACACATACTGGGTTCAGTGCTCCCCCTATATTCTACACATAATATACTCCTTATATAAAACTGAGCACCAAAACGAGGGAAAGTAAACTAACTGCTGATACGTCCAAAACGTATCTATAATTTCTGCTTGCTCCATGCCACTTTTGGGTGATATTGCTATGATATTCATACACTTCCATACACTTTTGATCATATTTGGACTAACTTACTAATCCAGTGCATCCCAGTGCCAGTTTTTGTTTTCGGCTGTTTTTGTATTTCAGGTTTTCACGTTTCGAGAACTGCCCAGAAAAATCCAGAAAAATTATATAAAAAATCAGCGTTCCGGAAACAACACTGCGTCCGAAGGGCAGCCTGGGGGGGGCCACAGGGGCTCCAGGCGCCCTGTGGCGCGCCCCCCCCTGGGCCGCGCCGGGGGGGGGGCGCCTGGGCCCCCCGAGGCTCCCCCGGTGCCCTACTTTGGCATATATTTAAAGGACTCTCCGAAACCCTCAGAACAGGACTTCTTTTCGCGATCCCATCTATGTTCCGCCGCCGCCGCCGCTTCCAAGATCGGGAGCACCAGGAGAACTCTTCCCGGCACCCTACCGGAGGGGAGGATCACCACCGGGAGCTTCTCCACCACCATGGACGCCTCCCGGATGACTCGTGAGTAGTCTCCCTTGGACCATGAGTCCATGACCAGTAGCTATGTGATGTTCTCCTCCCGTTCTTGTGCTTCACTAATTAGTCCTCGTGAGCTGCCCTACATGATCGAGGCACCTATGTAATCCTTATGCTGTTGCTATGTTGAGTTTGCTGGGATTCGATGGATTATGAGATTATGTTCAGATTGATCTTGAGTAATATATTTGATTCACCTCTTTTATATTTTAGTTCATAAGTAATTCTTGCATGTTCTCCGTTGTTATTTATTGCTTTGGCCGAGTAGTAAGTAGTAACTCCAAGAGGGAACGTTATGCTCGATTGTGGGTTCATGCCCCTCGATGACTAGCTTGAGTGACAGAAACATGAGTCTAGGGGATGTGCTGTTGCCACAAGGGGGAAAACAACGGTGCTTGTGCCCGCGGGTGCAAGGATTGTTACCTTTACGCAAAGTTCTTTTAATGCAGTTGTCTGTTGCATTGAGTTTACACTATGGGTGGGACTCGCAACTTAATACCAACGAGTTGTTCTGGATAGATATCTCAAGGTGGATGATTAGTAGTAGATATTGATGGATTTCGGTCTACTTACTTTGGCGTACCGCCCATGCTTTGAACCTCAACCTTTCTTGCAATGTAGTCAGCATTGGTTTGCGTTTGTGGTCCTGTCAATTGCCCAGCTGTAATTTGTTTACCTCACATAGCTATTTTATCGTCTTTTGGGAGAGAGACATCACTAGTGAACATCATGAGACTCCGGTCCATATTACCATCATTGATCACATCCACTATTTACTTTCTGTTATTATTTACTATTGCAAAAACTATCTATCACTACTATCATTGCTTTTAACCCTTTGTGAACTA
The DNA here is from genome assembly GCA_902687465.1 of Secale cereale. Taxonomy (NCBI): domain Eukaryota; kingdom Viridiplantae; phylum Streptophyta; class Magnoliopsida; order Poales; family Poaceae; genus Secale; species Secale cereale. Next base: position 851,264,750 of record LR738711.1, on the reverse strand, counting down.
CAAGGCCGGAGAGATTGACAACCTCTCTGTACTCGTTGGGAGCAAAGTTATTTGTATCTATGTGCAGGTCCACGTTGATTGCTACTAATCTGGTGCCGTAGCAATTGACACCTACTTGTTGAACCTAGGAGTCTCTAGGGATTCGATCCTTGGCATCTTTGCTAGGGGAAAACACTTCTACTTACTGCATCTTACACCTTCCACTTGGGGTAACCAACGAGGGGTTCGAGGCCCATCAAGGAGTATTTTCTGGCGCCATTGCCGGGGACTCCACTCTTCAGGATAGGGGAGTTGCATGCTATCTTTTACCTTTGCTTTTTAGTCTTGTTAGTTTACCTTTCATTTTTTTGCTTTAGTTCCTTTTATCGAAAATCACAAAAATAGTTATCTTGCTTGCTTGCTACTATGGGTTCCACCGAGAACACCAAGTTGTGTGACTTCACTAGTCACAACAACGATGACTTTATCAGCATACCTATCACTACACCTGCCACTTCAGCACCTTCATATGAAATTAAACCTGTTTTACTTAACTTAGTCATGAGAGAACAATTCTCCGGTGCTGGAGATGATGCTGCTTTACACTTGAACAACTTTGTAGAACTTTGTGATATGCAAAAGTACCAAGAAATAGATGGTAATATTGTTAAGCTTAAGCTTTTTCCTTTCTCCTTGAGAGGAGGTGCTAAAATTTGGTTTCAGTCTTTGCCTAGAAATAGCATAGATTCATGGGACAAGTGCAAAGATGCTTTTATCGGAAAATACTATCCACCTGCTAAAATTATCCAACTTAGAAGTAACATCATGAATTTTAAACAATTGGATAATGAACACGTTGCCCAAGCTTGGGAACGTATGAAGTCTCTTATCAAAAACTGCCCTACTCACGGTTTGACTACTTGGATGGTTATCCAAACTTTTTATGCAGGCTTGAACTTTACCTCGCGGAACTTGTTAGACTCGGCCGCGGGAGGAACTTTTATGTCAACTACACTTGGTGCTGCCACAAAGCTTCTCGATGAGATGATGACCAACTATTCCCAATGGCACACCGAACGCGCTCCAACAGGTAGGAAGGTAAACTCTGTCGAGGAGATTTCCTCCCTCAATGAAAAAGTTGACTTGATCATGTCTCTACTTTCGAAGCAATCTACTGTTGATCCTCGTGATGTTCCTTTAAATTCTTTGATTGCTCAAGAACAAGTAGATGTTAATTTTATCTCTAGAAACAATTTTAACAACAATGCTTATAGGAGTAACTTTGGTAACAATTCTAGACCGTTCCCCTCTAACTCTTATGGGAACAACAATGCTTATCCTAGTACCAAGAACTCCAACACTGAACTAGAGACTATGCTTAGAGATTTCATCACTACCCAAAAAGCCTTTAATAAGAATGTAGAAGAGAAACTACATAAACTAGATGATCTTTCTTTTAAGGTAGACCACTTAGCCAATGAGGTAAAATTGCTAAAAATTGAAACTTCTCCTCTTAAGGAGAGGGAAGTGATCCCTATTAATGCTACTCAAGTACAAATCAATGAAAATATTAGGATGATGGCTAAGCTTAAAGAAAGATGGGCTAGAGAAAGGGAGGAAGAGGAAAGAATTAAGAGCCTTCCTACCCACCACACTGTTGCTACTATCCAAGTTATTGAGGATGTTCACACTCTTAGCACCCAATGTACTCCTGGTCCCAATGGACCTATTAATGGTGATGCTATAGAAGCTACCAAACAAGTGAACCTTAAGGACACCACTACTACTTTACTTGATGCTCGTGACCTTGATTTTGATAATTGCACTCTTACAGAAGTTATTGATTTCCTTCACAAGATGTCTAGAGATCCCCGCACTAGCACGCTTAACCTTGCCTTCACAGAGCATATCACTAATGCTCTCATCAAAGCTAGGGAGGAGAAACTTAGAGTAGAAGCCTCCATACCTAGAAAGCTAGAAGATGGTTGGGATCCTATGATAAAAATTAATTTGAATGACTTCCCTTGTTATGCATTATGTGATGTTGGTGCTAGTACCTCTGTTATGCCCAAAAGGATATATGATATGCTTAAATTGAAACCTTATGATTCTCGTTCTTTTGGTGTTCGTCTCGTTGATTCTTCCATAAAGAAACCTTTGGGGAGGATCGACGATGTTCTTATTGTTGTCAATGATAATTATGTGCCCGTTGATTTCACTATTATGGATATTGAATGTGATCCTTCATGTCCAATTATTTTGGGACGTCCCTTTTTGCGCACCGTTGGTGCTGTCATTGACATGAAAGAGGGTAATATAAAATTTCAGTTTCCTCTCAAGAAAGGGATGGAACACTTCCCTCGTAAGAAGGTCAAGTTACCTTTTGAGTCCGTTGTACGGGCTAGCTATTCTTTTACTCTTGATAAAACTTGATCTATGCATTATGCCTAGCTTAAAGGCATAAAAGAAAGCGCTTTTGGGAGGCAGCCCACATGAATAATTTTTTTGCTTTTGCTGTGTCTTGATGTTGTTTACTGCTGTAGCATCATCATTGTATCTTTGCTTTTCATATTTGTGCCAAGTATAGCCTCTGATTGCTAGAAAGTTCAAAAGTTGTGAGGTGCTGTCCAGGAAACAGATTCTGTCCTTGGATAGAAAAATTCGTATAAAATCACCAGGTCATCTTTTTGGTCTGAATTTTTTTGAAAGCGTTCTCTATATAATTGTCTTTCGTACGTCAGTTCTGAGTTTTTTGATTTGAGTTGCAGAAGTATCCCGAACAGGTCAATTACTGCCTTCTGTTCTGTTTTTCACAGATTCTGTCCTGTTTTGCCTTACCTTCACTTTGAAATTAAGAACTTGCTTTTTCTTTGCAAAAACCTTTTGGCAATCTTGAGAAACAGTAGAACTTCAAGAATATCCTTATTTCCAGCAAGTTATAATTATTTTATTAAGGGTACTAACCTCGCTAATCAGATTATGATGAGTTGTGTATGAAGGGAGTTTTCAAGTGTGCGAGGGAAGATGATAAAAAGATTCAGGAGTGTCAAGCGCTCAAGCTTGGGGATGCCCCCGTGCACCCCCAAGAAATATTCAAGGAGACTCAAGCGTCTAAGCTTGGGGATGCCCCCGTGCATCCCCTTCTCCATCAACATTATCAGTTCGTCTTTCGTTTCGCTATATTTTTATCACTTCATGTGTTATGTGCTATGCTTGGAGCGTCTTGCTTTTAGTTTTCTTTTTAGTTTTTCATAACGAGTCGGAACCCAGCATTCCTTTATGTGGGAGAGAAACACGCTCCACCTCTACCTAGAACATCACATAGAATTTTCATGTATATCTATGCTGTGTGTGTTCTTTGTCTTTTAATAGCTACTATCGTGCTCTGCTCTTAGTATTCATGCTTATCTTTTCAAGAGCTTTTATTTAGTTGGTTGCTTGAACTCTCTTTAATTACCATGCTCACCTTATTAAGAGAGTTTGCTTCCGTTGCATGGGTTAATGTGTCTATGATAAAGATGCTACTTTCATGATGGTGCTTAGTAGTTCAGGTTTTCTTATGGTTAATCTCAAATAGCTGGGGGGTTCCCAATGTGTTATTGGAGTACCAACTTGGTTTGTTTGCCTATGATGTGGTATGGTTTAGTAATATCTTCCTTCGAGAATTTATTTTGATTGACTTGGCGTATGCTCACGCATATTTAAGACTGTAAAGAAAGTCTGTCAAGCCTTGATGATCTTTTGTTTCTAAGTAGCGATATAACTACCATGCCTGATTCAATATTGCTTTGTCGCTCTGCATGATTATGACCGTCATTTCTCTCTTAGTTGGTCGCTCCCAGTCTTTTGCTAACCTCCACCTGCACTAAGCAAACTAACCATGCAATACATAGCTCATGGGAAAGTAGCCTAAAAACTATTGTGGTAAAGAATATGTTGCTTATGTATCTTATTTCTTATAAGTTGCTTGCTGAGCGGTAACCATGTTTCTGGGGATGCCATCAACTATCACACTTTTGTTGAATATCATGTGAGTTGCTATGCATGTTCGTCTTGTCCGAAGTAAGGGTGATTTACCGTGGGTTGAATTAATATGCATATTGTTAGAGAAGAACATTGGGCTGCCAACCAAAGCCATGCATCATGGTGGAAGTTTTAGCTTGGACCTTAATCCTCAATCTCTCATGAGAATATGCCTATGCATTAAAGAGGAGTCCATCATCTATTTTCTATGTTGTCCCGGTATGGATGTCCTCAAGTTGAGATCTATCAAAAATGAGAAATCAAATGCGATCTATCTCCTTGGACCTTTGTACAGGTGGCATAGAGGTACCCCTTTGTGACACTTGGTTAAAACATATGCAATGCAATGATAGCCCATGGGGATCCGAGCTAATTAGGACAAGGAGCGAGCACTATTGGTATTCGATGCATGAGGCTTGCAACTTATAGGATGTTTTATGCATGACACATATGAAGTACTACTACCGTTGACACAATTGCTTCCATGTTTTCAAATAAAAAGCTCTAGCACTTAACCTTTCTTTTACCTTTATGTTGAAGCACCAACTACTGAGAGCATGATTGTCATTCTAAGTGTAATGTGCATTGTCCCAAAGTAGCATTGTCTTTTGCATGATTGTGATATCGTTTATTCTGAAATGATTGTATCTAGTCATCACTTAAACCTTGAAGGTGCCCTTGCATTTATGTTTTGCATCACTAAAGGGGGCAAGCTAGATATCACTTTATCATATTTGCACATCATATTCATTGCAAATCTTTTTGATGTTTCAGTTTCATGTTGTAAAACTTTCAGTCATTTGTGATTTTCTCTTGAGACAACTTAATTACTTTAGAATCATTGTCTCAGTAAGCTTTTGTCATATGACTATGAGAAAGTCCTATATGGTTAATAGCATGTCACCACAGAAATTATTCTTGTTATCATTTACCTACTCGAGGACGAGCAGGAATTAAGCTTGGGGATGTTGATACGTCCAAAACGTATCTATAATTTCTGCTTGCTCCATGCCACTTTTGGGTGATATTGCTA
>LR738711.1:851115045-851259705 GCA_902687465.1 Secale cereale | reverse complement strand
AGTTTCTGTTTTCGGCTGTTTTTGTATTTCAGGTTTTCACGTTTCGAGAACTGCCCAGAAAAATCCAGAAAAATTATATAAAAAATCAGCGTTCCGGAAACAACACTGCGTCCGAAGGGCAGCCTGGGGGGGCCACAGGGGCTCCAGGCGCCCTGTGGGCGCCCCCCCCCCCCCTGGGCCGCGCCGGGGGGCGCCTGGGCCCCCCGAGGCTCCCCCGGTGCCCTACTTTGGCATATATTTAAAGGACTCTCCGAAACCCTCAGAACAGGACTTCTTTTCACGATCCCATCTCTGTTCCGCCGCCGACGCCGCTTCCAAGATCGGGAGCACCAGGAGAACTCTTCCCGGCACCCTGCCGGAGGGGAGGATCACCACCGGGAGCTTCTCCACCACCATGGACGCCTCCCGGATGACTCGTGAGTAGTCTCCCTTGGACCATGAGTCCATGACCAGTAGCTATGTGATGTTCTCCTCCCATTCTTGTGCTTCACTAATTAGTCCTCGTGAGCTGCCCTACATGATCGAGGCACCTATGTAATCCTTATGCTGTTGCTATGTTGAGTTTGCTGGGATCCGATGGATTATGAGATTATGTTCATATTGATCTTGAGTAATATATTTGATTCACCTCTTTTATATTTTAGTTCATAAGTAATTCTTGCATGTTCTCCGTTGTTATTTATTGCTTTGGCCGAGTAGTAAGTAGTAACTCCAAGAGGGAACGTTATGCTCGATTGTGGGTTCATGCCCCTCGATGACTAGCTTGAGTGACAGAAACATGAGTCTAGGGGATGTGTTGTTGCCACAAGGGGGAAAACAACGGTGCTTGTGCCCGCGGGTGCAAGAATTGTTTACTTTACGCAAAGTTCTTTTAATGCAGTTGTCTGTTGCATTGAGTTTACACTATGGGTGGGACTCGCAACTTAATACCAGCGAGATGTTCTGGATAGATATCTCAAGGTGGATGATTAGTAGTAGATATTGATGGATTTCGGTCTACTTACTTTGGCGTACCGCCCATGCTTTGAACCTCAACCTTTCTTGCAATGTAGTCAGCATTGGTTTGCGTTCGTGGTCCTGTCAATTGCCCAGCTGTAATTTGTTTACCTCACATAGCTGTTTTATCGTATTTTGGGAGAGAGACATCACTAGTGAACATCATGAGACTCCGGTCCATATTACCATCATTGATCACATCCACTATTTACTTTCTGTTATTATTTACTATCGCAAAAAACTATCTATCACTACTATCATTGCTTTTAACCCTTTGTGAACTACAAGGCCGGAGAGATTGACAACCTCTCTGTACTCGTTGGGAGCAAAGTTATTTGTATCTGTGTGCAGGTCCACGTTGATTGCTAATTGCGCCGTTAGCAATTGACACCTACTTGTTGAACCTAGGAGTCTCTGGGGATTCGATCCTTGGCATCTTTGCTAGGGGAAAACACTTCTACTTACTGCATCTTACACCTTCCACTTGGGGTAACCAACGAGGGGTTCGAGGCCCATCAACTGCTCACGATATATAAATAAAGACATAACTAAGAGTTTAACGGTAGAGGAGCATATGTCTTACACCATACGATAGTCTCACGCACACGACACAAAAGCACGCAAATAAACAGAGTTCGACCAACGAAAAGAAACAACTGGCAACTGGCACAAGACGCAAATCACTCTCTCCCCCTTTGTCATCGAGACACCAGAAAGGGGAAAGAGGACACTAAGAAGGGTGGCAGCCCTGGAGAAACTCAGTAATCGTACTCGTCATCAGACCCCTGCTGCTCCTCCTGACGCTCCTCGTGAGACTCTGACCACTTGTACCCCTGACGGGCCATCCAAGCTGCCTCAGGGGTGATGTTGTCCTCGGACCCGTTAGACACGTCCTCTCCATAGACCGCCAAGAGCTTCTTGTCACGCTGGTGAGTCTTCTTGTCAGTCACATGAGCCCTGTATTGACCTTTAGCCTGCATGCAGAAGAGGGCCTTCATCTTTTGCTTAAGCTTTTTAGCCCAAGAAGGCTCTGAGGAGGAAGAAGGAGCAAATCTTCCAGGGCCTTCCTCATCAGCCTCCTCCACAGGCTCCTCATCAGTGCCCATCTGAGCTGCAGCAGCTTGCGCACGAGTGGTGGTGTTGGCCCATCGAGTCTTGATGCGAAGATGGATGGGATCATGACGGATACAGTCGGCCTCGAACTCCTCATCAGGGTACAGCTTCTCCCAAGTCTTGGAGATCAGCAGAAACAAGAATGGACCATAGATGGGTACCTTGCGAGTGTAGATAGCAAAACGGAGCTCACACCACATGATATGGGATATGTCAAGTGGTGGAGTCTGCGTCGTGCGAGCCGCCTCACACATCAGCAGCATGTCAACCAGGTAAGCATGGACCTTGTCCTTGTCTCCAACGCGAGGAAACAAAGAGTTGCGAAAGATCCGATACATGATGTCCAAAAATGGGTTCAACACCCATGTCTTCTTGCCACTAGCAAGAGTCTTCTCCACATAGAATGTCAACAGCTTGTCTTTGTTGGCAGATTCTGGATTGGCATGAGGCCGAGCTCCAACTGGGTTGTGGAGTCCCCCGTCAGGAATCTGTAAAAGATCCATGAAATCCTTCCAAGATGAAGTCATTTTGTGACCATTGGTCATCCAAGTCATTGGGCGATCATCCTTGGTGTGGAAGTGGACTGACGCATAGAACTGAGCAATGATCTCTGGATCAAACTCATGCTGAAAGGTCATGACGTGCTCAAGTCCAAGCTGCTCGACCAGATCCAGAGCCTCGGCAAAGTAGGCCCGGTTGGTGTCCTTCCGCATGTGGGCCACATCCACCCAGTGAGCATCCACGTATAGGTTGGTCTTGCTCTTGAGCACCTCCTGGTAGATGCGATACTGCTGCTTAGTCCAGAAAAGCTCATCTCCAGGAAACTGAGCACGGGGTTCTCCATAGGGGTTGTGCTTCCTCCGTGCCATGAACTCATTAGTTGGCATTTCTTCCAAAGTGATCGAGGATTCTTTGTGCTTGTTGGCGGTGGTCTTGAACTTGCGCTGGGGATTGGAGCCCTCTGGCACATCACTGGGGTTGCGCAGACACTTGGACCCGGTGTCGCGGACTGGATTGGTACGACGAGCATCGAAACCGGAGCGACCACCTAAAACACAAACACAAGAACACGACAAAAGCACAAAGAGAATCAATGCAAAAAGCCTCAAAAAGCACAAGAAACGAGTAGAAAGGGAAATATGTACATGGTACGAAGGAACTATGACCAAGGCGGTAGTACTGCCTGAATGACGCGGAAGTAAAAAATTAGTACCGCTTAGTGAGCGGTAGTACCGCTTGGAGGAAGCGGTAGTACCGCACACTCTGCGGTAGTAAAAATTTACTTCCGTGAACAGAAGCGGAAGTAAAAAACTAGTACTGCTTACGGAGCGGTAGTACCGCGTTGGGGTTGTGGTAGTACCGCTCGGTAAGCAGTAGTAAAATTTTACTTCCGCTCCAGAGCGGTAGTACCGCGGAGGACAGCGGTAGTACCGCTCTGGTTAGATCTGAAAACGGATCTGGACCAGAACGGGCGGTAGTACCGCGGTTCACCAGCGATAGTACCGCACGGAACAGATCTGAACAGAGCGGATCTAGATAAGGCCATGTAGATCGAACAACGGTACTACGGCTGATCATAGTAACTTGATAGCAACATACATACTAGCATTTCTAGAGCAAGAACACTCTCCTACATCCTAAACTTCCATGGATAAGAACACGAAGAACGCAAGAACACTAAGCATCTCCCCTAACCCTAAAAACAACAACAAGGCAACAAGAAGAGGGGAAAAGGGGAGAAACCTTCATCCATGGCAAGAGGGCGAGGTGGGGAGCGATCCCACCAGTCGGAATGCGAGGAGAGTGGCCGAGGGAGGAGATCCGGCGAGGTCCTCCGGCGGCGTTCTTGAGAGGGAGAGAGAGACGGCATGGGGGTTAGGAGTGAATGGGTATGGGGGAGTTGGAACTCCCCCTGCCTGCTTATAACCCCCACCCATTCGAATATGTGCGGTAGTACCGCGGTCATCGCGGTAGTACCACTTGGGCGGAAGTACCGCTCGCCAAGCGGTAGTACCGCTCTACCAGCGGCAGTAAATAATTACTGCCGTGCTGGACTTGCGGTAGTACCGTAACCTCCTTTGCGGTAGTACTGTAACCTTGCACGGTAGTACCGCTACTCCAAGAATAAGCACGTTTTAACACGAGGCTTTTAGCAAAGAAGAGAGAAAAGCAAACGAACGCACAAGTGAGGCAAATAACACAACTCCACAGAGGAGGGCGGTGGCCGAGGCCACCTATGTTTGAGTTCGTTGGTATGGCACCGCGAAGAATTATCCTTGGGCCCATGACCAATACTCGTCTTGAAGCACTTAAACCAACTATGTATGGCAAATGATAAACACTTGATCAGTTTATGCATAATGGGGGAGGAATGGTTCATTGAGAGAACAATACTCCCCCTATGTCCATGCCTACATCTAGACAAGATAACTATATTGAGTGTGAGGAGTGTGTGCAAAGACTCAAGCCACATTGCTCAAATCGATGATATTTAGCTCATGCCTTATCTCGCGAAATCTTGCTTCATCCAAAGGCTTCGTGAAGATATCTGCAAGGTTATCATGAGTGTTGACGTAGTGAAGCTCGATCTCTCCTTGCCTTATGTGATCCCGGATGAAGTGATACCGAATCTGTATATGCTTCGTCTTGAAGTGTTGCACCGGGTTGAGAGAAATCTTGATGGCACTTTCATTGTCACACCAAAGAGGCACTTTTTCACAAGTGACACCGTAATCCTTTAAAGTTTGCCTCATCCATAAGAGTTGAGCACAACAACTGCGAGCAGCCACATACTCTGCTTCGGTGGACGAGAGAGACACACAACTTTGCTTTTTGGAAGACCAACTAACAAGAGAGCAACCAAGAAATTGGCACCCTCCCGAGGTGGACTTCCTATCCACTTTGTCTCCCGCCCAGTCAGAATCAGAGAAACCTACAAGGTTGAAGTTTGCTCCTCTCGGGTACCATAAACCAAAGTTTGGGGTATGAGCCAAATATCGAAAGATTCGCTTGACAGCCACAAAGTGACTCTCCTTAGGTGAGGCTTGAAACCGTGCACAAATTCCTACACTCAACATAATATCCGGTCTAGATGCACAAAGGTAAAGCAAGGATCCGATCATAGAGCGATATACCTTTTGATCCACCGCTTTACCATTGGGATCAATGTCAAGTTGGCATTTGGTTGGCATTGGAGTAGTAGCCGGCTTGACATCACTTAGATTGAACCTCTTGAGCATGTCTTGAGTATACTTGGATTGTTTGATGAAGATGCCTTCTCTTCTTTGTTTGATCTCAAACCCAAGGAAATACTTCAACTCTCCCATCATGGACATCTCAAAATGGGTGGTCATGAGTGCGGCGAACTCATCATTGAAAGCTTTGTTAGGAGAACCAAAGATAATATCATCAACATATAGTTGGCATACAAACAACTCCCCTTTGACCTTCTTAGTAAAAAGAGTGGGGTCGATTTTCCCAATTTCAAACCCACGATCTTGTAACAACTCGGTAAGATGCTCATACCACGCACGTGGGGCTTGTTTAAGGCCATAGAGTGCCTTATCAAGTTGGTACACGTGATTGGGGAGCTTAGGATCCTCAAACCCCGGGGGTTGTTTAACATACACCAACTCATTAATAGGACCATTAAGAAATGCACTTTTCACATCCATTTGTTGCAATTTAAAGTTATGACGGGAAGCATAGGCAAGCAACAAACGAATGGATTCAAGACGAGCAACGGGGGCAAAGGTTTCACCGTAGTCGATACCCTCGACTTGGGAGTAGCCTTGAGCCACCAGACGCGCCTTGTTGCAGATGACAATGCCATGAGCATCTTGCTTGTTCTTAAAGATCCATTTGGTTCCAATGACATTATGGTTCTCCTTTGGCCTTGGCACCAGACGCCATACCTTGTTGCGCTCGAAGTTATGGAGTTCTTCATGCATGGCATTGAGCCAATCAGGGTCTTCGAGCGCCTCATACACCTTCTGAGGTTCAACACAGGAGACAAAAGCTTGATGAGCACAATAGTTTGCTAATTGTCTACGAGTGCTTACCCCCCTTTTGATGCTTCCTAGAATGTTCTCGATGTGATGTTTGTTGGAAGCAAGCCTGGAGGCAACTTTTGCAGCACGACGCTCTAATTGCTCTTCAAGAGTTAACTGAGGAGCACTGAGTTGATCATCTTGAGCGTCGTCAGGAGCTAGATCTTGATCCTGAGCTTCCTCTTGATCTTGATCTTGCTCGGAGGGCAGAACTTGGCCTTGTGCATCATTTGGTGGCTCTCCACCATCTTGTGATTGATCTTGCACTTGGCCTTGTTCGTCAGGTTGAGGGCCTTCACTTTGTTCTTCGGAAGCGTGTGGGTCTTGGGTTGATGATGGTTCCACTTGAGTCGAACATTGTCCTTCTCCTTCGGCCACAAGGGTTTTCTCAATGGGTAGGATGTATCCAACACCCATTCTTCTTATGGCTTGAGGAGGAATTTCATCACCTACATCACAAGTACCACTTTGCTCCACTTGGGAGCCATTATTTTCATCAAACTCTACGTTACTCGTCTCCTCAATGAGTCCATTGGACTTGTTGAGGACACGGTAAGCATGAGAGTTTGTAGCATAACCAACAAATATGCCCTCGTGAGCTCTAGATTCAAATTTACACAAGCGAACACCTTTCTTGAGAATGAAACACTTACACCCGAATACCCGGAAGTACTTGAGATTGGGCTTGTTACCGGTAAGAATCTCATACGGAGTTTTGTTCAAGCCTTTGCGGAGATAGAGACGATTTGATGCATGGCAAGCGGTGTTGATGGCTTCGGCCCAAAAGTTGTATGGAGATTTGAATTCAGCCATCATGGTTCTTGCCGCATCCATTAGAGTTCGGTTCTTTCTCTCCGCTACACCGTTTTGTTGAGGGGTATATGGGGCTGCATATTGATTTTTGATCCCCTCATCACCAAGAAACTCATCCAAGGTGTAGTTCTTGAACTCGGTGCCGTTGTCACTTCTGATCATCAAAATATTTGCTTCATGTTGTCGTTGAGCTTCATTTGCAAAGTTGATGACGGTTTGTTGGGTCTCACTCTTCTTCTTGAAGAAGTATACCCAGGTGTATCTTCAGTAATCATCCACAATCACCAAGCAGTACTTTCTACCCCCAAGACTATCAAAAGATGGAGGCCCAAAGAGGTCCATGTGGAGGAGCTCTAGGGGTCTCTTTGAATAGATGATAGTCGTGGGAGGGTGAGCCTTCTCATGTAACTTTCCTTCAATGCAAGCCCTGCAAGCACAATCTTTGGCAAAGCTAACATTTGTTAGTCCACGGACATGATCCCCCTTGAGAAGACTTTGCAAAGATCTCATATTGACGTGGGCCAAACGGCGATGCCAAAGCCATCCCACATCAACTTTAGCCATTAGGCATGTCGCGACCTTAGTGGGTTGCTTCGAGAAGTTAACCACATAAAGGCCGTTCTCGACATGCCCAACATAGGCTACTTTAAGAGTCTTGCTCCACAAGAGGGCCACGGTATCAATATCAAAGAATGTAGCAAAGCCCATGAGTGCAAGTTGGCGAACAGAAAGTAAATTGTATGCAAGGGACTCAACAAGCATGACTTTCTCGATAGTGAGATCATGAGAGACAACAACCTTGCCAAGCCCCAATACCTTAGAAGATGAAGCATCACCCCATTCGACGTTGGTGGCCATAGATGAACCGAGATGCACGTCCACCACCAAGTCTTTGCTTCCGGTCATATGATTTGTGGCTCCGCTATCGAGCAACCATGATCCCCCACCGGAAGCAAACTCCTACAATAGATCAATGCTTGGATTTAGGTACCCATTTGGTAATGGGTCATTTGAGGTTAGTAACAAGGGTCTTAGGAACCCAAATGGACCATTCAATGTACTCATAAGAAGAACCAACAAATTTAGCAAACACATGACCATCACTAGCATGGCATAAAACATATGAAGGATTAAAGTCGCCGGCCATGTTTGATGGTATGGTGGAGTTTTTCTTGACACCACCACTTTTCACACTTTTCTTCTTCTTTGACGTGCCCTCTCCTTCTTTCACAAAAGATTGTCGGAGAGGGGGTGGTTGCTTGGTCTTGTCATTCTTCTTCTTCTTGGGGTTAGGAACAAACCCAATTCCTTCCTTTGCCACAACCTCCTTTTGATTGCTCAAAAGGGTGTTGAGGTTCTTCTCACCTTGTATGCAAGTCACAAGGCCTTTCTCAAGTTGCTTCTTCAACTCGGCATTTTCTTCAACAAGATGCACATGCTCGCAACACGGGTTAGTAGCATTTGCATTATCAATTAAAACCATGCGAGGAAAGATAGCCTTTTCCTTGGTTAGCGAAACTTGGAGTTGATCATGAGACTCCTTGAGAGTAGCATGCATACCTTTCAAGGCCTTGTGAGCCTTGTCAAGTATGTCAAACTCCACTTTGAGTTTAGCATGGTCAACCTCAAGTTTTGCCTTCTCGGAATTAAGGACACGAGAGACAACTAAAGCATGATCAAGATCTTTCTTTAATTTAGCATGACCATCGTTGTGTGACTCCTCAAGAGCCAAACGAAGACCACGCTCTTCCTCTAGGGCGTTAGAGAGATCCGATATCTCATCGGCATAGTCTCGACTATGTCCTTCCATTTTAGTAATGGTTTCCTCGTGAGCCTCGATCATGTCATTGGCCTCACCGAGTTGTTCCAAGAGAGCAACAAAATGCTTCTTGGGTTTGCCCTTGAGATTTTTCACGAACAACTCAAATTCATTTTCTCCCTCCTTAGCACCCTCACTCTCATCAATACAATTCGTCAATGAAGGATTAGAAGAGATAGTAGTATTGATGTTTGGGGTTACCTTGTTGGTGGCCTTGGCCATGAGACACTTGGCGGTGGTGTTCTCATTTGGTGAGTCGAAGAGAGATGAGTGCGGAGTAGTCGCAATTGCAATTGTGGCCATTGTGTGTAACACCCCCAGTTTCTCACCACAGTGATTAACTCACAGACATGCCATGTCATGCTCATTTGCATTGCCTAATCATAGTGGTTAATTCAAATAATTCAATTTTCCCTCTATTCAAATTTCAACTGCCAAATAAAGTTGTTCCAAAAATCTTGGAAAAATGTTCATCATATTCTAAATATTTCCCTGAGTATTTGTCATGTTGAACCAACCTCAGCAAAATTCCTAAAATGCCCCTGGACTTTAAAACAGTAGTCCAGCAGCATTTATCCTGACTTTTCCAATTTCTAAAAATACCAAACAATTCCTTTTGGCCTCCAAAATATTTGTGGCAGTACTTAAATATGCCATAGATTTGTGGGCCAAGTCCCACATTTTTCTGAAGTCAATTAGCTGCCCAATTAATCATTTTCCTTTCTCTGCTACTAAATAAAAAGGAAAAGCAGAAAACAGAATAAGAATAGAGGCTTACCTGGCTCTGGGCTGAGGCAACAGTGGGAGGCCCAGCCCACCAGGGCCTCACTCACCTGCCCCTTCGTCCTTCCCCGCGCGTGTCACCGAGGCCGTGGCCGCGCGCGCCTCCGCCGGCCACAGCTCGCCACGCCGACGGAGCAGGTGGCTGGGGGATAAGATCGGCCTCGAGCCCTCCCCCCTGGCCTCCTCATCCATTTCTCCCCTCTCCCCATGCTCTCTCCCCCTCGTTTTCATCGGCGCCCGAGCGCGGTCGCCGCCGTTCGCCGTCGTCCGCCTGGCCACTGGGCTCTCCGTGCCTCGCCAGGTCATCCACGAGCTCCTCTGCTACTTCCCCGACCTCGAGCTCGAGCTCTACGCCACCACAGCCTCGGATCGAGCCCGTCTTCTTCCTCGGATCGCCGGCGCTTCTCCGACGAACCCCGCCGTTCTGCTGCTACTAAACCCCCAAGGGCCACCGTGTGTGCCGCTCGGTGAGCCATCGCTTTTCTCTCTTCCTCTCCGTAGCCGTGCGCCTTCCCCGTAGCTAGCTCGCCGTGAGCCCGAGCTCCGCCGTCCGCCATTGCTGCCGCGCCCGAGCTCCCGAGCCCCCCACTGCTCCGCCTAGTCACCGTAGCGTGCTCCTGGAGGCCTGCTGCTGCCGCCTAGCCGCGTAGCCCGCTCGAAGTCGAGCCGTAGTCGCACGCCCGCGCATTCCCGATTCCGGCCGCCGCCGCGCTCGCCGTAGCCGTCGCTTACGACCACCGGATCCCGCGCCGTTTGCGCAGATCGATGCGGCACTCGCCCCGCGTCCGAATGGTGGTCGCGGAGCACGATTTGGTGCCGAATAGCGAAATCCCGCAGCTCGCCGGAGTCGCGCCGTCGCAAACGGCCTCGCCGGAGCCTGTTCCGGCAATGTCCGACGTGTCACCGTGTGGGGCCCACCCCTGGGACACTGACTGTGGGCCCCCGTCGATTATTTAACCGCGTTGACCGTAGTCAACGCGCGCACTGTTCACCACCTGCCACCGACATGTGGGTCCATCCCACTGTTTGACTAAATAAACATAATTAAGTTAACTAATTAAATTAGTATAGTCACTGACAGTAGGCCCCACCTAGTTAATTGTCTCTGTTAGCTTAAATTTAAACCTGTTAATAGCCACAGAGGCTGACAGGTGGGTCCCACCTGTCAGTTTGACCCAGTCAGCGGGTCAGCTGTGCTGACGCAATGCTGACGTCATTGCTGACGCAATAATAGTTTTTGTTATTTCAAATAGTTTCAGAAATTGTTTAAAACTTCAAAAAATCCGTAACTTTTAAACCGTAGCTCCGATCGAAAAACTTTCTACATGAAAGTTGCTCAGAACGACGAGACGAAGCTAACCGTGCTATCTGTTTTCGTGACGGGACCCTCTACGGAGGTGAACCCGCAACTTTTAGCCCGTTTTCGGTAGATGAATAGTGCACATACACCGGTTAATAATTCCAGTTAAATCCTAAAAATAACTAATATGACTTAGACATGTTTTTAGGCAACCCTGCACTGCACCCCAGTTGCCACTTGACTCTGACACCACTAACCTGCAACCGTCCCCCTCCGGTAATCTGTCCGACACAGGTCCGGAACCGGGAATACTTTCCCGGATGGGTTCCCCTTCTCCGTTATAGGTAGCACTGCGTTAGATCGTCATGCTTTGTGATTACTTTCGTTACTGTGTATTTATATTGTTTCCTCTCCCCCTTTCTTCCCGGTAGACCCCGAGACCGCTGACGGTGCCCTGGTGATCGACTACTTCACCGCCGTTGTTCCTTTTCATTTGCCGAGCAACCAGGCAAGCAACCCCCCCTCGATCATTCCGATATCGCCTATGTCTATTCTCTCTTATTCTTGCATTAGAATTGCTGCTACTGCTGCTGCTCCTATTACTGCTGCATAGCCTGTTTTTGCAATACAGTTGATACCTGTCTTTATTCCTAAACTGCTTAGTATAGGTTGGGTAGCACTACTGTGGTCCCGCTTTCTCGTAGTTGCCTCGCATAGTACCCTTGCCTCGATCAAGCGATCGAGCCCCTTCCCCTGACCTTCTTCACATCACCGCACACCCCTAATATGCTCGACTCCGCAGAGTTAACATCAGGTGACGAGGGTGATACCTCCGAACTCACTTCCGATGTTGTCCCTGTAGTATAGCTAGCTCGTTGTGGGTTACCGAGGGTGATTCCTCTTCCTACTTCCGACTTAGCTTTTGTCGTGCATCCGCTACGGTGATTACCGCCGAGGGTGATTCCTCCGGTATCACCTTAACGGGACTTGTCGTTCAGGAGTCCAACGAGGGTGATTCCTCGGATTCCTCATCGGCATGGAAACCACACGGATGCCCTGGTTTACCGTACCGTGTTTAAAGACGTATCGATCCCCGAGGCCGGACGTCGCCAGGAACAAAGGCGTGCGGCCAGAGGTATCGTGCGTCTGAAGACACTTGACAGTTACTACTACACATGTTGGATAGAGACGGGTTGACCCTGAGGGGTACCCGCGAGTGCCTTTGAGGCGTGAGCTGTGGAGTCGGGTGACCAGTGAGGGTACCCGCGAGATAACTACGAGGCGTGGCCGGTCATTCTTGGTCCTTGTCACAAGTCCTCGAGACGGGACGACGGGGCCAACAGTATCGTAGGCTCTGCTCGTTACCGCGCGCTCCCAATACACTAAGCGATTTGGATATTTGATCCGAGGGGCCTTCGGGTCCGATAGCACTAACCACCACGTGGGTGTGAGTGGGTGCTCTGCGTCGTATACATCAGCCGGAGTCGTCACGACGTCAGCGATTGAGCGGCCCGTTCGGATTGGACCCAGGATGCAACTGCGTGCTTGTATAAGGGGTTGCTAGGTCTGCTACCGAACGGCCTCGCAACGTGCAGGAGTGTCCGGGGCGACGGCCATGACCGCCGGGGGCATAGGATTAGTCCGGCGTGCTCGATCCTCTCTGGCGGTTTCCGGTCGGGTTGCGTCGTATTGTTTGACCGAGGGCGGGCATGACCTGATGGTGTGTCCGGCCGGAGTTAAGCGAGCGTGGTGGGTAACTTGGTGCACCCCTGCAGGGAAGAAAACATCTATCGATAGCCTGTCCTACGGTAACGGACACTCGGAGTTGTATCCACTTCGGTACAACTAGAACTGGTGACTTGAGATATGAGGTAGGGCTCTGGGATTGCTTTCTCGCCGGGAGTCGAGGAAGGATCCCCGGCCGAGGTTGATATTACTATGAACACTTTACATTATGATGTACTAATCTGCACCCTTCTAATTGCTGCAAGACCCTGAAGATGCTAGTCTTCGTCAGGACCAGGCTTTCTCCCTTCTAATTGCTGCAAGACCCTGAAGATGCTAGTCTTCGTCAGGACCAGGCTTTTTCCCTTCTAATTGCTGCAAGACCCTGAAGATGCTAGTCTTCGTCAGGACTAGGCTTTTCCCCTCTCTACTCTGGCTTTCTGCAGTCTAGTCCACCCACATAAAGCCTCCTTTGAAAATAATGCATTGCTTAGTATAGATCTGATGTAAGTCTTGCTGAGTACTTTGGATGAGTACTCACGGTTGCTTTGCTTCCTCTTTTGTCCTACCCGCATGATAAACCAGACGACGGAGCCATGGTGCCCGCAGCCCCCGTTGACGACTACTACTACCAGCCCGAGGCTGGCTACTACTACTACCCGGCCGGCGAGTACTTCTACGAGGAGCCGGCGGACGACGACCAGGAGTAGGATCGGAGGTCCCAGGCAGGAGGCCTGCGCCTTTTCGATCGTAGCTTTTCTTTTGCCCCGCCTGTGTAACAGGCCTATCTTCTTCTGTGTTGTATCTGTACCCAGATACCTAACGCTTCCGCTGACTATGTGTGACACTTGTTATGTATTCGAGCCCTCGAGGCCCCTGGCTTGTAATATATAACTTGTATGTATTTATTTATGTTTTAGAGTTGTGCTGTGATTCCTTCACGTGAGTCCTTAGGCTTGATCGTGTGCATTTGCGTGTATGGTTAGTGCACGGTCGGGCCGGGGTCGCCACATTGTGGTCACCTCATCGTCTTCATCATTATCATCATCCTCAACATATTCTTCTTGGGCCACCAACACTTTCGGAGGAGTCTTCTTGTTGAAGTTATTCTTGTTGGGATAGGACTTTGACTTGTCCTTCCGAATAAGCTTGCCTCCAAAGTCTTCTCTCTTCTCATATGGGCAATCCACAACGAAGTGACTTACATTTCCACAGTTGAAGCATGTCCTCACTCGTTGCTTCCCCTTGTTCCCACTAGAGTTGTTCCTATTGAAGTTGGATCTTGTGTTCTTCTTGCCCCAGAATTGCCTTGAAGCAAGAGCCATGTGCTCATGATAGGCATATTTGGTGTCCTCGGGGCTACACTCATCATCATCTTCCACTTCCTCCTCTTCCACACAAGCCTTGGCCTTCAGTGCAAGATTAGGTTTCTTCGATCGTTGAGCTCTTAAGACCGCATTGTCGGCGGTCACGTCCAAGATCCTCATGGTAACAAACTCATCCAACACTTCATTTGAGGATAAGTGGTGGAAGTCCGGTCTCTGACGTATGAAAGAGGACATGGCCTTATGGTAGGGCATCATGGCCTTGAGGAACTTGCACTTGATCCAATTGTCATCCGTATCCTTACTGCCATGATCTCGAAGAGAGACCGCAAGGATAGTTAATCTTCGATAAAGTTCACGAGGATCTTCATCTTCGATCATAGCAAACTCATCAGCTTCATCTTGCACCACTTCATAGTTGGAGCGTTGAATACTGGTGCTTCCCTTGTACATCGTGCCAACATGCTCCCAAGCTTCCTTGGCCACAGTGAAGGGTCGAAGGTGTGCAATGTCTTCAGGAGGGATGGAATCTTGAAGAATGCAAAGAGCGGACTCGTTGAACTGATGATCCGCAGTTTCTCTTGGAGTCATGTTGTCGGGATCATGCGGATAAAAACCTTGCTCAATGATTCTCCAAAGGTTAGTAGAACAATGATTAATATGACGTTTGAAATGAAACACCCAAGTAGCAAAATCAGAATTTTTGATAAACTTGGGAGGGGGCCCAACGGAATTTAAATGCGGTGTGGGAACGGGTCCTCCATAGTGAGTAGGAGGAGCGGATTGGGCAAAATTTCCACTCCCATTCTTAGTAACAGGGGCTTGTTCACTACTAGCTTTTCCCTTGTCGGGATTAGCCTCCGACACGTTGGTAGCGGGACGAGCCACTTCCAACGGTGTGGTGGATAATTTAAGCCCCTCAAGCAAATCTTTAAACATGCCTTTGACCTCGCTCGCTAGTGATTCTTTCAATGTGGTCAAGGCCACATTGAACTCCTCACGAGAGACCGAGGCTCCCCCATCTGACGTAGGCAAGGACGGAGTTCCACCTGAATGGTCCTCCGTCTCGACTACGTTGTCACCCATACTCTTTGGACGGTAAAGTCCTTAAAAAGAGACGAGGCTCTGATACCAATTGAAAGGATCGATATGGTTGACTAGAGGCGGGGGTGAATAGGCAACTGACAATTTTTAGCTTTTCTTAACCACTTTAAATTAAACGTCAAAGTAAGTTGTCTAGATATCCTACTAAGATGACAACTAAAGGAAAGAAGGATAACAACTACACAAGCATGCTATAGGAGTTAAACAAGTAAAGCATGCACAAGTAAAGGTAAGAAATAACCACAAGAGGAACCGGTGGAGACGAGGATGTGTTGCCGAAGTTCCTTCCCTTTGAGGGGAAGTACGTCTCCGTTGGAGCGGTGTGTAGGCACAATGCTCCCCAAGAAGCCACTAGGGCCACCGTATTCTCCTCACGCCCTCACACGATACAAGATGCCGTGATTCCACTAGTGGTGCCCTTGAAGGCGGCGACCGAACCTTTACAAACAAGGTTGGGGCTATCTCCACAACTTGGAGGCTCCCAACAAAACCACGAAGCTTCACCACAATGGAATATGGCTTCGAGGTGACCTCAACCGTCTAGGTGCTCAAACACCCAAGAGTAACAAGATCCGCAAGGGATTAGTGGGGAGAATCAAATATCTCTTGGTGGAAGTGTAGATCGATGCCTCCTCAAGCAATCCCGAGCAAATCAACAAGTTTGATTGGCTAGGGAGAGAGATCGGGCGGAAATGGAGCTTTTGGAGCAACAATGGAGTAGTGGGGGAAGAGGTAAGTCTTCTTGGAGAAGAAGACCCCCTATATATAGTGGGAGAGCAAATCCAACCGTTATGTGTGTTTTCAGCCCGCAGAGAGCGGTAGTACCGTATGTAAGTTGTGGTACTACCGCTGGCTAAGCGGTACTACCGCTCTGGGAGCGGTACTACCGCTAGGCAAAAACACGCAAGATGATTGACAACCACGGATGAAATAAATTACATCCGTGGCTACATCCGCAGAAATACGGTAGCAGCAAAACGCGACACGGTACTACCGCTCGGAGTAAGCGGTACTACCGCATATGATGCGGAAGTAAAAAATTACTTCCGCACCTACTTCTACACTTAGTACAGTGCCGGGCCAGATACACGGTACTACCGCTCTGGAGCCGCGGTACTACCGCTGGTGCGGTACTACCGTGTCTTCAAGCGGTACTACCGTGTGGCTGTGCGGTACTACCGCTTTATGGAGCGGTACTACCGCTTGCCAGGCAGATGTTTTAGTTAAGAAGTCATGGTTTGCATATACGATAAAAAATGGTTGGAACTCCTGAGAAGCAAGGGAAAGGTGGTGTGAGAGTAAGATGTGTACGTGTTGATTCCACCCTAACCTTTCCGAAACGGACCCCCTCTTAATAGTACGGCTTTCCTATTACTCAAAGCCACCAATAGGGAGCAAAAAGGAAACACCGTCTTCCATCAAATATGAGGGGTAAGCAATCGTCTTGTGCCTAGGTGAGATAAATCTGTAGGAGCTTAAAGCACACGATTAGTCTGCAAATGCCTTGTCATCAATCACCAAAACTACTTAGGGAGAAATATGCCCTTACAGTCATCTTCTCCCACCCAACCCAATGGTGCTTCTTGTCATCTTCTTGGTAGGCCCACCAGAACCTGCAGATCATCTGGCTGATGTTTTCACACAGAGATTTGGTCAGATCGAAACAGGCCATATCATAGTTAGGAATGGCTTGGAGCACTGTTTTGATGAGTACCTCTTTCCCTTTCTTGGATAGAAGTCTGATTTTATATCCCTGCAGAATCTCCCAGATTCGGTCACGCAGGTATTCGAAGCAGGCCTGGCGCGATTTGCCCACGTAGGCCGGGAGCCCAAGATTTTTTCCTTGGTGGCCCTCGGTATGGAGACCGAGCAGTTCGAGCAGGCGGTCCTTCCTCTAGCGCGGCGTGTTTCTGCTGAACAAGGTAGATGACTTGTCCCGATTGATCGTCTGGCCCGAGCCTCGTTCATAAACCTCCAGGATATCCTTTACCGCATGCACACTCTCCTCCGTGGCCTCCATGAGTAAGAGAAAATCGTCGGCGAACAGCAAGTGCGTAACTGACGGGGCTGTTGGGGCAATCTTAATGCCTCTGAGGGCACCCGTTGCTTCAGCTTGGTGTAGGAGCGCCGAGAGCCCCTCTGCACATATCAGAAAGAGGTAGGGAGAGATCGGGCAACCCTACCTTAGCCCTCGCCCTGGGATCACCGTATCAGTACATGTGTCATTTAGCTTGAAAGAGAACTTGACCGTATGCACGCACTTGCCGATCTGCTGTATGAAGGTCGGTGCGAAGCCAAGTTGAGCCATGACCCTCTCCAAGAAAGCCCACTCCACGCGGTCGTATGCCTTGCTCATGTCAAGCTTTAGCGCCACAAAGCTAGTACCTCCGGCTCTCTTCCTCTTCAGGTATTGTGTCATCTCGTAAGCTAGAATAGTGTTGTCAGAGATGAGTAGACCCGGCACAAAGGCACTCTGATTTGGTGATATGATCTCCCCCAAGATATCTTTCAGCCGGTTGGCAAGGACTTTGGACACAAGCTTGTAAACAACGTTACATAGGATAATCGGGCGTAGGTCTTTTAGACTTTCAGGGTTCTGAACCTTTGGGATAAGCATCACTAGTGTGTCATTCCATCCCTCCGGTATGCTGCCGCCTTGTAACACTTGCAAGACTTCGTGTACTACTTCGTCGCCAATAAGCCCCCAGAAATGCTTGTAGAAGATGGCGGGAAGGCCATCCATTCCCGGTGCTTTCAGATCCCCAATTGAATCCAGGGCCACTTTAACCTCCAATGCAGTGAATTCCTTTGTTAGAAACACATTCATCTCCGGAGTTACTTTTGGGGTGATGTGATGAAGGATGTCTGCCGCGTCCGAACCTGCCACGGGGGTAAACAAGCTAGAGAAATAGTTAGTAACAAGAGCCTTTAAGCCCTCCTCCCTAGACACCTCCACTCCATCTTCCCTCTTGAGTTTTACTATCGTGTTCCTCCTCCTTCTCTCCGAGGCGAATGCTTGGAAAAACTTTGTGTTCCGATCTCCCTTCTCCAACCAGTCGACATGAGCACGTTGTTTGGCTGCCAAGTCAATTTGATCTTCCAGTTTACATAGTTGGCCCTTGACAGTTAACTCCTGCCTGATCTGATTATGAGACAATGGTTGCTGTCTGACTTCTTCCAACTCCTTCTTTAGCTTTTTTGCTCGCTTCTGTAGGTCACCTAGGACATCTCTACTCCATATATGGAGTGCTTCTTGAACAACCGCAAGTTTGCTAGATACAGAGGTGTCCGCCGCTTCGGCCCAAGCTTGCTGCACCAGCTCCTCACACCCTTCTTCCAGCAACCACCGGGCTTCGAACCGTTTCGCCTGTGTTCTCCTCTTGCTCCTCCGTGTAGCTCTATCCCCGTGTACCCAAAGTACAACTGGTCTGTGGTCTGAGTGCTCCGAATTGCCATTGATTACCTTATGCTTATAGTATGGGAAACGGGCACACCACATGGGCGATGCTACCACCTTGTCCAGACGTTCACGAATATATCCATCCAGGCGAAAGTTGTTGTTCCTCCAGGTGAAGATATCGCCAACAAAACCAAGGTCATCCAGGTTGCAGAACTGGAGGGCATCTCGGAAGTTTTGCATTAGTGCATGGCTCCGGGGTACCCCACCCTGCTTCTCATGGTTGTATAACACCTCATTGAAATCTCCCATGCACACACAGGGTAACGATGACTGGTGGTGGAGGGTCCTCAAAAGCCTCCACGTATCAACTTTCTTCTCCGTTCTGGACTCACCATATATCCCCGTAAGCCTCCATTCAAAACCGTCCTTCTCTCTCACTGTTACATCGATATGCATTCTGCCCATCCATCTCAAAGTTACGTCAATCCCCCTCCTCCAAAACAGGGCCAGCCCCCGCTCTTTCCTTTATTATCTTGTACGGGCATGTTATGTAGTCCTAGCTTACTCTGAAACTTCTCCATCCTGCCCTTGTCAAGTCTGGTTTCCGACAAGAACAAAATGTCGGGGTCCTCCTGCTTCTGTAGAGCCAGAAGCCCTCGAACTGCCGGGCCATTCCCCAAACCCCGGCAGTTCCATGCTATGATCTTCATTGGGAACCGCCAGGCTGTTCCAGCAACCCAGCGCTCATTGTTTCACCATGCTCGACAGTGTTCTCCTCCGACAGCCTTCTCTTCTTTGCATCTTCCCCCTCCGCTTCGTCCACTTCCAGCTGCTCCACGCCCCTCTTGCCACCTAGCCCTGCTCCTCCCAGCTCATCAATCACTCCACCTCCATTGTTTACCCTCGCCTTCCTCCTGAAGGTTTTGTTTTTATGGCCTAGAACTTCCTTCTGCCCCCGGTCCCCTTCCATAGTAACATCCGGATGTGTCCCAGCAGGTACGTCGATCTGCATGATTTCATGCATGGCCTCGGGACTCCTGCCAGCAGGATTCGGCTCCAGGCCCGAGGGGAATGTCACGTTCGTGACCTGCTGCATGGCTATGGGGCCCCTCTCGTCCATCGCGGCCCTTGTGTTTGGTGTGGCCAAACCGCTGCTCGGCACGTGCACTGTGGACAAAGGCATAATGTCTATTCCCACGTGGTCCCCTCCCTGCCCTGTCCTCAGATCCGAGGCACCTGGTCATGTCCTCTTAGCATTCTCAGACGGCTTCGATTGGATTGGGACGTTCCTCGACTCCTGCTGCATCTCATCAGCCGGTCCACCGGTGGTCACTTCCCCCTGGTGTACGTTAATCTCCTCTGCGGGTTCGTTTTACTCCCAGTTTCCTTTTTCTTCATAGGGCTTGTTACTTCCTGTTCACCCGCCCCAGCAAGCACAACTTCATCCCCCCTTGCATCCTTTTGGCGCCATGATGGGGCATCACTTCCCGATCCGCTTTCGCTCCTCCCTGGCCCTGGAGCCCTCCCACCCATACCCCTGCCTCCCGAATTTGCTCGACCATCCCTGCCTCTGTTTCTGCTGTCCCCCCACCTCCTATTCTCCATGTGAGCGCGTAGCCACAGGCCAAATTGCTTACATGATCCCCGGGTGGCTTTTTCGGTGCACAGTCTGTCAACATGGCCAACCAAGCCACAAATGTAGCAAAAGTCCGGCAAGAACTCGTATTCGAAAGGGCACCAGTGCTTCTCCTCCTCCTCAGCGCCATCTGTTTTCTCCTTTCCATGCTTCGCCTGGGTGTCCCCTTCCTCGGCATCATCGAGGGTAAAACCCCTCATCAACGGCGTTTTTATATTCATTCTCACCTTGACACAGAGGAATTTCCCCACTGCTCTCCCATCAGCCCGTGCTTCAACCTCCATAACCTCTCTAATCAGAGCTCCAATGGCCTCCCCAGCCTCTCTATTCATCAGGCCGAGTGGCAGCCGAAGAACACGAACCCAGACCGGGGTGGTGTCGAACTTGTAGTCTTCTATTCGTCTATTCGGGATGTAATCCTCCAACACAAGCAAATCGTTCCCGAATTCCCATGGGCCTCCCTCCAAAGCCAGCCTCTTCCCGGACTCCTATCTGAAAGTGAACAGAAAAATGTTCTCCCCTACCTCCTCGCAATCGACACCACGTATATGACACCAGATGCGTCCCAGAGTCTCCACCATGGCCTCCCTAAACGCCGGCTTCTCCGAGAACAGCTTAGCCAGCGCCTGTGGTTCCACAACTCCCGCCTTCCCCGACCCCGACCACCCAATCCTTACTCCCTTTTTCTCCTTGTCCGACAACTGCAGATCCTTCAACAGCCAGTCAACCTTCTCCATCGCTACAAAACAGCCCCCTCCCGCCTCGATCTGACTGCAGGTTTCCAAGACCCCGGGTGGATCGGTGGGGTACGATCGCGCGCCCCGGTACGCGCGAAAGGCTTATGGTGGGGGAGAGGGAGATCCTCAGCCGGCGTGGCAAGGGTTGCCCGGCGGCGAGGCAGCCTACGTGTTGTAGATCGTGGCGGCGGCGAGAAACCCTAGATCGCCTGGGGGTCGCCAGACACAGGACCTAACCGTCACGTAGGGACGGACCTATACGTGGATTGACTCGGTTTTTGTTCCAGTAGCAACTGATGTTTATTCTGTTCCCTCAAAAAAACTGATGTTTATTCTAACAACAAAAAATAGCAACTGGTTTTCATTCTAAAAAAAACAGTAGCGATCTGTTTTGGTACTGTAGGGACCCAGGGTTTCCTGTAGTGTCCATGTTTCCCTATAACACCACAGTAGCAAGCATTTGTTTTAAAAAATCTCGAACATTATTTTTAAATGGGGTCGTCTTTTGAATTTATCAGCAAATTTTAAAAGTGGAAACATTTTCTGAAATTCCAGACATTTCTACATAAAACATGAAGAAAGGTCAAAAAAGGAATATTGTTTTAAATTCCGATTCTTTTTCAATTGTGATTTTTTTAAAGTATGTTCAATTTTTAAAATTATGGAAAATTATTGAAATTATGAATATTGTTTTAGTTGGGGAACAAAAATTGAACAACAGTATTATTTCCAAAGTTCTTAACATATAAAAAAGAAAATAAGGCTTTAAAAATGAAAGGAACAACTAAATTGAACAGAATAAACCAAACAAGAAAAGTCAGTAAAGAAATAAAAAAGTAAAAAAATGGTTTAGTAACCTTCTAGAAGATTCGCAAAACAGGAAACCTGGATAAGTAGATTCCTAAAATCAGGAGCATGCAACAACTAAAATGGGCTGGACCGTACATCGGCCACTAGCTCGGTCTCCCGTGCGAAAGCAGACACTTTGTCGCGGTATATAGAATTTTTTGAAAACTAGCTATAGTTAGTTGCTATTGTTTGGGAGCAACTAAGGGGTGCCATTTTCTGGAGCCTCTCAGCCGCTGCCATGTGTCACATGTTAGGCGCTCCTTGAAATTTTATTACTTGGACGAGGAGGATTAACGGATGCGCCTCCGTCAGATGGAGATCCTGACGGAGCGCTCGCACCGGAATGGGTCCACAACCACCCAGACTTCGCCACCGCGTGGGACGAGCTCGCCAAGTACGGCGAGGGCTGGTCTCTTAGCGAGACCTCCGATAACGACAACAGCAAGGCCGTCACCAGGGCTCCGCACGCGTCATCTGCACATGTCACACTCCACAACGTGCAGCAAGAGGCGTAGCGGCTAAGCCGCGAGCGGCAGGCAGCAGTCGGACAAGGCTGTTTGGCCCTCCGTAGGCCTTGCCCCGATGGAGGGACGACGACGGCGGTGCCGACGATGAAGGCGGTGCGGGATGACAAGGCGGCCCCGCGTATGAGGTCGTCGTCTGGTATAGAGTCTAGTTTTTTTCAAGTTTTTTGTTAAACAGTCGAAATGTTGACCACTTTATACAAATTATGTTCGATTTTTAATGAATTTCCCCGTGTTTGCATAAATTTCATCTTGTTAATTCAAAAAGTGGTTGAAATGTATGCGTGCAGGTGGATGGCTGGCTCCCGCATCCGAGTCTGCGTACTGGCCCCCCTTGCCCGCGGATGTGGGAAGAAATTTGCGGGTCGCCGTTTGAGATGCCCCTATATGGTCTTTTTCAGGGTGTTTTCGGCTTTTCGGTTTTTGCCTAGTATTTCTTCGATTTTGGAAAGAAAACCAATTCGATAAAATATGCGTGAAAAATATTTTTTTGCTTCCACGAAAGGCAAAGATTTGCTTCTTGTGGAGGCACTTACTGATTCCGCGAGAGGCACGCCTGTGCCACAGATGTGCCTCTTAGAAAGGGGAAAACCCAGTTTTTTACTTCCATGAGAGGAACATGTTTGTTACTTGTGGAGGCACATATTTGCTTCCACAATTGAAGAGATAAAACATTTTGAAAAATTAATCTAGAAAAAAAGAGGAAAACTCTCAGCTTGTCACTTGTCAGCCGCTGAGCAGATGAAGTGACCTTTGCAAAGGGTATCCCTTAACTAGTGATTTCGCAAGACGCCTCGCCTCGAGCGCTGGTTTGGTGGTCATTTTACTGGGTCGGGCCATTAAGGAGGTGTTTTTTATGTTCTTTAGACTGGTGTGGACCTATTTCAGAACCTTTTATGTGTTTTTTTTTTCATTTTCCACCTTACCAATGTTCCTATAAGCATTGGTCTTGTCATGAGAGAGCGCGATGCTATTTCGCGCGCGCCCGTCGCAGCGATCGATTTCCGACAAGGCAGCTACGAAGTAAACTTTCCTTTTCTAATGAAGGTAGCAGGTATAAAAAAGGAAACAACCGGACCCCACGCTTGAATTAGGGGCGGAGAGAACAAAATATATGGAATAACACGCCCGGCACCCCACCAGTTGAATTCACGGGGCGGATATTTTTGTGTTGCAAACACACCTGGTGGGCCCCCTGCCCTGTCCGATAGCGCACAACGGGTGAGGCTGATCGCGCGTAGCGACGCGCGGACGCGAAGGAGCCTTTTCCGTCATGAGATATTTAAGTGGGCAAGTTCCCCGCGCCACCCCTTCAGGATGTCTATTTGGATCAATCGATGGTTATGTAATGTTCTACGTTTCTTTACTCGACTTCTTTGGAAGAAGAAAATAAACACATGCACTTTTTCGATACACGTTATACAGTTTTCGTAAACAAGCATTACCTTTTCTTATATGCGTTGAATACTTGTCAGATTATAATCAATTCTAAAAAATGGTAAATATTTTCAAATACAAAATTGATCGATTTATTAAATGTTATGAAACATTGTTTATATCACGCGGGCGTTGTTTACATTGTCTGAACATTTTTTTTAAAGGTCAAGAACTTAGGCCCTCTGTTCCGGTGTTTAAGGCGTATAAAAATGTTACAAAAACTCGTTCATTTAATTTTTATTGAATAGTATGAAATGTAGTATAAACTTGAACTTACGTGAAAAATTGCATAAGAAATAATTAAAAGAGTCACGGACAATTTATTTAAACACGTGAACGATCTCACGAACTTGTTCTTGAATGGTCCAAAATATTTTTCTAAAATTAACGAAAACATTTTTATATTTTATAAATATTTTTTACAGCAATAAGAACATTTTTTTTAAACATGGATATTGTTTTATATATCACATTTTCTTGAAAAGGACGAACATTTTATAAAAAATGCACAAAGAAAATATTTATGTTAACATTTATTTTAATCAGGTGCAGTATTTTGAAAGCTGGAGAAATTATTTTTCAAATACATGTATTAAAAATATTTTAAAAAATAAACAAAAAGAGAAAAAATGAACAAAAACCAGCCAACGAAAGAAGCAAATGAAGCAAAGCAACAGCTCACGACTGGGCTAGCCTACTAAAGCGGTTTTTCAGGCAAGTTGTTGTTTTGTCTTGCGCCAGGCGAGCGGAAGCCGCTCCCCATTGACGACATATCATCTGAAAGAAAGAAAGAATGAAAGAAAACCGACGACATATCATAAACACAAACAACAAGTTCTAATTTTCTAAAAAAAAAGTCTCAACGCATCCGTGGATGACATACTACACAGTCAAGTACACATACAACAGTGTATTTTTTGTAGTATATAATTTATATTTTATTAGTCATACATATGGTCTAAAATATTACACCTAATAAAACATGGTAAAAAATATTAGTCATACATATGGTCTAAAATCATTGGTGGGAGAATGCCCCGCCGTGGCAATCTCACCCTGACCTATACCACCTTGCCACTGACACCAATATTATGGTTGCTGACGCCCTTAGAGTTCTCCCTCCGGCGATCTCTTTTATTCGCTCCTTGGGTCAGGAGGAAGCGTCTAATTGGGATAACCTTGTGGCGGCCTGGAGGGATATCAACCTCTCAAACGAGCCAGACATCATATCTTGGAAACTTACGGCCTCAAAGCAATTTACGGTGAAATCCATATACTCCAAGATGTCTGAGGGCCCTGTGCTAACCATGGCTAGGGGACTATGGAAGGCGGGCCTGCCACTGAAGATCAAGATCTTCATGTGGCAAATGGTGCGGAATCGGCTACCTACCTCCGATAATGTGGCTAAACGTAACGGACCTGCTGATGGTACTTGCACAATATGTGGATTGGGAGAAAATGCAAATCATATCTTTTTCCAATGTGTGCTGGCCAGGTTTGCGTGGAGTGCGGTTCGTGAAACCTTTTCCAAAAATTGGCACCCACACTCCTCGTCGGATCTCTTAGCCATTCTTAACGCACAGAACGGGTCGAACGCTAGGATCTTGTGGCGTTGCGTTGGGGCGCTGTTATGGTCTCTCTGGACGGTTAGGAACAAGATTACCATCGAACACAAGTTCCCAAACCATCCAGCTGATATCCTCTTCAAATGTCATCTTTTTCTTCAGGTGTGGATGCCGTTGTGGAAAGCGCGTGACGAACAATACATGCTAGCAGTGATGGAGAAGATCAAGACGGTGACAAGGCAGACTCGACAACATGACGGACCACCTCCTCCTGCTACCTAGGCGCTATGTCTTTTGGTTATCTGCCCTTTACATGTTTCTTCGCTGTTATCCTTGTCGGAAGGGCTTGGTGATACTTGTTCTAAACTTGTTATGGTCTGATGTGTGTGATGACGTTGCCCTGGTGGCTTTATTAATTTAAAGCCGGACGCATCTAGCGTCTTCGTTCCAAAAAAAATATGGTCTAAAATATTACACCTAATAAAATATGGTCTAAATATGTTATTAGTCATACATATGGTCTAAAATATTACACCTAATTTATTTTTTATTAGTCATACATATGGTCTAAAATATTTTTTGTAGTATATAATTTATTTTTCATATAGGCCTAATAAACCTATACGAAGATAGTACTACTACCCGGCTATCAGAACATCATTAAGGCAATTAACTCGACCTAGCCTTAATTAATGGCTTAGTCAGCTTAGTAGCTGACCTGCCTATGCATGGAAACAAGCTAAGCCTACAAAACCGCCGTAGCCTTTCAGCGCGCCACTCCAGTCCTCACGCTCAGCAGCAGATAGACACAGATTGAATGCCATCACGCTGCACTGCACGGCCGGCTCGAGCTCCCCCTACCTATCCATCTACCCATGGCCGCCGCGCCCACCTGCATTTCAAAAACCACAGCTACTCACAGCAAGTACAATAAGATGATGTAGGCGGGCTGTAAGACATTAAATATTATATTTTTGCTTACTTGGAAGAGAGAGAAGAGGAGAGAGAAGAGAAGCAGGCTACTAGTTAACAGCCGGCTGTAGCACGTGCTCCTAGGTATTTTGTGAGAGAGTGAGGTGGGCCATATATCAACAAAGTAGTACATATTTATATCTAACTATTGTACTTGTTGGCTATAAGCTTGACTATATGTGACATGGCAACATCATATAGCCAGCATCTGGCTATATTATTAACCATGCTCTCACACAGCCATGGATGGAACAGTTAATAATCAGATCAACTCTTGAGGTCGTAGTAGTCCTAGGACTAATTAATCAGGAACGCTTTGAATAACCCCCCTACGGCCATCAAGGTCCAGGCCTCAGGGGCATTGAATTCCGTGCTTTGTTTGTTTGGGCACTGCAGCGCATCGGGATCGGCTAGACCTAGGCGGGTCTTTAAACCTGAGGACCGCGCGCGATCGGTCTTGGGCAGACACGGAGAGGACGACGCCACGGTAATTTTCTCGGCCCCATGCTCGCTGCCTGCGGCGTCGCCGTACGTGCTCCCCGGCCGGCCGGTTTGAACGGCCAGGCCACTGGCATCGAGCTCCGCGGCCCCGACAGCTCATTAAACAGGCCAGCCCGCTCGAGATCGATCGAGCGCCCACCCGGCCGGCGACTGGAAACCCTCCACCGCGCGCGGTGGCCGAGGCGCACTGACAAATGGAGGCTTCTATTCCGCATATCCTATTCCATCCTGCACCAATTCTATACTCCTTCCGTGTACCTTCCCGAGCATGCGCATTGCCTCAGACGCCCAGCCAGCTCTGGCTGCCTCCTTTGACTTCTCTCAAATCCCCCGCGCAATAGGTTAATCTAGCTGCTGTCATGGCCTGATTAACTGCACGGTTTAGGTCAGAGCTCAGATGGGAGATTCGCCGATCGGCTGGCAAATTCCTCTGGATCCGGGAATGATTAGCGCATGTGGCCATGATTATGTTAATATCGCTACGTGTGTGCGCTGTGCATTTCCGCCTCCTGCAGCCCGATTTTATTCGTCTCTCGGCACATGAAAGGAGGCGACGGAGTGAACAGCCCGAGACTGCTGAGACTGAGATCAATGAGATCAATGGACTGTCGTCGGCCAAGGATGCTGCGCGCACAGCTTCGCCGTCGTCGTCTTTCCCGGCCGGCCATGGAAAAGAGGAAAAAAGGTGACTTCACACACTGTTTGGAGATGAATGCCTGCGAGGTGGCGCGTGCGTACACACATTTCCGGCACCCATGGCATAGCTACCAGGGCCTGCTATGTGTAGCTGCTATAAGCTACTAGTAGGCCGCTGTAGTACGCGCAGCGTGCAGTTCTAAGACACATAATTTCCCTCGAGGCGCGCACGCACAGATCGATCGGTGCACCCTGCCCACGTACATCAATGCCGCGGATCGTGTTGGAGATTTCCTTTCCCTCTGCTCCTCTCGCACTTACGCTCGTGCTAGAGCTTGTCGCCCATGTGTTGCAGTTGGCAGCAACAGCAACGAGTTTTATGGTGCAGGTGCATGCACTCTACAGTCTGCTTGGCATGGTGAGCTAGCACAGCTCTCCCTGCATGTACGTTCACAAGAAAGGGCAATGTCAGGCGGCCGGTGACAGAAATCTTACTCGATAAAGTGCATGCGCCGTTGAAAAAAAGAAAGTGTGGTGCTACGTATTACTCGGCAGAGGGACGCTCGCAACGTCTCTGACTGGCTGGGTGGATCAGGTCGTGCATCCGGCGCAGTCGATGCACGTCCGGAACACTACGGCTCATGGTTGTAGCACGTGATGCTCTTAGCCAGCCATGCCAAGGTGCGTGGGCGTCCGGGGTGCGGTTGCTAGCAGGGCATGGTAGCGACGACTAGGAGAGGTGCGGCGACTCCTACTGGTAGGCGTGAAGCTCGCGATAGTGCACACAGGATGAAGGCCAATGGATGAGAGTGAGTGACGCGCATCTCCGGGTATAGGGGCTCGGCACACCACCAGCAGCCGACAACATAGTGGGCGGCCAAGGCACGCTGCAATACGACGGCCCGCGATGGCATGATGGTGCGGGTCTGCGACTCGGCGATGGCCAGCAGACGTGGCTCGTGCGACGCGATGGTGATAGTACGCGATGATCGCGGCGTGCCAAGCCAAGGACGTGGTTGGCAGCGGCAATGGACCATGGTGGTGACGACTAGGAGTGATGCGGTGACTCCTGTTGATAGGCGTGAAGCTTGCGTCGGCGCACACATGGGGAAGATCGATAGACGAGAGTGGGCGATGCACATCTGCTGGCAGGGGCTCGGCAAACCAGCAGTAGCCGGCAACATAGTGGGCGGCAGCATCATACCATGAGGCTAGAACTAGCAGTGGAGCCAAAGCAGGGCGGCGTGCTTTACCAGCACTGACATGTGCTCCTTTTTGTCTCCCGTTGCAACGCACGGGCATTTTTGCTAGTCTATACTAAATTGTCGTTGATTTAGTACGTCATTTAATTTGGATCGAAGGGAGTACAAACTTTTAGGATATTTAATATGGAACGAAAGGAATACTAGATAAATTACTCGGAAAATTCCCACGGTACTCCCTTCATTCCCTTTTACAAGGCCACTTAGTCTTTTAAATTTTGACTTGTAATGTTGTTAATAGAATATGAATTATATGTCGTCAAAAATATATCATCGGAATCTTCTTCGAAATGTGCATCCAATAAAATACTCTTTCTGGCATATAACTCACTTTTTGCTGGTAAAATTTATGGTTAAATTTATACATAAAAATATAAAGTGGCCTTGTATAAGTCTGTTTCTCCACCTACACCCTCCAGTACACCGACTTATACAAAATTCTCTCCTGATAAGTGTGATATCGTGAAAGGAAATTGGGCCTTTTTCGATAAAGGGCGTATTTATTAACCTAAAATGTAGCATCAAGAGGATGCAAAACATGATGAGAAACACCTGCTCTCTGCATGACTAAGATGCACACAGCCAAATAATAACAAAATGACAAAAAAAAATGACATGTTGGCAAGAGTGGAATAATATAAGATCGACACTATGCCTATGTTTTAAGGAGGTGGTGGACCGATCCGGAGATTATATGCTGCCTTCCATGTATGGTAAAAACCTCCTTGGGCACGCGCTGCAACCGCATACACATCGTCTTGAATAGCGGTCGGTACTCCGTTCGGTGTAGTGTGGACCACGTATGAAGAAAGTGTGTACAACAGAAAATGACCTCCAAAGAAGAGGAGTTTTTGCGCTCACAAACCAAATCGTTTCTACGTAGCCACAACGCCCAAATTAATGCATACGCTCCCACCCTTATTAGCGTTTTGAACCTATTTGGAATATCATCCAACTAGTGACCAGAAATATTGGCAACAATTGTGGGTGGATACAAATTTGACGCTATTTAGATGACTGACCACGTAGAACGTGCAAACTAGCATTGGAAAAGAGATGTTTGATTGTCTGATAATGAGTACAAAAACTACACTTCTTGCTTCCTTGCCAATTGTGACGGGCGAGGTTGTCCTTAGTTAGGACAAACCCCCTTCGAAGATACCACATGAAGATTTTAACTTTTACTGGAATCTTTGACCTCCAAATTTTCTTGTTATTATCCACTGGAACCTATGGATTTGTAAGTGCATAGTACATAGAGTCAACTTTGACGGGCCAAGATGTGGTGAGGTTCCAGCGAAACACGTCCCATCCTTGTGTCAAGTTAATCGATTTCAAACGAGATAACGAGTTTTGCCATGACATAAGATGGGTGAAAGAACATGTGGTGCCCCCATGTTTGGTTTTCGTAATTTTTGACAATCTCTATGGACTAATGGTTGCCTTGAGTTATATTTGAAGGATTTATCCAAAGGATTTTCTTGAAGTCCATGTGTTGGTTTCAAGGAGTTTATGTGTTGACCAAGGTGCTATTCAAGGAATTACATAAAGATTGCTCATGATACATGGTTGTTCAAGACTAAGTGAAGAGTGAATCAAGTTGATCAACACACAAAACCTACGAGATGTACCGAGAGGGATCAAGTAATCCCATGGTATGGTAAGCATTGTCCATTACGCTTTGTGTACTAACACATGGTCTGCGTGAGAGTTCTCACTAGTAGAAAACAGGGCATTGGTCCAGCCCATTAGCCCCGGTTCAATCTAGAACCGGGACCAATAGGGGTACTGGACCCGGTTCGTTAGCCCAGGGGGCCGGCCGGGCCACGTGGGCCATTGGTCCCGGTTCGTCTGGACCTATTGGTCCCGGTTGGAGCTAAAAACCGGGACCAATGGCTCTTGCTCCTGGCCCACCACTATTAGTCCCGGTTTGTTTTATGAACCGGGACCAAAGGCACCCCTTTAGCCCCGGTTTGTAGCACCAACCGGGACCAGTGAGTTGCCTATATATACCCCCTCACTCAAGAGCAGAGCTCACTGCTCTGTTTTTTTTCTGGCCGAGGGGGAGAGGGGTTAGTGGTGCTCTAGCTCACCTCCTATGCACACAACATGTTCGGTGGAATGCCCGAGCCACACTAGTTAAGCTTTTCTCCTCTCGAAGCTCTATTTTCTTCGAGATTTGTCTAGGTTTAGCGGTCCGTCACGTCCCGTCCCCGTCTTCGCCGCCGTCGATCGCCCCCGCCGATCTCGTCACCGGCACCACCGTGGTGAGCCTCTTGTTATGTCCATGCTTTTCTTACTTTTATTATTGCTTTATATAGATATTTGTCTAATTTTCTTACGTTTATTATTGCTTGTTATTATATAGTGCGATGGTTTTGATATCCGCCCACGTGGGCCCTCGTCCGGTCTACGATTCGGATGTGGTATATTATCTTTAATTTATAACTATTTGTTTTAGTGCTTATGATAGTTATGCCGACCAACCTGACATGCATAGATGTTTTATTATGTCTAGGAGGTAGTTGAACCGGAAATTCCAACCGACCCTCTTGTGGAGAGGTTAAATTTAGTTGAAGAGGAAAACATTTCGTTAAAGAAAAAATTGGAAAAAATGGAGGAGGAGAAGATGGAATTGGAGTTGCATGTTGCGGAAGTTATCGATGATCACAAGATCAAGATGGACCCTATTGTCGAGAGGTTAAATTTAGTTGAAGAAGAAAACAAATTCTTGAAGGAAAAAATAAAAAAAAATTGCGGACGAGAAGATGATATTGGAGTTGCATGTTGCGGATGTCGTCGATGATCACAAGATCAAGATGGATGCAATGCGGTTGAAGATTAAAAAGATTAGAAAATATGCCATTAATACCGAGGCTTGGTATCATTATGCCGTTGGATCAATTGTTACCTTGGTTGCGATTATGATAGCATTTGTTTTCGCGTTGAAATGTTTTGCATAGTTTCGATGTGTATGGAGAGCTATATGTTGTTAGATGAGAACTATATATGTATGTACTTTGGTTTTAATGTGATGATGAACTTTTATCCATTTGGTCACTTAATTATCTATTTATGATGTTCTGTAATGGTTTTTGACACACTTAATTATATATAAATGCACGCAGATGAACCGCCAATGGATGTACGGTGACAGACACACCTCCGAGTACATTAAGGGCGTGCGTGAGTTTCTAAATGCGGCAGAGGCAAACAAGCAGAATGGTTTTATGTGTTGTCCATGCACTAAATGTGTGAATACGATGTCTTACTCTAACCGAAAAATCCTTCACTCCCACCTGCTTTACAAGGGTTTCATGCCACACTATAATGTTTGGACGAGGCACGGAGAAATAGGGGTTATGATGGAAGACGGCGAAGAAGAAGAGTACGATGACAACTATGTGCCCCCTGAATACGGTGATGCTGCAATGGGGGGAGCTGGTGAAGATCAAGAGGAACCAGACGATGTGCCCAATGATGCTGCAACGGGTGAAGTTGCTGAAGATCAAGAGGAACCAAATGATGATCTTTGCCGGGTCATTGTCGATGCAAGGACACATTGCGAAAGTCAAAAGGAGAAGCTAAAGTTCGATCGCATGTTAGAGGATCACAAAAAAGGGTTGTACCCCAATTGCGAAGATGGCAACACAAAGCTCGGCACCGTACTGGAATTGCTGCAGTGGAAGGCAGAGAATGCTGTGGCTGACAAAGGATTTGAGAAGCTACTGAAAATATTGAAGAAGAAGCTTCCGAAGGATAACGAATTGCCCGACAGTACATACGCAGCAAAGAAGGTCGTATGCCCTCTAGGATTGGAGGTGCAGAAGATACATGCATGCCCTAATGACTGCATCCTCTACCGCGGTGCATACAACGATCTGAACGCATGCCCGGTATGCGGTGCATTGAGGTATAAGATCAGACGAGATGACCCTGGTGATGTTGATGGCGAGCCCGCCAGGAAGAGGGTTCCTGCGAAGGTGATGTGGTATGCTCCTATAATACCACGGTTGAAACGTTTGTTTAGAAACAGAGAGCATGCCAAGTTGATGCGATGGCACAGTGAGGACCGTAAGAAAGACGGGAAGTTGAGAGCACCCGCTGACGGGTCGCAATGGAGAAAAATCGAGAGAAAGTACTGGGAGGAGTTTGCAAAGGATGCAAGGAACGTATGGTTTGCTCTAAGCGCGGATGGCATTAATCCTTTCGGGGAGCAGAGCAGCAATCACAGCACCTGGCCCGTGACTCTATGTATGTATAACCTTCCTCCTTGGATGTGCATGAAGCGGAAGTTCATTATGATGCCAGTTCTCATCCAAGGCCCTAAGCAACCCGGCAACGACATTGATGTGTACCTAAGGCCATTAGTTGAAGAACTTTTACAGCTGTGGAATGGAAACGGTGTACGTGCGTGGGATGAGCACAAACAGGAGGCATTTGACCTAAAGGCGTTGCTGTTCGTGACCATCAACGATTGGCCCGCTCTCAGTAACCTTTCAGGACAGACAAACAAAGGATACCACGCATGCACGCACTGTTTAGATGACACTGAAAGTATATACCTGGACAAGTGCAGGAAGAATGTGTACCTGGGCCATCGTCGATTTCTTCCGACCAACCATCAATGTCGAAAGAAAGGCAAGCATTTCAAAGGCGAGGCAGATCACCGGAAGAAGCCCGCCATGCGTACCGGTGATCACGTACTTGCTATGGTCAATGATTTACACGTAATCTTCGGAAAGGGCCCCGGCGCACTAGCTGTTCCGAATGACGATGAGGGACACGCACCCATGTGGAAGAAGAAATCTATATTTTGGGACCTACCCTACTGGAAAGACCTAGAGGTCCGCTCTTCAATCGACGTGATGCACGTGACGAAGAACCTTTGCGTGAACCTGCTAGGCTTCTTCGGCGTGTATGGAAAGACAAAAGATACAGCTGAGGCACGGGAGGACCTGCAACGTTTGCACGAAAAAGACGGCATCCCTCCGAAGCAGTATGAAGGTCCTGCCAGCTATGCTCTTACGAAAGAAGAGAAAGAAATCTTCTTTGAATGCCTTCTCAGTATGAAGGTCCCGACTGGCTTCTCGTCGAATATAAAGGGAATAATAAATATGGCAGAGAAAAAGTTCCAGAACCTAAAGTCTCATGACTGCCATGTGATTATGACGCAACTGCTTCCGGTTGCATTGAGGGGGCTTCTACCGGAAAACGTCCGATTAGCCATTGTGAAACTATGTGCATTCCTCAATGCAATCTCTCAGAAGGTGATCGATCCAGAAATCGTACCAAGGCTAAGGAGTGATGTGACGCAATGTCTTGTCAGTTTCGAGCTTGTGTTCCCACCATCCTTCTTCAATATCATGACACACGTCCTAGTTCATCTAGTCGACGAGATTGTCATTCTGGGGCCCGTATTTCTACACAATATGTTCCCGTTTGAGAGGTTCATGGGAGTCCTAAAGAAATATGTCCGTAACCGCGCCAGACCAGAAGGAAGCATCTCCATGGGCCATGTCGGTGTACTAAGGTAGGGGTGCCTCAGTACCCCAACTTGTGCACGGGCAGTTGCAGCCTCCCGCGGCAAGGTTTACTGCTGGCTCGCCGGAGACCTTCCTGCTCCTTATCTAACCATTCAAAAACAAAGTATACAAGACAGAAGACCAAGACCCCGGCAAGAGGAGCTTGCCGGGAAGGCCGTCCCAGGCTCGAGATTGCTTAACTAGCACGAGGCCCTGGCAAGAGGAGCTTGTCAGGACGAATAGAAGATTTCATCTTAGAAGACCCGGCAAGGGCTCGGGGAGCGGCAAGCTTCCGGGCCCGGCAAGGTCGAGATCCCCGGCAAGGTGCTTGCCGGGGGAGGTGCGCTGTGTGCCCGCGCTCCAGCTCATCGGCCCACGCGTCGCCCTGGGGCCACTCCAGGGACGCGTGGCGGATGGCTGTGCAGCCTGGGGGACACGGTGGCACTCCACGGCAGAGGATCCATCGCCGTGGCAGACGGAGACGCAACGGCGGGAGCTTTTGGGGTCGACGGCGACGGGCATTAAATGCCCTTGTCCCCCACTGTTAAAGTAGGTATAGACCACTGTTCTGTACTGTAGCTCCACTATTCCCGCACTGTTACAACTACCACCTATTTTACATTTTTACCCCTTTCTCCTACGTTGACACCTGTCGGTGACCCCTTGCACTATAAAAGGAGGCCCATGCACAACGTGGAGGGGGTTCGGTTCGGTAGGAAACCTAGATCATTCTCACGCTCGTGTAGCTGCTTCTTCAAGCTCCGAGCGCCCAAACTCAATACACAACCAAGCAGGAGTAGGGTTTTACGCATCCGTGCGGCCCGAACCTGGGTAAAAACTGCTCGCGCGTCCGCCTCGATCTGCTCTTCGTGCTCCCTCCGCCCTCGTACCGCACAGACAAGGGGCTCCGGTCCCATAGGTGTTCGTGGTGGACAGTTTCCCCCGACATCTTTCCCATAGGTGTGGCCTTGGTGGACAGCACCAACAAGGCATCCGAGCTCTTCCGCAAGAACATTGAGCTGTGGACCGAAGAGCTGGTTTCTTCGGCATCCATCATTGACCAGGAGTTGCTTGCCTTGAAGGTCGAACACCTTATCTACTCGCCGGATCCAGACCTCCCGCACAGCGCCAAGCTCAGCCTCTTCTTCAGAGGCGTCGCTCCGGCCCTTGCAGGTCTCCGGAACCGCATCCCCGCGCAGCTGGCCGAGGAGTCGCGCCGTCTCTGCGCAGGAACTCTGGAGCGGGTCTTGACGAAGATTGTGTTCCGCAACCCGGGGATCAACCTCACGAACGTTCTTCGCAGCTTGCCGGCGGATGCAGACACGGAGGCCCTGAAGGAGCAGGTCAGCCATATCATCGCCAAGGTGGCAAAGCTTGGCAGGAAGGAGGGCGACCGCGTAGACTAGGGCCCCATTTATCTTTATCTTTTCGTTGCTGCACATTATGTTACGAACTCATTAGTCCATTGCGACAAGTTGTCCTTGTAAGATATTTGCTTTACTTCAATCAATCAGTGCAATGTTATCTTCCTTGTTCCAATCTTTGACTTTGTATGTTTTTCACCCTACGCTCCCGGGAAGCTTGCCGGAAAGGGGCCCTTGCCGCGAGCGCTGAGCGCTGAGCAGCCTGCTGGCCAAGGTCCTCGCCGGCAAGCAACCTCGCCGCAGCAAGTCGCAACGCACTTAGCTTGCTGAGTGTACTCGGAAACGAAGCAAGGGCGCGACACTTGTCGCAGCTCACTTAAATCGTTGAGTGGACTCGAAGACAAGATAAGGGTGCGGCAAGCTACGGATAGGTTCCTCTGCGCACAGGTTTTCCATACAAAGTGTGATCGTTCAAGGAAGACAACCAGAATTTAAAATTTGAACTGGTCAAATTCTAACAACTTATCTTTCACATGCTGCTTGCTCATGTTGTTTGCTTTCCGGTAAGGCTCTTCTTACTTGAACGGCACTTAGTTCCTCCTCCATCCCCCCCGGCAAACTTGTGCGCGAGGAACGTTCCTTCTGCTTAAGAGAAAAAGGAAAAGGAGAGGGAAACAAGCATGTCGCCTTTCGGCGTAATAGTGCTTACCGAGTATCTTAGTGTTGCATCAAATGCCAAATAAAACATGCGAATAGCAAAGAGAAGCATGCGAAAGGCAATCGATGCGAAAACACGAAGTCTTTACTGATGCACGGGGTCTGCGCCCGGCTTTGTACAAAGGGTTACATGCAACAGCGGCAAGGCTTGTACAAAAGGTGGTTGCCGGAACGGATCACGGCAACCGCGCCTTAGGGGTGAAACTTGCGAAGATGCTCTATGTTCCAGGAGTTGCTCACCGGTAAGCCTTCTTCGGTCTCGAGGCGGACAGCGCCGGGCCTCGTAACTTGTCTCACCCGATAAGGGCCTTCCCACTTCGGCGTCAACTTGTTGGAATTCTTGGCGGACTGAACACGCCGAAGAACAAGGTCGCCTTCCTCGAGACTCCTGGCCTTGACTTTGCGGCTATGGTAGCGGCGCAAAGCTTGCTGGTATCGAGCAGCTCGTACAGCAGCCTGGAGACGTCCCTCCTCAAGGAGCAATGCGTCATCTTGCCGCAGTTGCTCTTGCTCGAGCTCATCATAAGCGAGCACCCGAGGAGATCCGTATACGAGTTCCGTGGGGAGAACTGCTTCTGCTCCATAGACTAGAGCAAAAGGTGTCTGCCCGGTGGCTCAAGATGTCGGGGGAAACTGTCCGCCACGAACACCTATGGGACCGGAGCCCCTTGTCTGTGCGGTACGAGGGCGGAGGGGGCACGAAGAGCAGATCGAGGCAGACGCGCGGGCAGTTTTTACCCAGGTTCGGGCCGCACGGATGCGTAAAACCCTACTCCTGCTTGGTTGTGTATTGAGTTGAGCGCTCGGGAGCTTGAAGAAGCAGCTACACCGTGCGTGAGAGTAATCTAGGTTTCCAACCCCCCCCACGTTGTGCATGGGCCTCCTTTTATAGTGCAAGGGGTCACCGACAGGTGTCAACGTAGGAGAAAGGGGTAAAAATGTAAAAGAGGTGGTAGTTGTAACAGTGCGGGAACAGTGGAGCTACAGTACAGAACAGTGGTCTATACCTACTTTAACAGTGGGGGACAAGGGCATTTAATGCCCGTCGCCGTCGACCCCAAAAGCTCCCGCCGTTGCGTCTCCGTCTGCCACGGCGATGGATCCTCTGCCGTGGAGTGCCACCGTGTCCCCCAGGCTGCACAGCCATCCGCCACGCGTCCCTGGAGTGGCCCCAGGGCGACGCGTGGGCCGATGAGCTGGAGCGCGGGCACACAGCGCACCTCCCCCGGCAAGCACCTTGCCGGGGATCTCGACCTTGCCGGGCCCGGAAGCTTGCCGCTCCCCGAGCCCTTGCCGGGTCTTCTAAGATGAAATCTTCTATTCGTCCTGACAAGCTCCTCTTGCCAGGGTCTCGTGCTAGTTAAGCAATCTCGAGCCTGGGACGGCCTTCCCGGCAAGCTCCTCTTGCCGGGGTCTTGGTCTTCTGTCTTGTATACTTTGTTTTTGAATGGCTAGATAAGGGTCAGGAAGGTCTCCGGCAAGCGCGTGGTGAACCCTGCCGCGGGGAGCTGCCGCTGCCCGTGCACAAGTTGGGGTACTAGGGTACCCCTACCTTAGTACACCGACAAAGAAAATACAAAAATCAACCTAGATTCCGAATTGATCGAGACTCTCAAAGCAAGTGAGAACAAGCTCCGATTTCGTCGTTTTCATAGGCGTTGGAAAGCTATTGGGGAATTGAGGTGATAGGACTTCTAGTTTTTACGATTTGGAGGATTTTACATACGTGCACACACAGGATCACGTGCACGGAAAATTTTGAGACCAAAAAGGGTCGTCTTGGCCCTCAAAAATGGCCTGCAGGATTGGAAAAAATGAAAGTTATCGCAATTACAGCTCAAATTTTGATGAGCCGGCATATCACTTTGGTGTTCAGGTCCTTGGCGCCCCACCCATGTATGGATACAATAGGGTGTTAGGCCAACTCTCGCGAAGAAACGGTGATCAAAGAAAATACAAAAATCAACCTAGAGTCCGAATTGATCGAGACTCTCAAAGCAAGTGAGAACAAGCACCGATTTCGTCGTTTTCATAGGCGTTGGAAAGCTATTGGGGAATTGACGTGATAGGACTTCTAGTTTTTACGATCTGGAGGATTTTACATACGTGCACACACAGGATCACGTGCGCGGAAAATTTTGAGACCAAAAAGGGTCGTCTTGGCCCTCAAAAATGGCCTGCAGGATTGGAAAAAATGAAAGTTATCGCAATTACAGCTCAAATTTTGATGAGCCGGCATATCACTTTGGTGTTCAGGTCCTTGGCGCCCCACCCATGTATGGATACAATAGGGTGTTATGCCAACTCTCGCGAAGAAACGGTGATCAAAGAAAATAGAAAAATCAACCTAGAGTCCGAATTGATCGAGACTCTCAAAGCAAGTGAGAACAAGCACCGATTTCGTCGTTTTCATAGGCGCTGGAAAGCTATTGGGGAATTGAGGTGATAGGACTTCTAGTTTTTACGATCTGGAGGATTTTACATACTTGCACACACAGGATCACGTGCGTGGAAAATTCTGAGCCCAAAAAGGGTCGTCCTGGCCCTCAAAAATGGCCTGCAGGATTGGAAAAAATGAAAGTTATCGCAATTACAGCTCAAATTTTGATGAGCCGGCATATCACTTTGGTGTTCAGGTCCTTGGCGCCCCACCCATGTATGGATACAATAGGGTGTTAGGCCAACTCTCGCAAAGAAACGGTGATCAAAGAAAATACAAAAATCAACCTAGAGTCCGAATTGATCGAGACTCTCAAAGCAAGTGAGAACAAGCTACGATTTCGTCATTTTCATAGGCGTTGGAAAGCTATTGGGGAATTGAGGTGATAGGACTTCTAGGTTTTACGATCTGGAGGATTTTACATACGTGCACACACAGGATCACGTGCGCGGAAAATTTTGAGACCAAAAAGGGTCGTCTTGGCCCTCAAAAATGGCCTGCAGGATTGGAAAAAATGAAAGTTATTGCAATTACAGCTCAAATTATGATGAGCCGGCATATCACTTTGGTGTTCAGGTCCTTGGCGCCCCACCCATGTATGGATACAATAGGGTGTTAGGCCAACTCTCGCGAAGAAACGGTGATCAAAGAAAATACAAAAATCAACCTAGAGTCCGAATTGATCGAGACTCTCAAAGCAAGTGAGAACAAGCACCGATTTTGTCGTTTTCATTGGCGTTGGAAAGCTATTGGGGAATTGAGGTGATAGGACTTCTAGTTTTTACGATCTAGAGGATTTTACATACGTGCACACACTGGATCACGTGCGTGGAAAATTCTGAGCCCAAAAAGGGTCGTCTTGGCCCTCAAAAATGGCCTGCAGGATTGGAAAAAATGAAAGTTATCGCAATTACAGCTCAAATTTTGATGAGCCGGCATATCACTTTGGTGTTCAGGTCCTGGGCGCCCCACCCATGTATGGATACAATAGGGTGTTAGGCCAACTCTCGCAAAGAAACGGTGATCAAAGAAAATACAAAAATCAACCTAGAGTCTGAATTGATCGAGACTCTCAAAGCAAGTGAGAACAAGCTCCGA
Organism: Secale cereale; assembly: GCA_902687465.1. Classification (NCBI taxonomy): domain Eukaryota; kingdom Viridiplantae; phylum Streptophyta; class Magnoliopsida; order Poales; family Poaceae; genus Secale; species Secale cereale. Next base: position 851,220,015 of record LR738711.1, on the reverse strand, counting down.
TTTCGTCATTTTCATAGGCGTTGGAAAGCTATTGGGGAATTGAGGTGATAGGACTTCTAGTTTTTACGATCTGGAGGATTTTACATACGTGCACACATAGGATCACGTGCGCGGAAAATTTTGAGCCCAAAAAGGGTCGTCTTGGCCCTCAAAAATGGCCTGCAGGATTGGAAAAAATGAAAGTTATCGCAATTACAGCTCAAATTTTGATGAGCCGGCATATCACTTTGGTGTTCAGGTCCTGGGCGCCCCACCAATCACTAGTAGAAAACAGGGCATTGATCCAGCCCATTAGCCCCGGTTCAATCTAGAACCGGGACCAATAGGGGTACTGGACCCGGTTCGTTAGCCCAGGGGGCCGGCCGGGCCACGTGGGCCATTGGTCCCGGTTCGTCTGGACCTATTGGTCCCGGTTGGAGCTAAAAACCGGGACCAATGGCTCTTGCTCCTGGCCCACCACTATTAGTCCCGGTTTGTTTTATGAACCGGGACCAAAGGCACCCCTTTAGCCCCGGTTTGTAGCACCAACCGGGACCAGTGAGTTGCCTATATATACCCCCTCACTCAAGAGCAGAGCTCACTGCTCTGTTTTTTTTCTGGCCGAGGGGGAGAGGGGTTAGTGGTGCTCTAGCTCACCTCCTATGCACACAACATGTTCGGTGGAATGCCCGAGCCACACTAGTTAAGCTTTTCTCCTCTCGAAGCTCTATTTTCTTCGAGATTTGTCTAGGTTTAGCGGTCCGTCACGTCCCGTCCCCGTCTTCGCCGCCGTCGATCGCCCCCGCCGATCCCGTCACCGGCACCACCGTGGTGAGCCTCTTGTTATGTCCATGCTTTTCTTACTTTTATTATTGCTTTAGATAGATATTTGTCTAATTTTCTTACGTTTATTATTGCTTGTTATTATATAGTGCGATGGTTTTGATATCCGCCCACGTGGGCCCTCGTCCGGTCTACGATTCGGATGTGGTATATTATCTTTAATTTATAACTATTTGTTTTAGTGCTTATGATAGTTATGCCGACCAACCTGACATGCATAGATGTTTTATTATGTCTAGGAGGTAGTTGAACCGGAAATTCCAACCGACCCTCTTGTGGAGAGGTTAAATTTAGTTGAAGAGGAAAACATTTCGTTAAAGAAAAAATTGGAAAAAATGGAGGAGGAGAAGATGGAATTGGAGTTGCATGTTGCGGAAGTTATCGATGATCACAAGATCAAGATGGAACCTATTGTCGAGAGGTTAAATTTAGTTGAAGAAGAAAGCAAATTCTTGAAGGAAAAAATAAAAAAAATTGTGGACGAGAAGATGATATTGGAGTTGCATGTTGCGGATGTCGTCGATGATCACAAGATCAAGATGGATGCAATGCGGTTGAAGATTAAAAAGATTAGAAAATATGCCATTAATACCGAGGCTTGGTATCATTATGCCGTTGGATCAATTGTTACCTTGGTTGCGATTATGATAGCATTTGTTTTCGCGTTGAAATGTTTTACATAGTTTCGATGTGTATGGAGAGCTATATATGTTGTTAGATGAGAACTATATATTTATGTACTTTGGTTTTAATGTGATGATGAACTTTTATCCATTTGGTCACTTAATTATCTATTTATGATGTTCTGTAATGGTTTTTGACACACTTAATTATATATAAATGCACGCAGATGAACCGCCAATGGATGTACGGTGACAGACACACCTCCGAGTACATTAAGGGCGTGCGTGAGTTTCTAAATGTGGCAGAGGCAAACAAGCAGAATGGTTTTATGTGTTGTCCATGCACTCAATGTGTGAATACGATGTCTTACTCTAACCAAAAAATCCTTCACTCCCACCTGCTTTATAAGGGTTTCATGCCACACTATAATGTTTGGACGAGGCACGGTGAAATAGGGGTTATGATGGAAGACGGCGAAGAAGAAGAGTACGATGACAACTATGTGCCCCCTGAATACGGTGATGCTGCAATGGGGGGAGCTGGTGAAGATCAAGAGGAACCAGACGATGTGCCCAATGATGCTGCAACGGGTGAAGCTGCTGAAGATCAAGAGGAACCAAATGATGATCTTCGCCGGGTCATTGTCGATGCAAGGACACAATGCGAAAGTCAAAAGGAGAAGCTGAAGTTCGATCGCATGTTAGAGGATCACAAAAAAGGGTTGTACCCCAATTGCGAAGATGGCAACACAAAGCTCGGTACCGTACTGGAATTGCTGCAGTGGAAGGCAGAGAATGCTGTGGCTGACAAAGGATTTGAGAAGCTACTGAAAATATTGAAGAAGAAGCTTCTGAAGGATAACGAATTGCCCGACAGTACATACGCAGCAAAGAAGGTCGTATGCCCTCTAGGATTGGAGGTGCAGAAGATACATGCATGCCCTAATGACTGCATCCTCTACCGCGGTGCATACAACGATCTGAACGCATGCCCGGTATGTGGTGCGTTGCGGTATAAGATCAGACGAGATGACCCTGGTGATGTTGATGGCGAGCCCGCCAGGAAGAGGGTTCCTGCGAAGGTGATGTGGTATGCTCCTATAATACCACGGTTGAAACGTTTGTTTAGAAACAGAGAGCATGCCAAGTTGATGCGATGGCACAGTGAGGACCGTAAGAAAGACGGGAAGTTGAGAGCACCCGCTGACGGGTCGCAATGGAGAAAAATCGAGAGAAAGTACTGGGAGGAGTTTGCAAAGGACGCAAGGAACGTATGGTTTGCTCTAAGCGCGGATGGCATTAATCCTTTCGGGGAGCAGAGCAGCAATGACAGCACCTGGCCCGTGACTCTATGTATGTATAACCTTCCTCCTTGGATGTGCATGAAGCGGAAGTTCATTATGATGCCAGTTCTCATCCAAGGCCCTAAGCAACCCGGCAACGACATTGATGTGTACCTAAGGCCATTAGTTGAAGAACTTTTACAGCTGTGGAATGGAAACGGTGTACGTGCGTGGGATGAGCACAAACAGGAGGAATTTGACCTAAAGGCGTTGCTGTTCGTGACCATCAACGATTGGCCCGCTCTCAGTAACCTTTCAGGACAGACAAACAAAGGATACCACGCATGCACGCACTGTTTAGATGACACTGAAAGTATATACCTGGACAAGTGCAGGAAGAATGTGTACCTGGGCCATCGTCGATTTCTTCCGACCAACCATCAATGTCGAAAGAAAGGCAAGCATTTCAAAGGCGAGGCGGATCACCGGAAGAAGCCCGCCATGCGTACCGGTGATCACGTACTTGCTATGGTCAATGATTTACACGTAATCTTCGGAAAGGGCCCCGGCGCACTAGCTGTTCCGAATGACGATGAGGGACACGCACCCATGTGGAAGAAGAAATCTATATTTTGGGACCTACCCTACTGGAAAGACCTAGAGGTCCGCTCTTCAATCGACGTGATGCACGTGACGAAGAACCTTTGCGTGAACCTGCTAGGCTTCTTGGGCGTGTATGGAAAGACAAAAGATACAGCTGAGGCACGGGAGGACCTGCAACGTTTGCACGAAAAAGACGGCATCCCTCCGAAGCAGTATGAAGGTCCTGCCAGCTATGCTCTTACGAAAGAAGAGAAAGAAATCTTCTTTGAATGCCTTCTCAGTATGAAGGTCCCGACTGGCTTCTCGTCGCATATAAAGGGAATAATAAATATGGCAGAGAAAAAGTTCCAGAACCTAAAGTCTCATGACTGCCATGTGATTATGACGCAACTGCTTCCGGTTGCATTGAGGGGGCTTCTACCGGAAAACGTCCGATTAGCCATTGTGAAACTATGTGCATTCCTCAATGCAATCTCTCAGAAGGTGATCGATCCAGAAATCGTACCAAGGCTAAGGAGTGATGTGGCGCAATGTCTTGTCAGTTTCGAGCTTGTGTTCCCACCATCCTTCTTCAATATCATGACACACGTCCTAGTTCATCTAGTCGACGAGATTGTCATTCTGGGGCCCGTATTTCTACACAATATGTTCCCCTTTGAGAGGTTCATGGGAGTCCTAAAGAAATATGTCCGTAACCGCGCCAGACCAGAAGGAAGCATCTCCATGGGCCATCAAACAGAGGATGTCATCGGGTTTTGTGTTGACTTCATTCCTGGCCTTAATAAGATAGGTCTCCCTAAATCGCGGTACGAGGGCAGACTGATTGGAAAAGGCACGCTTGGAAGGGACTCAATAATATGCAGGGACGGTTATTCTTGGTCTCAAGCACACTACACAGTTCTACAGAACTCTACATTGGTGACCCCGTATGTCGATGAACACAAGAACAGTCTGCGCTCCAAACACCCGGAGCAGTGCGACGACTGGATTACACGTGAACACATCAGGACTTTCAGCAGTTGGTTGGAAACACGTCTCAGAGGTGACAACACTGTTTGTGATGAGTTGTACTTGTTGTCCAGGGGACCATCTTCGACTGTATTGATTTACAAAGGATACGAGATAAATGGAAATACATTTTACACGATTGTCCAAGATCAAAAGAGCACCAACCAAAACAGCGGTGTCCGCTTTGATGCAACAACCGAGAGGGGAAAGGACACATATTATGGTTACATAGTGGACATATGGGAACTTGACTACGGACATGATTTTAAGGTCCCTTTGTTTAAGTGTAAATGGGTCAATCTGTCAGGAGGCGGGGTACAGGTAGACCCACAGTACGGAATGACAACAGTGGATATGAAAAATCTTGGATACAATGACGAACCGTTCGTCCTAGCCAATGATGTGGCACAGGTTATCTATGTGAAGGACATGTCTACCAGACCGAGAAAAAGAAAAGATAAGGAAGCGAATACATCATACGATGAGCCAAAGCGCCACATAGTTCTTTCAGGAAAAAGGGACATCCTGGGAGTGGAGGGCAAGACAGACATGTCTGAAGATTATGAAAAGTTTCATGAAATTCCTCCCTTCAAAGTCAAGGCTGACCCAAGCATCCTGATAAACGATGAAGATTATCCATGGTTACGGCGCAATAAGCAAATGACACAAGCGAAGAAAAAGTGAAGAGTTATTTCCGCAACTATTATTACTTTCGCCTAATGATGAAGTATTGGTTTGTTGAATCCTTTGACACTAGACAAAATGTGACATGAGGGGGTCTAGGGTTGTGGATCGCCGAGCAGTCGGGGGTCGAGGGGTCGAGAGAGGTTGCCTAGCTAGTGTCAAAGTATTGAAGAATTCCATGACTTCATCATTTGCCAGAAGTAACCGGGGCATGTTGGTACGAAGTTATGCAAAGATGTTCTGGAACGGAGTTCCTGATAGGATAATCCGTCTTTTGTTACGGATTATCTTATCTGGGACTTCGTTCCAAAACAACTTTGGAGAGCTTCGTACCATCATGCTACTGTTACTTTCGCCTAATGATGAAGTATTGGTTTGTTGAATCCTTTGACACTAGACAAAATGTGACATGAGGGGGTCTAGGGTTGTGGATCGCCGAGAAGTCGGGGGGGTCGAGAGGTTGCCTAGCTAGTGTCAAAGTATTGAAGAATTCCATGACTTCATCATTTGCCAGAAGTAACCGGGGCATGTTGGTACGAAGTTATGCAAAGATGTTCTGGAACGGAGTTCCTGATAGGATAATCCGTCTTTTGTTACGGATTATCTTATCTGGGACTTCGTTCCAAAACAACTTTGGAGAGCTTCGTACCATCATGCTACTGTTACTTTCGCCTAATGATGAAGTATTGGTTTTGTTGAATCCTTTGACACTAGCTAGACAAAATGTGACATGAGGGGGTCTAGGGTTTGTGGATCGCCGAGCAGTCGACGGTTGAAGCTAGTTCTACGTTTGCCATTAATATATCCATCTGTCATGTTTGAATAATAATTGGCATGTTGTAAATATTTGTAGAAACAATGGACGACAACACCCGAGACCTAGCACAAGAAGCGATGTTGATGGACATAATCGCAGACGGACAAAATGCCGTCAGGTCGTATCTCAACGACACCGATGAGCAGGTCGAACAAGAGCTGCGGCTGGAAGATCTAGGCTATGATATTGATGAATTCGGTGACCCAATGCACATGGAAGAAGTAGACCGTGAGGACGGCTCCGGTGACCCAATGCCGGTGCAAGAAGGAGACCGTGATGCTGGCTCCGGTGACCGAACCGAGTCCGGCCAGGAGGTATATATGTTAGTTAAGCATGTGCTGACTAGTTAATTGATTCATTCATTAACTCTCGTCTTTGTTCCTTTTCTAGCCCTCCGGATCGAGCAAATCTTCGGTAAAGAGACGAGGAGCGAAGAAAAAGTTGAGGCCGGATGAAAAGTTTGAGATCTCAGAAATCTCGCGCTCCGACGAGCCGATTGCACCCATCCGCACAAAGAACGCATTTGTTAATCAGTGCGGGGTTCTGGTTAGGGACAAGATCCCGATCAGCATCCATCAATGGTTAAAGCCGGCTGCAAACGACGCTCAGGTGACTTATGTCACTGATATGCAGAAAGAAGATCTTTGGACTGAGCTGAAGTCAAACTTCGTCCTACCGCGAGAGGTTGATCCGGCGAAGCCAGTTAAAGAGGACTTAATCAAGTCTTATGCACTTTCGAAGATGGCAGACCAATTCAGGGCATGGAAGAAAAAACTGAATAAGTTTGTCAAAGATGAAACGACTCCAGAATTCGTGGGCATATATGAGAAGATCAAAGATGACTGGCCCGCATTTGTGGCCCATAAGAAGTCGGAAAAGAGTCAGAAGATGTCGGAGACAAACCGGATAAATGCTGCAAAGAAGATGCATCACCATCGCTGAAGACGGAGAATACTATGTGGACCCTGCATCCATGTGTTAGGAGATTATTTTTGTAAGAGATAATTATTGTATATATGTGCCCGGTAGTGTCGGATCGATAGATATACGAGAACTTGTTGTTCGACCAATCTCTCGGAGAAGGAGAGGTGGTCGATATTATTACTTCTCTCTGTATGCATATATATATATGTTGATTATATATACGAGATCTTCTGTTCCTTCGTTTGCTTAGTATAGCTAGCAGCTAGCTAGCTAGCTAGCGTGACTCTAGTCCATATATATACGTATGTGTAGTATGTAGCGTCGACCAAAAGCACGGACATAAGAGAGAACACTTCTCTCTATTAATTAGCTAGCTAACACAATATATCAAACACCTAAATTAACCCCCAAAACCTAAAACCCCCCCCCCCCTTTCAAAAAAAAAAAACAAAAACCACAGCTACAGAAATGCTGACACGTGCATGCCTTTTGGTCCCGGTTGGTACCACCAACCGGGACTAAAGCCCCTCCTGCCTGGACTCGGTGCACAGGCCACGTGGACACCCTTTTGCCCCGGTTCTGGATTGAACCGGGACTAAAGGGTCAGAGCATTAGTACCGACCCTGTTGCCCCGGTTCCAGAACCGGGGCTAAAAGGCCAAATGAACCGGGGCTAAATCCCCTTTATCTACTAGTGTCTATGTGGGGTTAGATATGTTTTCATGAGCTTGCGTCAAGAGAAAGATATCATACAACCCATGGAGAGGATGGCATCAAGTGGTGATCGTCATCAAGTTTGGGATGTGCAAGTTCAAGTGGAGAATCACAAAGACATCAAGTGCTTGGAGCTTTACGTCCATTGTGATGACAATAGACTTGTTAAGATGTGCCGAAGAGTGGCTCACCCATAGTGGAGTACGGGGGAGAAATCAACTAGTCTTCATCGAGCCAATGCAATCATGAAAGGTGGTCCATCTTGAGGAGGAAAAGATCGTCATCATCTAGCTCAAGAGGATTATGCACAAGGCAAAGGTTCGCCCTCGATAGGTTTTTTATTTTACCAATCTCATGGTGGTAGTTTGGAGTATGGGTTATAGGACCGATTGCCGTACTATCAAGGGGGCACTCAAGTGACTAGCTTGATCGTGCCGTTCATAGAGAGATCAAACCATTGCATCCTTGCATCGTCTTTCTTGGTTCTTGTTTGGGTTTTCTCCTTGTGAGATTTGAAGCTTTTGGTCATCTTCTTGATAAGCTTGAGTTCATCGAAACCGGAGTTCACATGCATCTTCTATGATGTTTTCGATGTTGGAGGTTATGTCGGTTCTTCTCTGTTGGAGGTTTCACTCATCTATATCTTAGGCATATCTCCCCTGCCTCTTCTTACTATAACCAGCAAGCTTGAGTTTGCTCAGTTCAGAGCTCATATGCAGAATTTATGGAAGTTCTGGGTTTTTTGTTGCATCTCCTTTGCTTGGGGCTTGCTTGATGCACCCCTGCGGAAGTACCGCTCTCGGCAGTGGTAGTACCGATTGTAAGCGGTAGTATCGTCCCTGTCGGGCGGTAGTACTACTTGCAAGCGGTACTTCTGATGTTTCAGTTCAGCGCGTACTTCCGCTTCTTCAGGCGGTTTTATTTTTTGTGTCGGGTTCAACGGTAGTAGGGCGGCAGTGAAGTGCGATAATACCGGCTATAAGTGGTAGTAGCGCCCCCATTGGGCGGTAGTACCGCTACTGCAGTACTACCGTCGCGCTATGCTTTGCACTGCCTCCTCTGCTCCCGTGTTCTTCTTCTCCCGTGGTAGTACCGCAGGGATGAGCGATAGTACCGCTTCGGCGACACTACCGCCCCAAGGGTCATAGCCATTGCTCAATTTTCCTGCTACTATCGCACGAGCGGTAGTACCGCACGCATGCGGGCTGAGCACATAACGGTTGGATTTTTCCCTACCTATAAAAGGAGGGGTCTTCTTCCCATTTAATCTTATCCTTTTAGCTCGTGTTCTTCCCCCATTGTTGAACTTCTTTAAGCTTGCTAGTTCTTGAGGAAAAAGATAGAGGAGATCTAGATCCACATTTCCACCAATCACTTTCTCCTCTATGTGAGGGAAATCCTTTGGATCTAGATCTTGGAGGTCTTCGTGTTCTTATCTTCGTTCTTCCTCTTATTTTCCTCCAAAGCATTAGTTGTTGTGGTGGGATTTGGGAGACAAAAACTTGGGAAATCCATGTGCCCTTGCCATTGCATTTGGTGCATCCGTTTGAGTTCTCCATGGTGATACGTGGAAGTTACAAGTTGAGTAGCTTATTATTCTTGGGTGCTCGGTACCCTTGAGCGTTACTCTTGGGTGCTTGGGCGCCCTAGATGGTTGGTGGTGTTCAGAGCTCAATCGTTGTGGTGTAAAGCTCTATGCAAGCGTCGGGATCTCCAATTAGGTTGTGGAGTGTAACATCCCCAGCCTCCCACCACAGTGATCACTCGCTGATTATGCAAGTCACCATGGTTAACTAGGTTTGATCATCATTTCATAATATCTCATTTCAAATTCCACCTGATAATTCAAATTCAATCATAAGTGCAAATCTCAGTTGCTCAGTTATTGCTGCAAAAATGTTCATCATCTAGCATTAAATCCAAAACAAATTGTTGTTAAGTTAAACAACATCATTTCTATGCAAAGATGAACAGTAGCAATTAAAACAAATCAATTCCAGCATATTTAAATGTTGTTTCATTTTTGAAAATTCCAAACAATCTCCAAAAATCCTCCAAGTGGTTGTGGCAGTGCACAAAAATGCCCTGACAATATTGGACTTAATCCCATATTTTTCCAACACCATTTGGACTCCCAAATAAATCCATTTCCCTCTCTGATAATATAGAAAAAGAAAATCAGAAAAGAAAGAGGGCGAAGGATCTTACCTGGCGCCGGCCCAGCACGGCCCAGCCCAACTCCCTCTACCTGCTCCCTTCCCCGTGTCGCCGCCGCCGTGGACCGAACGGCGCCGGCCGCCCGCAGCTCGCCACCGCAACGGGGCAGGTGGCTGGGAGGATAAGGGAGAGCCCGGGCGTCTCCCCTGGCCCTCCTCCTCCATTTCCCCCCTCTCTCCTTTCTCGCACGTCGCTTCTCCCCTCTCTGCCACATCTCCCGAGCGGAAGCCGCCGCCGCATCTCGCCGTCGCCGTGGCCAGCGGCTACCCCGCGCCGAACGGAGTTGTCCAGAGGACTCGCCGGTGTCGACTACTTCGTCCGGAGCCCGCAGCCGGAGCGGGGAGGCGCTGCAACCACCGAACTCCGCCGCCCCCCTTCTTTCTCTGTCTCCGGTGCCCGCCGGCGAATTCGAGTCCTCTGCGGCTACTAAGCTTCCGCCGAGCCACCGTGAGCTCCTACGTAAGCACCTGCCTCCCCTCTCTGCTCCCCGAGCTCGTTCCTGAGCTCTAGCCGCCGTCGCCATTAGTGCCCGAGTGCAGCTCCGCCGTGGGGCTCGCCGGCGCCTTTTCTGTCATTGCTATGGTCCCCTGAGCTCGTCATCGAGCTTAGGGCATCGCGTAGGTGCCGCCCGTGCCGTCTCCTTCCCTCCCCGTAGCCGTTAGCGTCGACCCCAAGCACCTCCCGAACGAGCCGTCCGTCGGCGTCGAAGTGCCGCTTGTCTCCGGCCGTTACAGCACGCGCCATCGCCCTAGATCGACGCGGGACGGTCTCCTCGTTCGAACGCGAGTCGCAGCGCTTGTTTTGGTGCCCCGTAGGCATTTCCCGAGCATCTCCGGCGAGCGGCCGCCGCGCGAACGGTCGTCGGCGCAACTCCGGCGCCGTTCCGGCGTCGCCGACGTGGCACGGTGGCCCCCACCACCAGTGCCACTGACCGCTGGGCCCCGCGGGCCCAGTTGACTCAGTCAACTGGCTGACGTGGCTCCTACAGCCGCTGACGGGTGGGCCCCGCGCACTGAAAACGCTGTCAGGATTAATTTAATCTGCTAATTAACTCGGTTAATATAATCAGCAGTTAGATTAGTTTAACAGTCAATGACATGTGGGGTCCATTCCCCTGTTAACTCTGTTAGTTAAGCTAATGCGCTGGATAAGTCAGAGAGGCTGACAGGTGGGTCCCACCTGTCAGTTTGACTGGTCAGCTGGCGGCTGACGCAGTGCTGACGCCAGCATGACGCAGTAAAACCTTTTCTGCTTTTAAATATTCCAGAAATTCCAATAATCTTCGGAAATTCATATCTTTTAATCCGTAGCTCGGATCGAAAAACTTTCTACATGAAAGTTGCTCAGAACGACGAGACGAAGCTAACTATGCTATCTGTTTCCGTAACGGGACCCTCTACGGAGGTGAACCCGCAACTTTTAGCCTGTTTCCGGTAGATGAATAGTGCACATACACCGGTTAATAATTCCAACTTAAATCCTAAAAATAACTAATATGACTTAGACATGTTTTTAGGCAACCCTGCACTGCACCCCAGTTGCCACTTGACTCTGACACCACCAACCTGCAACCGTCCCCCTCCGGTAATCTGTCCGACACAGGTCCGGAACCGGGAATACTTTCCCGGATGGGTTCCCCTTCTTCGTTATCGGTAGCACTGCGTTAGCTTGTCACGCTTTGTGAATACTTTTGTTACCGTGTATTTATATTGTTTCCTCTCCCCCTTTCTTCCCGGTAGACCCCGAGACCGCCGACGATGCCCTGGTGATCGACTATTTCACCATCGGAGATTCCTTTGTCATTTGCCGAGCAACCAGGCAAGCAACCCCCCCTTGAGCATTTCCGATATCGCCTATGTCTATTCTCTCTTATTCTTGCATTAGAATTGCTGCTACTGCTACTGCTCCTACTACTGTTGCATAGCCTGTTTTTGCAAATACTGTTGATACCTGTCTTTATTCATAAACTGCTTAGTATAGGTTGGGTAGCACTGCTGTGGTCCCGCTTTCTCGTAGTTGCCTCGCATAGTACCCTTGCCTCGATCAAGCGATCGAGCCCCTTCCCCTGACCTTCTTCACATCACCGCACACCCCCTAATATGCTCGACTCCGCAGAGTTAACATCGGGTGACGAGGGTGATACCTCCGAACTCACTTCCGATGTTGTCCCTGTAGTATAGCTAGCTCGTTGTGGGTTACCGAGGGTGATTCCTCTTCCACTTCCGACTTAGCTTTTGTCGTGCATCCGCTACGGTGATTACCGCCGAGGGTGATTCCTCCGGTATCACCTTAACGGGACTTGTCGTTTAGGAGTCCAACGAGGGTGATTCCTCGGATTCCTCATCGGCATGGAAACCACACGGATGCCCTGGTTTACCGTACCGTGTTTAAAGACGTATCGATCCCCGAGGCCGGACGTCGCCAGGAACAAAGGCGTGCGGCCAGAGGTATCGTGCGTCTGAAGACACTTGACAGTTACTACTACACATGTTGGATAGAGACGGGTTGACCCTGAGGGGTACCCGCGAGTGCCTTTGAGGCGTGAGCTGTGGAGTCGGGTGACCAGAGAGGGTACCCGCGAGATAACTACGAGGCGTGGCCGGTCATTCTTAGTCCTTGTCACAAGTCCTCGAGACGGGACGACGGGGCCAACAGTATCGTAGGCTCTGCTCGTTACCGCGCGCTCCCAATACACTAAGCGATTTGGATATTTGATCCGAGGGGCCTTCGGGTCCGATAGCACTAACCACCACGTGGGTGTGAGTGGGTGCTCTGCGTCGTATACATCAGCCGGAGTCGTCACGACGTCAGCGATTGAGCGGCCCGTTCGGATTGGACTTAGGATGCAACTGCGCTTGTATAAGGGGTTGCTAGGTCTGCAACCGAACGGCCACGTAACGTGCAGGAGCGTCCGGGGCGATGGCCAAGACCCCTGGGGGCATAGGTTAGTCCGGCGTGCTTGATCCTCTCTGGCGGTATCCGGTCGGGTTGCGTCGTATTGTTTGGCCGAGGGCGGGCACGACCTGATGGTGTGTCCGGCCGGAGTTAAGCAAGCGTGGTGGGTAACTTGGTGCACCCCTGCAGGGAAGAAAACATCTATCGATAGCCTGTCCTACGGTAACGGACACTCGGAGTTGTATCCACTTCGGTACAACTAGAACTGGTGACTTGAGATATGAGGTAGGGCTCTGGGATTGCTTCCTCGCAGGGAGTCGAGGAAGGATCCCCGGCCGAGGTTGATATTACTATGAACACTTTACATTATGATGTACTAATCTGCACCCTTCTAATTGCTGCAAGACCCTGAAGATGTTAGTCTTCGTCAGGACCAGGCTTTCTCCCTTCTATTTGCTGCAAGACCCTGAAGATGCTAGTCTTCGTCAGGACTAGGCTTTTCCCCTCTCTACTCTGGCTTTCTGCAGTCTAGTCCACCCACCTAAAGCCTCCTTTGAAAATGATGCATTGCTTAGTATAGATCTGATGTAAGTCTTGCTGAGTACTTTGGATGAGTACTCACGGTTGCTTTGCTTCCTCTTTTGTCCTACCCGCATGATAAACCAGACGACGGAGCCATGGTGCCCGCAGCCCCCGTTGACGACTACTACTACCAGCCCGAGGCTGGCTACTACTACTACCCGGCCGGCGAGTACTTCTACGAGGAGCCGGCGGACGACGACCAGGAGTAGGATCGGAGGTCCCAGGCAGGAGGCCTGCGCCTTTTCGATCGTAGCTTTTATTTTGCCCCGCCTTTGCAAAAGGCCTATCTTCTTCTGTGTTGTATCTGTACCCAGATACCTAACGCTTCCGCTGACTATGTGTGTGACACTTGTTATGTATTCGAGCCCTCGAGGCCCCTGGCTTGTAATATATAACTTGTTGGTATTTATTTATGTTTTAGAGTTGTGTTGTGATTCCTTCACGTGAGTCCTTAGGCTTGATCGTGTGCATGTGCGTGTATGATTAGTGCACGGTCGGGCCGGGGTCGTCACAGGTTGGTATCAGAGCCGACTGCCTGTAGGAACCCCCTTTCCAACTCCTTGGTCGAAGTCGAGTCTAGAGGTCCAAAAAAATGTTTTACTAACTTGGCTGTGTGGCTTATGGCCCCACGTCGCCAATTGGGTGGTGTAGCTTCTTTTATTCCTCTTCCTTACTCTGGGACTCTGAACCTATCTTCTATTCGGGTTAAACGATTTTACTAACTCTGAAACTAGGGTCTCGTAACCATTTTCTTCCGGAGAGTCCCCTTTTCCAGAAGATGGCGTGTCATCATCAGAAGACTCCGAAGATACTCGTTGGAGTTTCCCGAGACCTTTATGCCCACTGCTTTTGCAAGTGCCCTATTACCAATAATCACCGTGAACAGCTACACATCCTTACCGTTTGAACCTTCGTTCCCAGCCACCCCTTTCTGAATAAGATACCCCGAAGTACTCCTTGTAATCCGAGAATCTTTTGAGTCTACTGCCGTGCAGCTTCTTTCGCACTGCGGATAATTCCTCACAACACCGGGGATTTGTTCATCCCCAGTTGTTCCTATGTTCCCTGAAATATTTCTTATTGCTGTCCGTTCTCCCGAGTATCCTCTGCAATCTATTGCTTTCAAGGTTTTGTCTGTCTGCATCATGGTAAATCCTATATAACCTTCGTTGACATCCTTGTCGCTAGCATTTTGCGTCCCTTGATTCAATATGTTGCGACTATTCGCAATCATCAGTTGTTACCTACTAACTCATCCGTCCGGCTCAGACGTTATTTTGTACATGAGCTGGTTCTCGGTAAATCAATCCTTAATTGATGGGCAATCTAATTCTATTCAACATGCTCATCTTTTGATCAGAGCCTTTGCCTCTGATTCCCCGATTTTGGAATTGTAAACCTTTCGCATGTAAGCTTTGGCTTATTCAGATGTTTCCATAAGCCGAAGCATTTGCATCCCTTCTTCTTCTGGTTGAGTACCAATACTCACATCAGATCCCTTACCGACCATCTGATCTTTTATTGGATTAATATCCGATAATGTCCTTTTATCTCACAAATCTTGTGAGCTCTTCCCCTGATACATACTACCTTCGGTAAATTGTATCCTCTGTCCTGACAACCATGCTCTACTATCGGGCCTGAGTTATTTACTCCTAAGATTTCTGGTATATGGTCCTAAGTTGCCCTGAAGGGTTGAACATATGCCTTCTCTAGTCGGTGTGAATCAAAAGCTTTGCGGGTTATATCTACTCGCGTTCCGTCGAATAAATTTTCGACTCTACAATTTCTTCGAAGACGAGAAGTGAATGAAAGGTTATGCATTGGATAAGTGGGAGTCGACCTTGAACCCTTGTGTTCATGCCCATGGAACCGATGTAGAACTTATCATGGAAGCCGCTCGTAAAAAGAATTACTTCCTTGGTACAAGTTCATCTTGTATCTCTGAATTGATCCTTTGCAAACACGGTTCCGATTATATTCTCCCCTTGATTCCATTTCCCGGATAAGTTAACATACTTGTCCTCTGCAGATCATTTCACCCATCCAACCTCGACTCTGATTGACCTCCGGGTATTACCCCTAGTACCTGTTACTGGGAAGTTATCCCTCCATCACCTCATTCCGAGCATGATCGGCTATATCATCATCATGCTAAATTTTAAACCGTGTTAACTGGCCCCTATGCCCGTAGCCAAACTTCCGACGATGAGTTAAGCTTGCGTCGATCCTCATCATCTTATCATATCACTTCGAACAACAAGCTTGATTTCGAGCTTGTGCCGTATCCGTGGCTCCATTAACCCTCTCGCTTCATCATTCCTTTTATCGATGCCGTCGCTGTTCGATGGCATCCTCGTGAAATCTCTCGACAAAATGTTTCTTGATCCATTATCCACACAACATCGTATGGGTAATATCAAGACTCTTCTCTCGTCCCTTTATCCAAATGTTTTTGAACATGCTGCCCTATCATGTATATCATGCTCCGCTCTTTCTTGCGAAATGATATACCCCTAAAACTTGTGTGTAAACACATATATCTTTCCATTGGCGTGATTAATCAATTAATCACATTTTCCTTTCCATTTGTTTGTTTAACCTTTCTTGAGATCATTAAGACATGAGCAGGAATAATTCCCTGCTTATGAAAACATCTCGGTCTACAACTCTGTCAGTGAGACCCTGTTACTATTGTTGATGACATTCCGGTAACCACCGATGGACGAGAACTTTGCCTATTGGTCCGCCTCGTTCGACGAGCAGGAATATGGTTCTCTTCGTCCCTCGCCCTTGGTACCGACGATGTTGCCGACATAGTTGACAATGCTATCTTCTGACATGCCTTTATTGTCGTGACCCTGAGGTCACCGTTCTCCCTGTTATTAATCGACCCTCATCACAGTTCCACAGGATCGGAGCCTGAACCTCTGGTACACCCTTGATTCTGAAATATCCATTGCTCTTGGCTTGTGTGTTATCGCAAGCTACCACCCTCCGAGTGATGATCTGTTCCCGATGCTCTGAACCTTTTCAAACTCTGGTTCAAACTCTGTTCGGGTATCGATCGGATGTTCATCCATTTGAAACTTCTTATTGCACCTTCATACGTTGCTCTCGATGTTTTCCCTAAGTTTCAACTCGAGAGATATTTCTGCCGCATCCCCTGAGTTAACTGTCAGGTGTTCGACCTTGTAAGGGTCAGTTCCTCCGAAGTTACTCCTTTTCTTCCCCACTTAAATCTCGGGACGAGATTTCTTGTAGTGGAGGAGATTTGTAACATCCCCAGCCTCCCACCACAGTGATCACTCTCTGATTATGCAAGTCACCATGGTTAACTAGGTTTGATCATCATTTCATAATATCTCATTTCAAATTCCACCTGATAATTCAAATTCAATCATAAGTGCAAATCTCAGTTGCTCAGTTATTGCTGCAAAAATGTTCATCATCTAGCATTAAATCCAAAACAAATTGTTGTTAAGTTAAACAACATCATTTCTATGCAAAGATGAACAGTAGCAATTAAAACAAATCAATTCCAGCATATTTAAATGTTGTTTCATTTTTGAAAATTCCAAACAATCTCCAAAAATCCTCCAAGTGGTTGTGGCAGTGCACAAAAATGCCCTGACAATATTGGACTTAATCCCATATTTTTCCAACACCATTTGGACTCCCAAATAAATCCATTTCCCTCTCTGATAATATAGAAAAAGAAAATCAGAAAAGAAAGAGGGCGAAGGATCTTACCTGGCGCCGGCCCAGCACGGCCCAGCCCAACTCCCTCTACCTGCTCCCTTCCCCGTGTCGCCGCCGCCGTGGACCGAACGGCGCCGGCCGCCCGCAGCTCGCCACCGCAACGGGGCAGGTGGCTGGGAGGATAAGGGAGAGCCCGGGCGTCTCCCCTGGCCCTCCTCCTCCATTTCCCCCCTCTCTCCTTTCTCGCACGTCGCTCCTCCCCTCTCTGCCACATCTCCCGAGCGGAAGCCGCCGCCGCATCTCGCCGTCGCCGTGGCCAGCGGCTACCCCGCGCCGAACGGAGTTGTCCAGAGGACTCGCCGGTATCGACTACTTCGTCCGGAGCCCGCAGCCGGAGCGGGGAGGCGCTGCAACCACCGAACTCCGCCGCCCCCCTTCTTTCTCTGTCTCCGGTGCCCGCCGGCGAATTCGAGTCCTCTGCGGCTACTAAGCTTCCGCCGAGCCACCGTGAGCTCCTACGTAAGCACCTGCCTCCCCTCTCTGCTCCCCGAGCTCGTTCCTGAGCTCTAGCCGCCGTCGCCATTAGTGCCCGAGTGCAGCTCCGCCGTGGGGCTCGCCGGCGCCTTTTCTGTCATTGCTATGGTCCCCTGAGCTCGTCATCGAGCTTAGGGCATCGCGTAGGTGCCGCCCGTGCCGTCTCCTTCCCTCCCCGTAGCCGTTAGCGTCGACCCCAAGCACCTCCCGAACGAGCCGTCCGTCGGCGTCGAAGTGCCGCTTGTCTCCGGCCGTTACAGCACGCGCCATCGCCCTAGATCGTCGCGGGACGGTCTCCTCGTTCGAACGCGAGTCGCAGCGCTCGTTTTGGTGCCCCGTAGGCATTTCCCGAGCATCTCCGGCGAGCGGCCGCCGCGCGAACGGTCGTCGGCGCAACTCCGGCGCCGTTCCGGCGTCGCCGACGTGGCACGGTGGCCCCCACCACCAGTGCCACTGACCGCTGGGCCCCGCGGGCCCAGTTGACTCAGTCAACTGGCTGACGTGGCTCCTACAGCCGCTGACGGGTGGGCCCCGCGCACTGAAAACGCTGTCAGGATTAATTTAATCTGCTAATTAACTCGGTTAATATAATCAGCAGTTAGATTAGTTTAACAGTCAATGACATGTGGGGTCCATTCCCCTGTTAACTCTGTTAGTTAAGCTAATGCGCTGGATAAGTCAGAGAGGCTGACAGGTGGGTCCCACCTGTCAGTTTGACTGGTCAGCTGGCGGCTGACGCAGTGCTGACGCCAGCATGACGCAGTAAAACCTTTTCTGCTTTTAAATATTCCAGAAATTCCAATAATCTTCGGAAATTCATATCTTTTAATCCGTAGCTCGGATCGAAAAACTTTCTACATGAAAGTTGCTCAGAACGACGAGACGAAGCTAACTGTGCTATCTGTTTCCGTAACGGGACCCTCTACGGAGGTGAACCCGCAAGTTTTAGCCTGTTTCCGGTAGATGAATAGTGCACATACACCGGTTAATAATTCCAACTTAAATCCTAAAAATAACTAATATGACTTAGACATGTTTTTAGGCAACCCTGCACTGCACCCCAGTTGCCACTTGACTCTGACACCACCAACCTGCAACCGTCCCCCTCCGGTAATCTGTCCGACACAGGTCCGGAACCGGGAATACTTTCCCGGATGGGTTCCCCTTCTTCGTTATCGGTAGCACTGCGTTAGCTTGTCACGCTTTGTGAATACTTTTGTTACCGTGTATTTATATTGTTTCCTCTCCCCCTTTCTTCCCGGTAGACCCCGAGACCGCCGACGATGCCCTGGTGATCGACTATTTCACCATCGGAGATTCCTTTGTCATTTGCCGAGCAACCAGGCAAGCAACCCCCCCTTGAGCATTTCCGATATCGCCTATGTCTATTCTCTCTTATTCTTGCATTAGAATTGCTGCTACTGCTACTGCTCCTACTACTGTTGCATAGCCTGTTTTTGCAAATACTGTTGATACCTGTCTTTATTCATAAACTGCTTAGTATAGGTTGGGTAGCACTGCTGTGGTCCCGCTTTCTCGTAGTTGCCTCGCATAGTACCCTTGCCTCGATCAAGCGATCGAGCCCCTTCCCCTGACCTTCTTCACATCACCGCACACCCCCTAATATGCTCGACTCCGCAGAGTTAACATCGGGTGACGAGGGTGATACCTCCGAACTCACTTCCGATGTTGTCCCTGTAGTATAGCTAGCTCGTTGTGGGTTACCGAGGGTGATTCCTCTTCCACTTCCGACTTAGCTTTTGTCGTGCATCCGCTACGGTGATTACCGCCGAGGGTGATTCCTCCGGTATCACCTTAACGGGACTTGTCGTTTAGGAGTCCAACGAGGGTGATTCCTCGGATTCCTCATCGGCATGGAAACCACACGGATGCCCTGGTTTACCGTACCGTGTTTAAAGACGTATCGATCCCCGAGGCCGAACGTCGCCAGGAACAAAGGCGTGCGGCCAGAGGTATCGTGCGTCTGAAGACACTTGACAGTTACTACTACACATGCTGGATAGAGACGGGTTGACCCTGAGGGGTACCCGCGAGTGCCTTTGAGGCGTGAGCTGTGGAGTCGGGTGACCAGAGAGGGTACCCGCGAGATAACTACGAGGCGTGGCCGGTCATTCTTAGTCCTTGTCACAAGTCCTCGAGACGGGACGACGGGGCCAACAGTATCGTAGGCTCTGCTCGTTACCGCGCGCTCCCAATACACTAAGCGATTTGGATATTTGATCCGAGGGGCCTTCGGGTCCGATAGCACTAACCACCACGTGGGTGTGAGTGGGTGCTCTGCGTCGTATACATCAGCCGGAGTCGTCACGACGTCAGCGATTGAGCGGCCCGTTCGGATTGGACTTAGGATGCAACTGCGCTTGTATAAGGGGTTGCTAGGTCTGCAACCGAACGGCCACGTAACGTGCAGGAGCGTCCGGGGCGATGGCCAAGACCCCTGGGGGCATAGGTTAGTCCGGCGTGCTTGATCCTCTCTGGCGGTATCCGGTCGGGTTGCGTCGTATTGTTTGGCCGAGGGCGGGCACGACCTGATGGTGTGTCCGGCCGGAGTTAAGCAAGCGTGGTGGGTAACTTGGTGCACCCCTGCAGGGAAGAAAACATCTATCGATAGCCTGTCCTACGGTAACGGACACTCGGAGTTGTATCCACTTCGGTACAACTAGAACTGGTGACTTGAGATATGAGGTAGGGCTCTGGGATTGCTTCCTCGCAGGGAGTCGAGGAAGGATCCCCGGCCGAGGTTGATATTACTATGAACACTTTACATTATGATGTACTAATCTGCACCCTTCTAATTGCTGCAAGACCCTGAAGATGTTAGTCTTCGTCAGGACCAGGCTTTCTCCCTTCTATTTGCTGCAAGACCCTGAAGATGCTAGTCTTCGTCAGGACTAGGCTTTTCCCCTCTCTACTCTGGCTTTCTGCAGTCTAGTCCACCCACCTAAAGCCTCCTTTGAAAATGATGCATTGCTTAGTATAGATCTGATGTAAGTCTTGCTGAGTACTTTGGATGAGTACTCACGGTTGCTTTGCTTCCTTTTTTGTCCTACCCGCATGATAAACCAGACGACGGAGCCATGGTGCCCGCAGCCCCCGTTGACGACTACTACTACCAGCCCGAGGCTGGCTACTACTACTACCCGGCCGGCGAGTACTTCTACGAGGAGCCGGCGGACGACGACCAGGAGTAGGATCGGAGGTCCCAGGCAGGAGGCCTGCGCCTTTTCGATCGTAGCTTTTATTTTGCCCCGCCTTTGCAAAAGGCCTATCTTCTTCTGTGTTGTATCTGTACCCAGATACCTAACGCTTCCGCTGACTATGTGTGTGACACTTGTTATGTATTCGAGCCCTCGAGGCCCCTGGCTTGTAATATATAACTTGTTGGTATTTATTTATGTTTTAGAGTTGTGTTGTGATTCCTTCACGTGAGTCCTTAGGCTTGATCGTGTGCATGTGCGTGTATGATTAGTGCACGGTCGGGCCGGGGTCGTCACATGGAGATTGCCCGGAGAAATTTGACAGGTTACGATGACCACCCCCAAGGGTTGCCAAAGTGTACGGGTTCGGTGACCGCCCCAAGGGTTGCCATTTGTACGGGTTCGGTGACCGCCATCAAAGGGTCCCTTAGTGGAATCACGGCATCTTGCATTATGCGAGGGGGTGAGGAGATTACGGTGGCTCTAGTGGCTTCTTGGGGAGCATTATGCCTCCGTACCGCTCCAAACAAAGATTAACATATGCAACGGTGTGAACTTCGGGATACATCGTCGTCTCTGCGTGCCTCGGTTATCTCTTACCCGAGCCCTTTACTTAGGCACTTTACTTTGTGATAGCCATAGTGTTTCATGTTATATATCTTGCTATCACTTAGTTATTTATCTTTGCTTAGCATAAGTTGTTGGTGCACATAGGTGAGCCTAGTCGTTGTAGGTTTTGTGCTTGACAAATTTACCACTAGTTTTATTCCACATGTGTTCAAGCCTAAACCGTAATTTTTGTAAAGCGCATATTCACCCCCGCTCTAGGCGACATCCACAATCTTTCAACAGGGGCCGATCAAATCCTGCCTAAAGGAAATATCCGGCAGAAATGAACTGAGCACCTGCGCAAGAGTATCATTCTTATCACGAATGATGCAGTACAAAGCAAGATATTGTTCTCGCGGGCAGGCTTTGCCTAACTAGTTGTCTTGCCGAAAGCGAATCTCCGACCCATCCTTTTTCGCGAAAGATCCAAAACAAAAAGGATGTTTCTTCGCCACCATTAGACCAGCCCAAAAGTGCGAGTCACCAGGTTTCCAATAGGCCCGGGACACCACTTTTTGACCAAGATACTTATTTCGCATGAGAGTTTGCCAAACACCATCCTCAATATGTAGTTCGGACAACCATTTACTAAGTAAGGCATCATTCTTGACCTGCATGTCACAAATGCCAAGTCCACCTTGATCTTTAGGCGTACAAACCACACTCCATTGGGCCAGCATGTACTTTTTCTTTTCATTGTCCCTTTGCCAAAAGAATCTGGATCGGAAATAATATAGCATTTGCAAAATTCCTTTTGGGAGTTGGAAAAAATAAAGCATATAGAGAACCATATTTTTTAGAACAGATTTGATCAAGACCAGTTGTCCCAATAGAGAGCAACTTGCCTTTCCAACTGCTCAAGCGTTTCTCCAAAGCATAATAATTCTGCATAATCATCTGCCGCCTCACTGGCTTCTCCAAAGCACAACAATTCGCTTTTATGGAAGTTGATTTTAAGACCTGACATTTGGTCAAATACTAAAAGCAATAGTTTCAGGTTTCCATACTTTTCTAGGTCAAGTTCCTTAAAAAGAGTTGTATCATCAGCATATTGTAGAATAGAGATGCCACCATCCACAAGGTGTGGCACTAATCCTGCAATCTAACCGTCCTTCTTGGCACGATCAATCAGAATAGACAACATGTTAGCAACAATGTTAAATAACATTGGAGACATGTGGTCACCCTGCCGTAGTCATTTTTCATCTGAAATTAATGGCCTTATGTCATCGTTGACCTCTAAATCCACACTACCTCCAGACTCCAGTAACAAATTTTTTGATCCACTCGCTCCATGTATGCGAGAATCTGTTCATTCTTACGGTCCGTTGATGGAAATTGGGCATAGGTTTACTTGTAGTTTAATTTGGTTTCTGGTTCGTGTGTGTAGTACTAAATTATTGACCATGTTCTATGTAACACCATGTAGTTAATATTTTGAGGTGTCTGAGCTCGCTTCTTACCTTTCCATGCCTAATGCATGAATCTCTTCTCGGTTGGTGTCGAGCCCGTGGGACCGGGGGTACCCGGGCCCGTCTGCCTTCGGCCCAAGACGCGACGCATACCCAAGGCCCAACGGGTATCCCATCAGTAGGCGTCACTGGCGAGGACCTTCACCGGGACCTGGCCTCGCGAGTTCTTCCCCCCTCAGGAGGCGGGCGTCGTCGGCAGGCTAAGAGGCCCCACCAAGGGCCTCTCGAGGCGGCCTCCCGAGGTGCTCAAGGCAGGCGACGTCAGGCTCGATGGTGTGATCCTGAACCTATCATGTGGGTGACGCGTGCAATGACAGACGGCACTAGAGGCCGAGCCAGCAGGCGCAGATCAGGAGGATTGCCTCTTTGATGCTAAGGGAGCAAGGCTAGCACGCCGGTTCACAAAGCAATCCGCAAAGGTTGCCTAATGGGCGCAAGAGGACCAAGAGGACGAGCACGTGATATGTCTGCAACATATCTATAATTTTTTATTGTTCAATTTTGTTATATTATCATTCGTGGATGTTTTACAATCATTTTATAGCAACTTTATATCATTGTTTGGGACTAAACTATTGACATAGTGCCCAGTGACAGTTGCTGTTTTTTGCTTGTTTTTTACTTCGCAGAATATCAGTACCAAACCAAGTCCAAATGCCACGATTTTTTTTGTAGATTCTTTTGGATAAGAAGACAACTTGGGAGCCAAGGAAGCACCTGGGGGGAGGCCCATGGGGCCCACCACCCACCAGGGCGCGCCCTGATGGGTGGTGGGGCCCATGGAGGTCTCCTCAACCGCCTCTTCACTCTATAAATACTCAGATATTCCAGAAACCCTAGAAGTGTCAACGAAAAATAATTCCAGCCACCGCAAGTTCCAGAACCACGAGGTCCAATCTAGAGCCCTATTCCGGCACTCCACCGGAGGGGAACACGATCACGGAGGGGTTCATCATCCTCATTGGTGCTCCTTCGATGATGCATGAGTAGTTCACCATAGATCTACGGGTCCGTAGGCAGTAGCTAGATGGCTTCTTCTCTCTTTTTATTCTCAATACATTGTTCTCCTCGATGATATTGGAGATCTATTTGATGTAATAACTTGTTGCGGTGTGTCTGTTGGGATCCGATGAAGTTCGAGTTTATGATCAGTTATATCCATGAATATTATTTGATTTATTTGATCTCTTATATGCATGATTATTAGAGCCTCGTATTTCTTCTCTGAATCTTTGGTTTAGTTAGGCCAACTAGATTACTTTTTATTGCAATGAGAAGAGGTGCTTTGTGATGGGTTCGATCTTGTGGTGTCCTCGTTCAGTGACAGAAGGGGTAGTGAGGCACACATGTATCGTTGCTATTAAGAATAAAAAGATGGGGTCTATTCCTACATGAATAGATCTTGTCAACATCATGTCATCGTTCTTATTGCATTACTCCATTTCTCCATGAACTTAATACACTAGATGCATGCCAGATAGCGGTCGATATGTGGAGTAATAGTACTAGATGCAAAATCATTTCGGTCCACTAATCTTGGACGTGATGCCTATATACATGATCATTGCCTTAGATATCGTCATGATTATTTGATCATCTATCAATTGCCCAACGGTAATTTGTTTGCCCACCATATGCTATTTTCTCGAGAGAAGCCACTAGTGAGACCTACGGCCCCCGGGTTTATATTTTATCATATTGTTTTCAGATCTATTGTTCCAAAAACCAAAAATACCTTGCTACACTTTTTATTTGCCTCTTTTATTTTGTGTCGTTGTGCGATCTATTTATCCAAACTCATAAAGTTTAATCTATCTTTTTACCCAGGAGGGATGGACAACCCCTCTCACACATTGGGTTGCGAGGATTTGTTCTTTGTGTGCACGTACCGTTTACATAGTGTTGCTTGGTTCTCCTACTAGATTGATAACCTTGGTTAATAAATGAGGGAAATATTTGCCGAAGCTGTGCTGCATCATCCCTTCGTCTTTGGGGATATACCAACGCAGATTGAAGCCATGTCAGCACGCAGGGTGGAGGTCATTACCGAGCCCCCTGGCGTGTCATGGACGGAGGCTTTGCAGGCGAAGACCACCTTTTGTCAGGATAGACTGCGCCCTTGTCTCCCTTCAAAATTGTCGTTGTGTGGCAACCCTTCCCGCCATTGTTTTCACGGGAAGAGGACCAAGGCGTGTATAAAGGAGGACAAGGTGCTGCTATAGAGGAGGTCGACCATTCTCGCCCCAACCCTTGTACTCGAGCTCTCTAACCAGTGCAATCCAACCGCTAAGGAGGAGTAGGGTCTTACACTGCAAGGTGGCTCGAAACTAGGTAATTTGCATGTCACCGGCTCGCTCGCGCTCGCGCGCTCTCGCTGTAGCTCCACCGTGTTACTTGCAAAGAAGAGTACGGCGTAGAACCAGCGCAACCTAGTGTTTGAACCTATGGGTCCCCGGAGCCCTTATTCCTAGATTTGGCTTGCTAGGTAGGGGTGCGCCGATGTTCTTCTGCTTTGCTCCACTTCCACTTGGCCAACTCCATGGCTGACGCTCGCCATGTGCGTGCTGGGCACCGGGCAGCTCGCGTCGCCCAGACGGAGTCTGTCGGTCGCAGTTGATGCTGCCACCGAGCAGTAGGACTCCTCCATGCACCCCTCTGTGTGGGCAGACGGCTGCACGGCCATGGCGTCGTCCTCTCTCACTTGTCGCGGGCCGCCGAACATGCAGGCTGCGCTTCTTATGGCCCTCGAGCTGCTCCGCTACCCACGCCAACACGAAAATTAGAGGGGTTGGTAGTTGGTGTTTACCACCTCCTTTGAGCGCCTTGCTTTAGTCAGGAGTGAGGAGCTTTTATTTTTTATTTTTGAGTGTTTAGTTGATGGTATTTTATCTTATTAAGCGCCTACTTAAGTGTCATGCGATGAAAGATGGCCCGACCATACAACATCGGTGGTTTGCGTATTTCTTAAAGTTCAGCGATTTGGTGTCCATGTTCATCTGCACCTGGTCAGAAAACAATTTCCAAATTAAAAAAAAAACAAATTTCGCTTGCATGGTAGATAATTTGATGCGTGAGGTCCAGTCCATTTTTCAGACCATTTGGATATCTGAGTAGCTCTCACTAAAAAAACAGATCGAGTTAGAACAGTACATGCGCAGTAAATATTTTTACATACCTTAAATTTTCAGTTTTGTCGAGAGCTGCTCAGAGGTCCAAATGATCTGAAAATTGGACTGAAACTCACGCATAAAATTATATACCATGCAAAAAATAATTGTTTTTTTATTTTTCTGTATTTGTTTTGATTTTTCCTTCAGCACGGGTGCAGATAAGCGTGAGCTCAGAAATAGATATCCGCATTTCACCTCGGCACTTCTAATAAAATGGAGAAAAGCTACCCATGGATACATCAGTTTACCTTGTGTATCATGTGCTGTTTAAAATCTCTGCAGAGTTGCAAATCAACTATGTGGCTATTTCTTTTATCGAAAACTATGTGGTTGTTTCAGTTCATTTAAATCAGTATATGTACATGGGTGGCTTGGGTTTTAGGGATATGAGGGCCTTTAACCAAGCCTTGTTGGCTAAACAAGCTTGGAGATTGTTGGACTCACCGGATAGTTTGTGCGCTCGACTGTTGAAGGCAAAATATTACCCCTCGGGCCAGCTGCTAGACACTGTCTTCTCAAGCAATGGGTCAGCCGTATGGAAGGGTATTCTGCATGGTCTTGAATTGGTGAAGCGCAGTGTTATTTGGAGAGTGGGCAACGGAGCGAGTATCCGGACTTGGAGGGACCCCTGGATCCCAAGATCGTCTATGTTCCGTCCAATCATGCCGAAGGGGACGTGTCGCCTGAACCGTGTCTCAGAGTTTCTGGATGACAATGGTGCATGGCGTGTCAACGTACTTCATGAGCTTTTTTGGTCGCTGGATGTGGAATGGATACCGAAGATCAGAACATCTCCACGATTGCGGTCGGATTTCTTATCATGGTTCCCAGAGAAGGGTGGTACATTTATAGTGAAAAGTGCCTACAAGCCGGCCACATACGATCATAACATCGCCCATGCTAATGGCGCTTCTAGCGCTGCTCCGGACGGGAATCGGACTCTTTGGAACCGGGTGTGGAAAGCGGTTGTTCTGCAGAAAATGAAGATTAAGACCTGGAGGATTGTTACGGGAACTCTACCTACTCACAAATGCAAGAACTATAGGCATGTTGTGTTACATTCTACTTGCAGGCTATGTGGGTTGGAGGAGGAGACCACATTTCATGCTTTGACAACATGTTCTCAAGCCAGAATGTTGTGGGTTAATATGCGTAGACGGTGGCCTATTCCAGGTGGCGATCTTCTAGTTGATAATGGAACGGAATGGTTTCTGAATTTGCTCAACAACTGTTCAGTAGATGTGCGAGATATGGTGATTATGCTGGTCTGGAGGATCTGGCAAGTGCTCAATTGAAAGAACATGCGGTGCCCCCATGTTTGGTTTTGGTAATTGATGACAATCTCTATGGACTAATGGTTGCCTTGAGTTATATTTGAAGGGTTTTTTCATAGGCTTTTCCTGGTTTCCATTTGTTGGTTTCAAGGATGAAAGCACAAGTGCTCCCTGGGTGATTTTGGTAATTAATGTCAACATATCTCTTGTTGGACTAATGTTTTCATCTAGTATATTTCAGACAGGTTCAACAAATGGAGTGGCATGGACTAGAGGATGTGGACCCCTTCAAGATGATAAGGACAAAGGATTGTCTTAAGCTCAAAGCTCAAGACTCTACATTTTCTATTTTAGTGATCCAAGATCACATTGAGTCCATAGGAAAGCTAATACTATTAAAAGGGGATGAGGTGTTGCTTAATGGCTTGCTTGCTCAAAGTGCTTAGTGATTTGCTCCAAAACCCTCAACCACTTTCTCACATCCACATATGTCCCAAACCAAAAGTCAAACTCGGCCACACCGAAACTTTCTATCCGGCGCCACCGAGTTCAGTTGACATAGCCACTGCCACAAATCCTAATCAATTCGGTCTCACCGATGGGATCTCGGTCTCACCGAGATGGGCTTGCAAACTCTCTGTTGCATGTTGCAATATTTTCGGTCCCACTGAGATATGAAATCGGTCTCACCGAGTTTACTTGGCCAACTCTCTGTTTCGCTTATTACCCAAATCGGTCACTTTGACTTTGTGTAATTGGTCAAACCGAGATGAGGCTTTACCCTAACCCTAGCACATCGGTCCTACCGAGTTGATCATATCGGTCCCACCGAAATGCCTAACGGTCACATTATGAACTAAATCGGTCTGGCCGAGTTTTCTGATTCGGTCCCACCAAGTTTGGTAAATTTTGTGTAACTGTTAGATTTTGTGTGGAGGCTATATATACCCCTCCACCCACTCTTCATTCATGGAGAGAGCCATCAGAACATGCCTACACTTCCAACATACATTTTCTGAGAGAGAACCACCTACACTTGTGTTGAGGTCAAGATATTCCATTCCAACCACATAAATCTTGATCTCTAGCCTTCTCCAAGTTGCTTTCCACTCAAATCATCTTTCCACCAAATCCAATCCTATGAAAGAGAGTCGAGTGTTGGGGAGACTATCATTTGAAGCACAAGAGTAAGGAGTTCATCATCAACACACCGTCTATTACCTTTTGGAGAGTGGTGTCTCCTAGATTGGTTAGGTGTCACTTGGGAGCCTCCATCAAGATTGTGGAGTTGAACCAAGGAGTTTGTACAGGCAAGGAGATCGCCTACTTTGTGAAGATCTACCCTAGTGAGGCAAGTCCTTCGTGGGCGATGGCCATGGTGGGATAGACAAGGTTGCTTCTTCGTGGACCCTTCGTGGGTGGAGCCCTCCGTGGACTCACGCAACTGTTACCCTTCGTGGGTAGAAGTCTCCATCAACGTGGATGTACAATAGCACAACCTATCGGAACCACGCCGAAAATCTCTGTGTCCCCAATTGCGTTTGCACACTCCAATCCCATCCCTTTACATTCTTGCAAAATTACATGCTTTATTTTCCACTGCCCATATACTCTTGTCATGCTTGCTTGATATGTATTGTGAATGTTTAAACATGTGCTAAAACTCCACCTCAACTTGAAGAAATAAAAAACTGCCACTTTTCTTGCTAAGAGTCTATTCACCCCCCTCTAGACACCACTTCTCGATCCTTTCAATTGGTATCAGAGCATTGGTCTCCATTGCTTTGGTTTAATCACCATTGGAGGAAGATGGATGAGTCTACGTTGGGGAGTCTTAGACATAGAGTGCCTATACTTGATGGAGAGTACTTCCATGAGTGGAAAAATGAGATGCTTGAGATTTTCAATGAATATCATTTGAACAAGTACACTACTACTCCTTGTGCTCGCCTTGTTGATCCTTTGCATCCCACACCCGATGAGGATCTTGACATGATTCACAATCTTAGAACTATCAATCTTATTATTAGAGGATTGCCCAAAAATTTGATTGCTAGCTTATCTGCTCTAGATTGTGCTTACAACATATGGAGATTTCTAGAGGAATGATTCCCAAATTATTCCTTGAAAAATCTGGATGAGATTCTCCATAAGTCTATTGCCTTGAATAGGATGAGTACTAGTGATCCTAAGTTTGATGATTGCCTAATTGAGCTTCGTGATCTCATGCGTGCCAAAGGAGATGTTGGAATTATTAGCAATATCATTTCCGAAGTCATTAGAATTCAAAGAGATGAGCATTGTTACGGTCATACTTCTAGTGAATCACTCTCTCTAGGAATTGATCCATCACATGTCGATGTGGAACACGGATACTATGATGAGAATGATGATAGTGACTATGATCTTGATGATGCGATGAGACACTTTGGTCTTATGTCTAATCTTCGTGGCTACATGGCTGGAGGAAAGGAATGGGTCCTTGATAGTGGATGTACCGATCATATGACCGGAGACAAGGATATGTTTCGTGAGCTTGCTGAAAACGACGGACCTCGAAAGTACGTCACTTTTGGTGATAACTCAAAGGGTAAGGAGTTGGTCTCGGTAAGTGCTACTTCTCGAGCTTGCATTGTATTCCCTCGAAGAGGAAAGGGTGATGCAGCACAGTAGCGTAAGTATTTCCCTCGGTTTTTTAGAACCAAGGTATCAATCCAGTAGGAGACCACGCGCAAGTCCCTCGCACCTGCACAAGCAAATAAGAACTTCGCAGCCAACGTGATAAGGGGTTGTCAATCCCTTTACGGTCACTTACGAAAGTGAGATCTGATAGATAGGATAGTATAATATTTTTGGTATAAGAACAGAAAGTAAATAAAGCAAAGTAAAGTAGATGGAAGATTAATATGTTGAGAATAGACCCGGGGGCCATAGGTTTCACTAGTGGCTTCTCTCATGATAGCAGAATTCTACGGTGGGTGAACAAATTACTGTCGAGCAATTGATGGAAAAGCGCATAGTTATGAGAATATCTAGGCATGATCATTATATATAGGCATCACGTCCGTGACAAGTAGACCGAAACGATTCTGCATCTACTACTATTACTCGACACATCGACCGCTATCCAGCATGCATCTAGAGTATTAAGTTCATAAGAACAGAGTAATGCTTTAAGCAAGATGACATGATGTAGAGGGATAAACTCAAGCAATATGATATAAACCCCATCTTTTTATCCTCGATGGCAACAATACAATACGTGCCATGCTGCCCCTGCTGTCACTGGGAAAGGACACCGCAAGATTGAACCCAAAGCCATGCACTTCTCCCATTGCAAGAACTATAGTTCCAGTAGGCCAAACCAAACCAATAATTCGAAGAGACTTGCAAGGATATTATAATCATACATAAAAGATTTCAGAAAAGAATCAAATAATGTTCATAGATAATCTTGATCATAAACCCACAATTCATCGGATCTCGACAAACACACCGCAAAAAGATTACATCGAATAGATCTCCTCGAAGATCGAGTAGAACTTTGTATTGAGATTCAAAAAGAGAGAAGAAGCCATCTAGCTAATAACTATGGACCCGAAGGTCTGTGGTAAACTACTCACAACTCATTGGTGAGGCTATGGTGTTGATGAAGAAACACTCCGTGATGGATCCCCCCTTCGGCGGAGCTCTGGAACGGGCCACAAGATGGGATCTCGTGGGAACAGAAGGTTGCGGCGGTGGTATTAGGGTTTTCTCTGTTGCCTCGATGTTTCCAGGGTACATGGATATATATAGGAGGAAGGAGGGCATCGGGGGAGCCAGAGGGGGCCCACGAGGGTGGGGGCGCGCCTGCCCCCCTGGGCACGCCATGGACCCTCGTGGCCACCTCTCTCGTTCCCTCCCGTGTACTCCAAGTCTTCTTGGTAGATACGGTTCCAAAAATAACTCTCCCGAAGGTTTCATTCCATTTCAACTCCGTTTGATATTCCTTTTCTGTGAAACATTGAAATAGGCAAAAAAACATCAATTTGCACTAGGCCTTGGGTTAGTAGGTTAGTCCAAAAAATAATATAAAAATGTACAATAAAGCCCCTTAAGCATCCAAAACAGAATATATAATAGCATGGAACAATCAAAATTATAGATACATTGGAGACGTATCAAGCATCCCCATGCTTAATTCCTGCTCGTCCTCGAGTAGCTAAATGATAAAAACAGAATTTTTGATGTGGAATGCTAACCAACATATTGCTCAATGTAATTTCTTTATTGTCGCATGAATGTTTAGATCCGAAAGATTCAAGATAAAAGTCTATATTGATATAAGAATAATAATACTTAAAGCATACTAACAAAGTAATCATGTCTTCTCAAAATAACATGGCCAAAGAAAGTTATCCCTACAAAATCATATAGTCTGGATACGCTCCCTCTTCATCACACAAAATATCCATATCATGCACAACCCCGGTTTCAGCCAAGCAATTGTTTTCATACTCAAATTTTTTCAAACCTTTCAACTTTCACGCAATACATGAGCGTGAGCCATGGATATAACACTATAGGTGGAATAGAGTGGTGGTTGTGGAGAAGACAAAAGAGGAAGATAGTCTCACATCAACTAGGCGTATCAATGGGCTATGGAGATGCCCATCAATAGATATCAATGTGAGTGATTAGGGATTGCCATGTAACGGATGCACTAAAGCTATAAGTGTATGAAAGCTCAACAAAAGAAACTAAGTGGGTGTGCATCCAACTTGCTTGCTCACGAAGACCTAGGGCATTTGAGGAAGCCCATTGTTGGAATATACAAGCCAAGTTCTATAATGAAAATTACCACTAGTATATGAAAGTGACTAAACAAGAGACTCTCTATCATGAAGATCATGGTGCTACTTTGAAGCACAAGTGTGGAAAACGATAGTAGCATTGTCCCTTCTCTCTTTTCTCTCATTTTTTTTGGAGGGGCTCCCCCATTTTTTTTATTAGCCCCTCTCTATTTTTTTTGGCCATCCTTTATTTATTTATCTGGCCTTTGCTCACATGGGACAATGCTCTAATAATGAAGATCATCACACTTTTATTGACTTACAACTCAAAGATTACAACTCGAAGCTAGAACAAAATATGACTCTATGTGAATGATGATGAAGCATGTCATATGAATGGAACGGTGGAAAGTTGCATGGCAATATATCTCAGAATGGATATGGAAATGCCATGATAGGTAGGTATGGTGGCTGTTTTTAGGAAGGTATATGGTGGGTGTATGGTACCAGCGAAAGTTGCGCGGTATAAGAGAGGCTAGCAATGGTGGAAGGGTTAGAGTGTGTATAATCCATGGACTCAACATTAGTCATAAAGAACTCATATACTTATTGCAATAATCTACGAGTCATCAAAACAAAGTATTCAACACATGCTCCTAGGGGAAGGGTTGGTAGGAGTTAACCATCGCGCGATCCTGACCTCCACACAAAGGATGTCACTCAATAAATACCTAATGCTCTAACTTCATCATATAGCGGTTCACCATACGTGCATGCTACGGGAATCACAAACTTTAACACAAGTATTTCTCAAATTCAAAATTACTCCACTATCATGACTCTAATATCACCATCCTCATATCTCAAAACAATCATCGAGTATCAAACTTCTCATCATATTCAATGCACTTTATATGAAAGTTTTTACTATACTCATCCTGGATGCCTATCATATTAGGACTAGTTTTATAACCAAAGCACATTACCATGATGTTCTGAAAGACTCTCAAATAGATATAAGTGAAGCATGAGAGATCAACAATTTCTACAAAATAAAACCACCACCGTGCTCTAAAAGATATAAGTGAAGCACTAGAGCAAAACTATCTAGCTCAAAAGATATAAGTGAAGCACATAGAGTATTCTAATAAATTCTAAATCACATTTATCTCTCTCAAAATGTGTGTCCATCAAGGATGATTGTGGCAAACTAAAAAGCAAAGACTCAAATTATACATGACGCTCCAAGCAAAACACATAGCATGTGGTGAATAAAAATATAGTCCCGAGTATAGTTACCGATAGATGAAGACAAAAGAGGGGATGCCTTCCCGGGGCATCCCCAAGCTTAGACTTTTGGTTGTCCTTGAATTTTACATTGGGGTGCCTTGGGATACCCAAGCTTAGGCTCTTGCCACTCTTTGTTCCATAGTCCATCAAAGCCATACTCAAAACTTGAAAACTTCACAACACAAAACTTAGCCAAAAAATCTCGTGAGCTCCGTTAGTATAAGAAAACAAACCACCACTCAAAGGTACTGTAATGAACTCATTATTTGTTTATATTGGTGTTAAACCTACAGTATTCCAACTTCTCCATGATTCATACCCCCCGATACTACTCATAGATTCATCAAAATAAGCAAACAACACACGAAAAATAGAATCTGTCAAAAACAGAACAGTCTGTAGTAATCTGTAACTTTCGAATACTTCTGTAACTGCAAAAAAATTGAAATAAATTGGTAAATGTGAGGAATTTGTCTATTAATCATATGCAAAAAGAATCAACTAAATAGCACTCTCCAGTAAAAAATTACAGCCAATCTCGTGAGTGCTAAAGTTTCTGTTTTTTACAGCATGATCATATAAACTTCACACAAGTCTTCCCAAAGGTTCTACTTGGCACAAACACTAATTAAAACACAAAACCACATCTAAACAGAAGCTAGATGCAATATTTATTCCTAAACAGAAGCAAAAACAAATAAAATAAAATTGGGTTGCCTCCCAACAAACGCTATCGTTTAACGGCTCTAGTTAGGCACGATACAAGAATAGATCTAGGTATTGCCATCTTTGGTAGGCAACTCTTTGATTAAGCACTTATAATTCTTAGGAACTTCTTTATTCGTATTTATAATCAAACTTCTAGGCAAGAAATCAAGAAATTCATTTGTAGCAAAAGGTTCCCTTGCAAAAGTGAGAATGTTGGGGTGAACAGTTATGGATTTGAGATCCACAATTTCTTTACTAGATGATTCACCCTTATTTTTAGGAACATACATAAACTTGGACAATTTAGTGGTAGAGGGATTTGAAGTATTTTTCATAGCAGAAAGAGGAGACCCTATATTAGTGATAATATCCTCAATTTTATCGATTCTAGTGGAATCTTGATCTCTTCTCTATTTAACTATAGGTTCTTTTTCTTTAAAAAAACCAGAATAACTCCTACCTTAGATCCATATTTGGTAATTTGGTTGTGGATCTTTCTATCCAAACTCTCAACCAACTCTACAATAGCATCTTTGTTTTCAATAATTTCAAGCCTTTGCATAACATGTTCCAGAGTTAAAACAGTTCCATTAACCAGAAGAGGTGGTGCCCCAAGCAATTCTGTCATAGCATTATAAGAATCAAAAGTATGGCCACCCAAGAAATTCCCTCCCGTAATGGTATCAAGAATATATCTGTTCCACGGAGTTATGCCAACATAAAAATTGGGAAGAAGCACGGAAGTGGAAAGCTTCCTAGTAGATCTATTTTGAGCGTTGCAAATTCTATACCAGGCATCTTTTAGATTTTCCTCCTCCCTTTGTTTAAAATTAAGAACCTCACTCTCGGGAGTATTGATAATGATAGGCGTGCTGGCCATGACGGCAAGGTAAAGCGAACGGTAAACACACGGAAGAAGAAGGGCGAATAAAACAGCAAGGGTGAAGTGGGGGAGAGGAAAACGAGAGGCAAATAATGTAGTGCGAAGGATAAGGGTTTGTGATAGGTACTTGGTATATGACTTTTTTGTAGATCTCCCCGGAAACGGCGCAAGAAATTGGCAAGTTGACGGGAGATCAAATCTTGACTTGACTTGGCGTAAGTCTCCCCGGCAATGGCGCCAGAAATTCTTCTTGCTACTTCTTGAGCTTGTGTTGTATTCCCTCGAACAGGAAAGGGTGATGCAGCACAGTAGCGTAAGTATTTCCCTTAGTTTTTGAGAACCAAGATATCAATCCAGTAGGAGACTACGCGCGAGTCCCTCGCACCTGCACAAACAAATAAGAACTTCGCAGCCAACGTGATAAGGGGTTGTCAATCCCTTTACGGTCACTTACGAAAGTGAGATCTGATAGATAGGATAGTATAATATTTTTGGTATAAGAACAGAAAGAAAATAAACCAAAGTAAAGTAGATGGAAGATTAATATGTTGAGAATAGACCCGGGGGGCATAGGTTTCACTAGTGGCTTCTCTCATGATAGCAGAATTCTATGGTGGGTGAACAAATTACTGTCGAGCAATTGATAGAAAATCGCATAGTTATGAGAATATCTAGGCATGATCATTATATATAGGCATCACGTCCGTGACAAGTAGACCGAAACGATTCTGCATCTACTACTATTACTTCACAAATCGACCGCTATCCAGCATGCATCTAGAGTATTAAGTTCATAAGAACAGAATAATGATTTAAGCAAGATGACATGATGTAGAGGGATAAACTGAAGCAATATGATATAAACCCCATCTTTTTATCCTCGATGGCAACAATACAATACGTGCCTTGTTGCCCCTGCTATCACTGGGAAAGGACACCGCAAGATTGAACCCAAAGCCAAGCACTTCTCCCATTGCAAGAACTATAGTTCTAGTAGGCCAAACCAAACCAATAATTCGAAGAGACTTGCAAGGATATTATAATCATACATAAAAGATTTCAAAAAAGAATCAAATATTGTTCATAGATAATCTTGATCATAAACCCACAATTCATCGGATCTCGACAAACACACCGCAAAAAGATTACATTGAATAGATCTCCTCGAAGATCGAGGAGAACTTTGTATTGAGATCCAAAAAGAGAGAAGAAGCCATCTAGCTAATAACTATGGACCCGAAGGTTTGTGGTAAACTACTCGCAACTCATTGGTGAGGCTATGGTGTTGATGTAGAAGCACTCCATGATGGATCCCCCCTCCGGCGGAGCTCCAGAACAGGCCCCAAGATGGGATCTCACGGGAACAGAAGGTTGCGGTGGTGGAATTAGGGTTTTCTCTGTTGCCTCGATGTTTTCAGGGTACATGGATATATATAGGAGGAAGGAGGGCATCGGGGGATCCAGAGGGGGCCCACGAGGGTGGGGGACGCGCCTGCCCCCCTTGGGCGCGCCCTGGACCCTCGTGGCCACCTCTCTCATTCCCTCGCGTGTACTCCAAGTCTTCTGGGTAGATACGGTTCCAAAAATAACTCTCCCGAAGGTTTCATTCCGTTTGGACTCCGTTTGATATTCCTTTTCTGTGAAACACTGAAATAGGCAAAAAAAACAACAATTTGCACTGGGCCTTGGGTTAGTTGGTTAGTACCAAAAATAATATAAAAGTATATAATAAAGCCCCTATAATATCCAAAACAAAATATATAATAGCATGGAACAATAAAAAATTATAGATCCGCTGGAGACGTATCAGTAAGGTGGCCATCTCACATGATAGCTCCATACAAAATGTCATGCTCGTTGAATCTCTTGGCTACAATTTACTTTCCGTATCTAGACTTGCTGACTTCGGCTTCAATGTCCTATTTACTGAAATAGATTGCCAAGTGTTTCGTAGAGATAATCATAAAATGGTCTTTACCGGTATTCATAGAGGTGATCTTTACATTGTTGATTTCACTAAAAAGGCCCAACCTAGAACTTGTTTAATTGCTAAATCTTCAAAAGGCTGGTTGTGGCATAGAAGGTTAGGTCATGTGGGTAGGCGAAATCTTGATAAGCTTATTAAAGGTGATCATATCCTTGGAGTAAAAGATGTTATATTTGACAAGGATAGACTTTGTAGTGCTTGTCAGGCAGGAAAACAAGTACGAGGAAGCCACCCCGTGAAGAACATTATGACCACGAGAAGACCGCTCGAGCTACTTCACATGGATCTCTTTGGTCCCAATGCCTACAAGAGTCTCGGTGGTAACTCATTTGGCCGGGTCATAGTTGATGATTTTTCGAGATTTACGTAGGTGCTCTTTCTCGATGATAAATCGCAGGTCCAAAAGATCTTCAAGAACTTCGCTAGGAAGGCCCAAAATCAATTTGAAGTGGAGATAAAAAAAGGTTTGCAGTGACAACGGAACAGAGTTCAAGAACGCAAATGTGGATACCTTTCTTGACGAAGAAGGGATTTCACAGGACTTCTCGGCGCGCCTCAACAAAATGGAGTTGTTGAGAGGAAGAACCGGACTCTTATCAAGATGGTAAGAACGATGCTTGACGAGTACAAGACTCCAAAACACTTTTGGGCGGAAGCGGTTGAGACAGCTTGTCATGCAACCAATCTCTTGTATCTTCACAAGCTTCTCGACAAGACGGCATACGAGCTTCTCACCGGTAACAAACCCCGAGTTGGATACTTTCGAGTATTCGGCTCAAAGTGCTACATTCTTGATAAGCACCGTCGTTCCAAATTTGCTCCTAAATCTCATGAAGGATTCCTACTTTGTTATGGCTCAAACTCTCACACTTACCGTGTCTACAACAATTTCACCCGAATGGTTGAAGAGATGGTAGATGTGAAGTTTGATGAATCTAACGGCTCGCGAGTAGAGCAATTGCCAATTGATGTAGGCGATAAAGATCCTTCAGAAGCAATTCAAGACTTATCTATTGGCAAGATCCGTCCAACGGAGGTGAAAGAGAGTACTTCGTCTGTCCATGTGGAAGCTTCTACCTCACGACAAGGTGAACCAAGACTCGATACGGGAGCATCCACAAGTGGGACACACCAAGTTGAAGAAAATGAGGAAGTACACCAAGATGAACCTCATAAACCTCCTTCTCCACCAGGACAAGGGAATGACAACGTCAACAATGAAGAAGGCCAAGAAGAAGAACAAGAGGATGAAGAATATGTTCCACCCCGATCGAAACAAAAGCTCTCACGAGTTCGAGCAAGAGTCACCAGAGACCATCCCGTCAGACAAATCTACAATGATATCCAAACCGGGAGAATCGCTCGCTCTAAAACTCGTTTGGCTAACTTTTGTGAACATTATTCATTCATCTCTAGCATTGAAACAATGAAGGTTGAAGAAGCATTGGAAGATCTGGATTGGATAAATGCCATGCACGAAGAGCTACACAACTTTGAGAGAAATCAAGTGTGGACATTGGTCGAGAAGCCCGAAAACAACCACAACATCATTGGTACCAAATGGGTGTTTCGCAACAAGCAAGACGAAGATGGTCAGGTCGTCCGCAACAAAGCACGTCTCGTCGCCCAAGGCTACACTCTAGTCAAAGGTATGGACTACGGTGAGACATATGCCCGTGTTGCTAGACTTGAGTCCATTCGCATGTTACTTGCTTCTTCTAATCACCATGATATCACCTTGTACCAAATGGACATTAAAAGTGCTATTCTAAATGGTGAAATTGAGGAGGAATTTTATGTTAAACAACCTCCTGGCTTTGTCAATCCTAAGAAACCCGATCATGTTTACAAACTTCAAAAAGCTCATTATGGTCTTAAACAAGCTCCTAGAGCGTGGTATAAATTCTTGACCAAGTTCCTTATTGAAAAAGGCTTTGAGATTGGAAAAATAGATTCTACTCTTTTTACTAAAAGGGTTAATGGTGAATTATTTGTGTGCCAAATTTATGTTGATGATATAATATTTGGTTCGACTAATCCTCATTTTAGTGAGAAGCTTGGAAAGCTTATGTCGAAGAAGTTTGAGATGTCTATGATGAGTGAACTCAAATTCTTTCTTGGTTTGCAAATCAAGCAAACTAAGGAAGGTGCCTTTGTCTCGCAAAAAAAGTACACCAAGGACTTATTCAAGAAGTTCAATATGCAAGAATGCAAAGGTATGAATACACCCATGCCTACTAGTGGACATCTTGATTTGGCTAAGGACGGTGAACCGGTTGATCAAAAGGTTTACCGCTCTATGATTGGTTCCTCATTGTATCTACGTGTGTCCCGTCCTGATATCATGCTAAGTGTGTGCATGTGTGCGCGATATCAAGTGGCCCCTAAAGAATGTCATCTTAAGGCTCTAAAAAGGATAGTGAGATACTTAATACATACACCAAATTTTGGCATTTGGTATCATAGGAGGTCTTCTTTTGATCTTGTTGGCTACTCCGATTCGGACTATGAAGAAGACAAGGTTGATAGAAAGTCCACTTCGGGTACTTGTCAATTTCTTGGTAGATCTCTTGTGTCTTGGTCCTCCAAGAAACAAAACTCGGTATCCTTATCCACCGCCGAAGTGGAATACATTGCCGCTGGATGATGTTGTGCTCAATTACTTTGGATGACCCAAACTCTT
The DNA here is from genome assembly GCA_902687465.1 of Secale cereale. Lineage (NCBI taxonomy): Eukaryota > Viridiplantae > Streptophyta > Magnoliopsida > Poales > Poaceae > Secale > Secale cereale. Next base: position 851,180,539 of record LR738711.1, on the reverse strand, counting down.
AAAGATTATGGGATATATGTGAAACATGTTCCATTGCTTTGTGACAATGAAACTGCTATAAAGATTGCTCACAATACCGTCCAACATTCTCAAACTGAGCATATTGAAGTTCGTCATCATTTCATCCGAGATCATGTTGCTAAAGGGGACATTAATCTTAAGCATGTTCGAACCGAGAAGCAATTGCGGATATATTCGCCAAACCACTTGATGAGAAAGTCTTTTGCCGATTAAGAGGTGAATTGAACATCATTGATGCTTCAAACTTGGAGTAGGAATTCCATTTGGATACTTGCAAGGCATGTGCCTATAACTAATCCTTGACCTTTTCTCTTATGATGTTGATCATATGTCTTGGATACATTTGTACCCTTGCATGCTATCTAACACTTGTAGGCACTTGGATGAATCTAAATCCATGGGATTGCAACTCACTCACATCTTGAGCAATCTCTACATCACCAAGTCCCTACACCGTGGTGGTCGAAGACAAGGAAGAATGAAACCCTTCAACATATCCTTTGACAAATTTGAGTTATTGGTTTTTATTCAAAAAAAAATTCTCCAAAAATAAAATATATGGAAAATAGGGTAAAATGATTCCCTACAGTAGAAAGTTGGAGAGAAATAAATTTGATATCATTTTGGCATTATGAAAATGAGTTTTATCGGGTTTTATTGCAACAATAGCACTGTTTGCTTTATTTAAATTTGTGAGTATTTTATTTGACTCTAGAAAAATGTTCGTGTTGTAGGAAATATTTTTCTGAACATTTTGATATATAACATGCCTATATTATATATTTATTTTATTTGTTTTTATTTTTATTTTTTATTTGAAAAAAAGACAAAAAAAAACCTTTGCGGGCCGACCGAACTGGGTCGCACCCAGCCCAGGCCGCCTTCGTCTCCTCCCCGAGCGGGAGACTACGACCGCTGCCGCGCCGCCCTCGGTGTCCGTGCCGTGGCAGCCACGCCTCCCTGCCCCCTTCCCCAAGAAGTCGACCCCCTCCTCCATAAAAGCTGCCCCAACCGCCCCGTTCCTCCCCTCAAGATCCACAGCCGCCTCTCGCCCCAAGCCGCGCCACCGCCGGAGCTCTCCGCCGCCGCTGCGCGCACATCGCCCCGCCGCCGTTCGCTTGTCGTCGCCCCGTACGACACGCAGCCGCCGCCCGCTGATACGTCCATTTTGCATCATGCTTACAAGTTGATATTTATTTCATTATGGGTTGTTCATACATGTTTTGTCACAATACTTATGCATTTTCCCTCTTATTTTGCAAGGTTTATATGAAGAAGGGGGAATGCGGCAGCTGGAATTCTGGGCTAAAAAGGAGCAAACTCTGGAAACCTATTATGCACAACTCCAAAAGCCCCGAAACTCCATAGAACATTTTTCGGAAAATATAAAAAATATCTGGCGGAAGAAATCCACGAGGGGGGCCACTGGCTGGCCTCGAGGGTGGGGGGCACGCCCCCTTCCCGGGGCGCACCCCACTGCCTCGAGGGCCAGCCGGTGGGCCCCCGGTGCCCATCTTCTCCTATATGAAGCGTTTTGACCTGGAAAAAATCAAGGGGAGGCTTTCGGGACCAGACGCCGCCGTCTCGAGGCGGAACCGAGGCGGAAACCAATCTAGGACTCCGGCAGAGCTGTTTTGCCAGGGATACTTCCCTCCGGGAGGGGGAAAACGTCACCGCCGTCATCACCAACAACTCTCCCATCTTTAGGAGAGCTATCTTCATCAACATCTTCACCAGCACCATCTCCTCTCAAACCCTAGTTCATCTCTAGTATCCAATCTTTGTATCCAAACCTCAGATTGGTACCTGTGGGTTGCTAGTAGTGTTGATTACTCCTTGTAGTTGATGCTAGTTGGTTTATATGGTGGAAGATCATATGTTCCTATCTAATATGCATATTAATACCCCTCTGATCATGAACAATATTATGTCTCATGAGTAGCTACTTTTGTTCCTGAGGACATGGGAGAAGTCTTGCTATTAGTAGTCATGTGAATTTGGTCTTCGTTCGATATTTTGATGAGATGTATGTTGTCTCTCCTCTAGTGGTGTCATGTGAACATCGACTACATGACACTTCACCATTATTTGGGCCTAGAGGAAGGCATTGGGAAGTAATAAGTAGATGATGGGTTGCTAGAGTGACAGAAGCTTAAACCCTAGTTTATGCGTTGCTTCGTAAGGGGCTGATTTGGATCCATATGTTTCAGGCTATGGTTAGGTTTACCTTAATACATCTTTTGTAGTTGCGGATGCTTGCATTAGAGGTTAATCATAAGTGGGAGGCTTGTCCAAGTAAGGGCAGCACCCAAGCACCGGTCCACCCACATACCAAATTATCAAAGTACTGAACGCGAATCAGACGATCGTGATGAAAATTAGCTTGACGATAATTCCCATATGTCCTCGAGAGCACTTTACCTTGCATAAGAGTTTGTCCAGGCTTGTCCTTTGCTACAAAAAGGATTGGGCCATCTTGCTGCACCTATTTACTTTTACCGTTTGTCACTTGCTACCAATTATCTTATCACAAAATTATCTGTTACCTATAATTTCAGTGCTTGCAGAAAATACCTTACTGAAAACTACTTATCATTTCCTTCTGCTCCTCGTTGGGTTCGACACTCTTACTTATCGAAAGGACTACGATAGATCCCCTGCACTTGTGGGTCATCAAGACTCTTTTCTGGCGCCGTTGTCGGGGAGTGAAGCGCCTTTGGTAAGCGGAATTTGGTAAGGAAAAAATTATATAGTGTGCTGAAATTTATTGTGACTTGTTACTATGGCTCAAAATCTTTTGAGGGGCTTGTTCGGGGTATCTTCACCCCGAGCAGAAGAGCAAAGAGTTGCTCCTCAGCCTACTGCACCTATTGAAAATGTTTGCTTTGAGATTCCTTCGGGTATGATAGAGAAACTGCTTGAAAATCCTTATACAGGAGACGGAACACTTCACCCTGATTTACATCTAATCTATGTGGATGAAGTTTGTGGATTGTTTAAGCTTGCAGGTATGCCCGATGATGTTATCAAGAAGAAGGTCTTCCCTTTATCTTTGAAGGGAGATGCATTGACATGGTTTAGGCTATGCGATGATATGGGATCATGGAACTATAATCGTCTGATGTTGGAATTTCATCAGAAGTTCTACCCTATGCACCAGGTTCATCGTGATCGCAATTATATTTATAAGTTCTGGCCTCGTGAAGGAGAAAGCATCGCTCAAGCTTGGGGGAGGCTTAAGTCAATGTTATATTCATGCCCCAATCATGAGCATTCAAGAAAGATGATCATCCAAAAAAATTATGCTCGACTTTCTCTCAGTAACCGCACCATGCTTGATAATTCTTGTTCTGGCTCTTTTATGATGAAGACTTTTGAATTCAAATGGGATTTATTGGAAAGAATTAAACGCAACTCCGAAGATTGGGATGTCTACGAAGGTAAGGAGTCAGGTATGATCCCTAAGTTTGATTGTGTTAAAGCTTTTATGGATAGCGATGTTTTCCGTGAGTTTAGCACTAAATATGGACTTGACTCTGAGATAGTAGCTTCTTTCTGTGAATCTTTTGCTACTCATGTTGATCTCCCTAAGGAGAAGTGGTTTAAATACCATCCCCCTATTGAAGTAAAAGTAGTTGAACCTATTAAAGTTGAAGAAAAGACTATCACTTATAATGTTGATCCTGTTATTCCTACCGCTTATATTGAGAAACCACCTTTCCCTGTTAGATAAAGGATCATGCTCAAGCTTCAACTGTAGTCCGTAAGAGTAATACTAGAACACCTACACCCTCTGAGTAAATTAAAGTTGAACCTAGTGTTGCTATGGTTAAAGATCTCTTGGTAGAAGATTTAGATGGACATGTTATTTATCTCCAAGAAGAGTCTGCTAGGATAGCCAAACCCAATGCTAGGAATAAACATAAACCTGTTGTAGGCTTGCCTATCATCTCTGTTAAGATAGGAGATCATTGTTATCATGGTTTATGTGACGTAGGTGCTAGTGCGAGTATTATCCCTCTTGACTTGTATAACAAAATTATGCATGATATTGCACCTGTTTAGTTAGAAGGGATTGATGTTACTATTAAGCTTGCTCATAGAGATACTATTTCACCAGTTGGGATTGTTAGAGATATTGAAGTCTTGTGTGGGAAGGTTAAATACCCTGCTGATTTTCTTGTTCTTAGTTCCCCACAAGATGCATTCTGCCCCATTATATTTGGTAGACCCTTCTTTAATACCGTTAATGCCAAGATAGACTGTGTGAAAGATATTGTCACTGTCGGATTAGGGGATATGTCTCATGATTTTAACTTTGCTAAATTCCGTAGACAACCCCTTGAAAAGGCACCACCCAGTAAGGATGAACTTATTGGTCTTGCTTCTATTGCTGTGCCTCCAAATGATCCTAGAACAATACCTGCTAGACCATGAAAATGATATGCATATGAACGAGAGAAGGGAGATAGATGAAATATTCCTTACACAGGGACCCGTATTGAAAAACAACTTGCATGTTGAAATCCTAGGGGATCCTCCTCCACCCAAGGGTGATCCCGTGTTTGAACTTAAACCATTGCCTGATAATCTTAAGTATGTTTATCTTGATGAAAAGAAGATATATCATATTATTATTAGCGCTAACCTTTGAGAGCAGGAAGAAGAAAGACTATTGAAAACTCTGAAGAAGCACCGAGCTGCTATTGGATATACTCTGGATGATCTTAAGGGCATTAGTCCCACTATATGTCAACACAAGATAAAATTTGAAGAAAATGCTAAACCAGTTATTGACCATCAGCGATGTTTAAATCCTAAGATGAAAGAAGTGGTAAGGAAGGAAATTCTAAAGCTCCTACAGGCAGGTATTATCTATCCCACTGATGATAGCCAGTGGGTAAGTCATGTTCATTGTGTTCCTAAGAAAGGAGGTATGACCGTTGTCCCTAATGATAAAGATGAATTGATCCCGCAAAGAATAGTTACAGGTTATAGGTTGGTAATTGATTTCCGTAAGTTAAATAAAGTTACTAAGAAAGATCATTACCCCTTACCATTTATTGATCAAATGCTAGAAAGGTTATCCAAACATACTCATTTCTGCTTCCTAGATGCTTATTCCGGTTTCTCTCAAATACCTGTGTCAAAAGGGGATCAAGAAAAGACCACCTTCACTTGTCCTTTCAGTACCTTTGCTTATAGACGTATGCCTTTTGGTTTATGTAATGCACCCGCTACCTTTCAAAGATGCATGATGGCTATATTCTTTGATTTTTGTGAAAAGATTGTTGAGGTATTCATGGATGATTTCTCCGTTTACGGAACTTCTTTTGATGACTGCTTAAGCAACCTTGATCGAGTTTTGTAGAAATGTGAAGACACTAACCTTGTCTTGAATTGGGAGAAGTGCCACTTTATGGTTAATGAAGGCATTGTATTGGGACATAAAATTTCTGAAAGAGGTATTGAAGTTGACAAAGCTAAAGTTGATGCTATTGAAAAGATGCCATGCCCTAAGGATATCAAAGGTATATGAAGTTTCCTTGGTCATGCTGGGTTTTATAGGAGGTTCATTAAGGACTTCTCCAAAATCTCCAGGCCTCCGACTAATCTTTTGCAGAAAGATATTCCTTTTGTCTTTGATGATCATTGTCTAGAAGCATTTGAAATACTTAAGAAAGCATTGATCTCTGCACCTATTGTCCAGCCTCCTAACTGGAATTTACCCTTTGAGATTATGTGCGATGCTAGTGATTATGCTGTAGGAGTTGTTCTAGGGCAAAGAGTTGATAAGAAATTGAATGTTATCCAATATGCTAGTAAAACTCTAGATAGTTCCCAAAGAAATTATGCTACCACAGAGAAAGAATTTTTAGCAGTTGTATTTGCTTGATATAAGTTTAGACCCTATATCGTTGATTATAAAGTAACTATTCACACTGATCATGCTGCTATCAAATACCTTATGGAAAGGAAAGATGCTAAACCTAGACTTATTAGATGGGTCCTCTTGCTGCAAGAATTTGAGTTGCATATTATTGATAGAAAGGGAGCTGAGAACCCCGTAGCAGATAACTTGTCTAGGTTAGAGAATATACTTGATGACCCACAACCTATTGATGATAGCTTCCCTGATGAACAACTAGCTGACATAAGTACTTCTCGTACTGCTCCATGGTATGCTGATTATGCTAATTACATTGTTGCTAAGTTTATACCTCCTAGCTTCACATATCAGCAAAAGAAAAAGTTTTTCTATGATTTGAGAGATTACTTCTGGGATGACCCACATCTTTATAAAGAAGGAGTTGATGGTATTATTAGACGTTGTGTGCCTGAGCATGAACAGGAACAGATCTTACGCAAGTGCCACTCCGAAGCTTATGGAGGACACCATGCGGGAGACAGAACTGCACACAAGGTATTGCAATCCGGTTTTTATTGGCCTACTCTCTTCAAGGATGCACGTAAGTTTGTCTTATCATGTGATGAATGTCAAAGAATTGGTAATATTAGTAGACGTCAAGAAATGCCTATGAATTATTCACTTGTTATTGAACCATTTGATGTTTGGGGCTTTGATTATATGGGACCTTTTCCTGCCTCTAATGGGTACACACATATTTTAGTTGATGTTGATTACATTACTAAGTGGGTAGAAGCTATTCCAACTAGTAGTGCTGATCATAACACCTCTATTAAGATGCTTAAAGAAGTTATATTTTCGAGGTTTGGAGTCTCTAGATATCTAATGACTGATGGTGGTTCACACTTCATCCATGGTGCTTTCCGTAAGATGCTTGCTAAATATGATGTCAACCATAGAATTGCATCACCTTATCACCCGCGGACTAGTGGTCAAGTAGAATTAAGTAATAGGGAGTTGAAATTAATCTTGCAAAAGACAGCTAATAGGTCAAGAAAGAATTGGTCCAAGAAACTAGATGATGCATTATGGGCCTATAGAATTGCATACAAAAATCCTATGGATATGTCTCCATATAAGATGGTATATGGAAAAGCATGTCACTTACCTCTTGAGCTAGAACATAAGGCATATTGGGCTATCAAAGAGCTCAATTATGATTTCAAACTTGCCGGTGAAAAGAGGTTATTTGACATTAGCTGTCTCGATGAATGGAGAACCCAAGCCTATGAGAATGCCAAGTTATTTAAAGAAAAAGTTAAAAGATGGCATGACAAAAGGATACAAAAGCGTGAGTTCAACGTAGGTGATTATGTTTTGCTATTCAACTCTCGTTTAAGATTTTTTGCAGGAAAACTTCTCTCCAAGTCGGAAGGACCTTACGTTATCGAGGAGGTCTATCGTTCCGGTGCCATAAAGATCAACAACTTCGAAGGCACAAATCCGAAGGTGCTGAATGGTCAAAGGATCAAACATTATATCTCAAGTAGTCCTATAAATGTTGAAACTAATATTATTGAAACCATAACCCCGGAGGAATACATAAGGGACACTTTCCAGAACGATTCAGTCTCCGAAAAGGAAGAGGTACGTGATACGGTAAGTAAACCGACTCCAAAACAGTTCTAAAGGCAATTTTCTCCGTTTTGGAATATTTAGAAAAATAGAAAAATAAACCGCAGTCCAGAGGAGACACGGGGCCTCCTCGAGGGTAGGGGGCGCGCCCCCCTGCCTCGAGGGCACCCCGTGTGTCCCCTGGACTCCGTTTCTTGTGGGTTACTCCTTTTGTTCGGGAAAAATTCATTATATATACCCCCGAAGGTTTTGACCTCTGTATCACGCAAAAATCCTCTGTTTTCGTTTCGAAATGTTTCTGTCGCTGATAACATCAAGATGTCTTCTCATGAGTCTGATGGAGAGAGTCGGGTGTCTCATCAAACCCTTGACCCAAGAGCAAACAGCGATGCCAACCACTTTGGTCCATCAACGGAGGAAGAGATGGAGGCTGACTTGAATAGGATAGATGCCATGGAGGAAGATCAAGAAGTTACCTCTCGATTTCAAGCTGGATTCACAATAGGGGAATTACAGAGCTCAGCTATTCCAAACTCGGTCCTCCCTACCAATGTCAGGTTTCTTTCTTATGAAAATATGAAAAAGAGTGTTACTTGTTCTCCCGCGGCTATGCAACATCCTTGGGTGAAAGGAGCTTTACCCATTACGGGCAAGCTCCGCAAGGAAATTACGGACCTTAAACGGCAAGTTAACAAGCTCAAGGAGGAGAATCGTATCCTGAGGGGTATCATCGCCAAGAATATATCATCACCAAACCCGAAAAAGGAGACATAATCATATGGGTATGGGCACTCCCCTTGGCAACTGCCAAGCTTGGGGGAGTGACCCATGTATCGTATCACCATCACTCCTATCTTTACCATTTTGCTTAGTTCGATCCTTTTGGTAGTAGCTTGATCTATTAGATTAAAGTCAGCATGATCTAGTTGTGAGCCTTTGCTTTGTGAGCTTTATCCTTTGTAATCGAGTCCATGAGCTATATAATAAAGATTAGTGTTTGAGTCAAGGGCTTGATTCCCTCACTTTGGTCATGATAAAAGAAAGAAAACAAAAAGTGAATCAAAGAGATCATATCGATCTTATGGGAAGTAATGACTTCACATACAAGAGTATGATAAATAAAAGTTGTTGGGAGGTGACAAACATAGTTTTGGTCATCGTTGCAATTAATAGGAAGTAATAAAAGAAGAGAGGCTTCACATACAAATATACTATCTTGGACATCTTTTATAATTGTGAGCACTCATTAAAGTATGACATGCTAAAGAGTTGATGTTGGACAAGGAAGACAACATAATGGGTTATGTCTTCTTATATCCGAAATAAAGTATATTGTCACGGATCTTCCAACATGTTGAGCTTGCCTTTCTCCCTCATGCTAGCCAAAATTTCTTGCACTAAGTAGAGATACTTCTTGTGATTCCATATATCCTTAAACCCAGTTTTTCCATGAGAGTCCACCATACGTACCTATGGATTGAGAAAGATCCTTCCAAGTAAGTTGTCATGTTGCAAATCCGCTAAAATATGTATGATTTATTAGTGTGGGAGAAATTAGCTTTATACAAGATTGTGATATGGAAGTAATAAAATCAATGGACTGCATAATAAAGGTCCTTATCACAAGTGGCAATATGAAGCAAAGTTCTTCTATGTTAAGACTTTGTGCATCCAACCATAAAAACACATGACAACCTCTGCTTCCCTCTGCGAAGGGCCTATCTTTTATTCTTGTCTTATAAGTGTCAAGGTGAAATCCACCTTTCCCTTTTACATTTTATCCTTTGGCAAGCACATTGTGTTGGAAAGATCCTGACATATATACCCACTTGGACGTAAGTTTTCATGATCTATTACTGTTGACATTACCCTTGAGGTAAAAGGTTGGGTGGCAACACCATAAGCCCCTACCTTTCTCTGTGTTCGATTAAAACTCCATAAACATAAGTATTGCGTGAGTGCGAGCAATTGTGAAAGACTATATGATAGTTGAGTATGTAGGCTTGCTGAAAAGCTCTTATATTGACTCTTTCCGATGTTACGATAAATTGCAATTGCTTCAATGACCGAGACCAAAGTTTGTTAGTTTCCAATGAAGTTTATGATGCATACTTGATATTGTGGATGAATTGTTACTTTAGCATAATGATCATATGACTATATTTATATAAGTTGTTGTTATGAGAATGATCATGATGCCCTCATGTCCGTATTCTGTTTTTATCGACACCTCTATCTTTAAACATGTGGACATATTTTTCGATTTCGGCCTTCGCTTGAGGACAAGCGAGGTCTAAGCTTGGGGGAGTTGATACGTCCATTTTGTATCATGCTTACAAGTTGATATTTATTGCATTATGGGCTGTTCATACATGTTTTATCACAATAATTATGCCTTTTTCCCTCTTATTTTGCAAGGTTTACATGAAGAAGGGGGAATGCTGGCAGCTGGAATTCTGGGCTGGAAAAGGAGAAAACTCTGGAAACCTATTCTGCACAACTCCAAAAGCCCCGAAACTCCACAGAACATTTTTTCGGAAAATATAAAAAATATCTGGCGGAAGAAATTCACGAGGGGGGCCACTGGCTGGCCTCGAGGGCGGGGGACGCGCCCCCCCTTCCCAGGGTGCGCCCCCTGCCTCGAGGGCCAGCCGGTGGGCCCCTAGTGCCCATCTTCTCCTATATGAAGCGTTTTTACCTGGAAAAAATCAAGGGGAGGCTTTCGGGACCAGACGCCGCCGTCTCGAGGCGGAACCGAGGCGGAAACCAATCTAGGGCTCCGGCAGAGCTGTTCTGCCGGGGATACTTCCCTCGGGGGGGATCTTCACCGCCGTCATCACCAACAACTCTCCCATCTTGGGGAGAGCTATCTTCATCAACATCTTCACCAGAACCATCTCCTCTTATACCCTAGTTCATCTCTTGTATCCAATCTTTGTATCCAAACCTGAGATTGGTACCTGTGGGTTGCTAGTAGTGTTGATTACTCCTTGTAGTTGATGCTAGTTGGTTTATTTGGTGGAAGATCATATGTTCAGATCCATTATGCATATTAATACCCCTCTGATCATGAACAATATTATGTCTCGTGAGTAGTTACTTTTGTTCCTGAGGACATGGGAGAAGTCTTGCTATTAGTACTCATGTGAATTTGGTCTTCGTTCGATATTTTGATGAGATGTATTATGTCTCTCCTCTAGTGGTGTCATGTGAACGTTGACTACATGACACTTCACCATTATTTGGGCCTAGAGGAAGGCATTGGGAAGTAATAAGTAGATGATGGGTTGCTAGAGTGACAGAAGCTTAAACCCTAGTTTATGCGTTGCTTCGTAAGGGGCTGATTTGGATCCATATCTTTCAGGCTATGGTTAGGTTTACCTTAATACTTCTTTTGTAGTTGCGGATGCTTGCATTAGAGGTTAAACATAAGTGGGAGGCTTGTCCAAGTAAGGTCAGCACCCAAGCACCGGTCCACCCACATACCAAATTATCAAGTACCGAATGCGAATCAGACGATCGTGATGAAAACTAGCTTGACGATAGTTCCCATATGTCCTCGGGAGCGCTTTACCTTGCATAGGAGTTTGTCCAGGCTTGTCCTTTGCTACAAAAAGGATTGGTCCATCTTGCTGCACCTATTTACTTTTACCGTTTGTCACTTGCTACCAATTATCTTATCACAAAATTATTTGTTTCGTATAATTTCAGTGCTTGCGGAAAATACCTTACTGAAAACTACCTATCATTTCCTTCTGCTCCTCGTTGGGTTCGACACTCTTACTTATCGAAAGGACTACGATAGATCCCCTACACTTGTGGGTCATCACCCTCGCCTTGCCCGCGCCACACTACACCACCACCCGCGCGCGCCGCCATCACCCGCCGCCTCGCGCCGGAGCCAGCTACTGCCGCCGTCGCCACAACCTCGCCGCCCCGAACAGCGCCGGCCGGATCCGCTCCGCTCGACCCGATCCGCCTCGGCGGTTTTCGACAAAAAACCAGCCGAACCGGTATAACCGATAAAAACCCGCCCCGGTTTTTTTTGTTAGTTCGGTTTTTCTTTTTTTTAGATCGGTTTATTTATTAGGTTTAGTTATATAGTGGACGTTCGTTCGTTTAGAACTGTCAACGAACGTTTTCGTTCGTTAGATTTCTAGAGTGAACGTTCGGTAGGATTTTTCTATTTATTTTAGTTTTCGGCCAGGGACTTATTTGTAGTTAAAACTTTTTCAGTTTAGTCCCTGAACTTCAAACGGCCACAAATTTTCACTCGTTAGTCCAAATCCAACGAAACCAACGCCCAGTAAAACAACTTAAACGTGTTTTTGAAAGTTTAAAATTTTGATTTCGACCAGATTTAAATTTGAACTTCTTTTTGTCATAACTTGAGTTTCGTAACTCCGTTTGAGTTGATTCTTTTCGCAACTCGAAGCTCTTGGCCTAAACTTTCTGATAAGACCAAATTCATTCAATTTTGGTACTGTTAGAAATTGTTTTCTGTTGCAAGAGTTATTCGCTTGTTTTCAAAGTTTTCCGAAGTGTTTTCTTCATTCTTTCTGATCCTCTGAGTGATTGCTTATGTGTGGTTACTATTGATTGCTTATGATAGATTGATCGGAGTGTGACGAGTAGATCTATCATGAGTTATGAGTGCAAAGAATCTACATCGTCAGTATAAGGCAAGTTCATACTTTGATCATACTTTCCAATACCCAGTTTTCATTGCATTAGTTATATCCTCAAACACTTGCATGAGTAGGACTGGTGACATAATATGATGCTTTGTAGTTCATGAGATAGGAACGCAATGACTTGAGATCAACCAAGGGAATTTACGCTTTGTTACTTATTGCTTAGCCATGCTTGTAGACGCGGATTGGTATGAGTGATTTCATGAAAGTTGTGAGTGTAATAACAACTAAGGGTTTGTTTAAGGTGGAAATTTAATACACATCTGGGTGGATTGGTTGTGGCACCCTGGGGATGGACCAGTGGTTGTCAGGGCACCTGGGGATACACCAGTGTTGTCCAAGGAATGCCATGATACGTCTCCAACATATCTATAATTTTTTATTGTTCCATGCTATTATATTATCCTTCTAGGATGTTTTATGGGATTTTATATACACTTTTATATGATTTTTGGGACTAACCTATTAACCCAGAGCCCAGTGCCAGTTTCTGTTTTTCTCCTGTTTTAGAGTATTGCAGAAAAGGAATATCAAACGGAGCCCAATTGACCTGAAATTCAACGGAGGTTTTTTTGGACCAGAAGAAGCCTAGGAAGTGCCGGAGGGGGGCCACAAGGTCCACGGGCTGCCCACGAGGGTAGGGGGCGCGTGCCCCCTGCCATGTGGACAGCCCGGAGACCCACTTTACTTGGCCCCGACTCCAACACCTCCTATATATACAGAAACCTCCGGAAAGTAACCTAGACCGGGAGTCCAATCTAAACCCGTTCTGGCACCCTGCCAGAGGGGGGGAATCCCTCTCCAGTGGCCATCTTCATCATCCCGGCGCTCTCCATGACGAGGGAGGAGTAGTTCACCCTCGGGGCTGAGGGTATGTACCAGTAGCTATGTGTTTGATCTCTCTCTCTCGTGTTCTTGAGATGGCACGATCTTGATGTATCGCGAGCTTTGCTATTATAGTTGGATCTTATGATGTTTCTCCCCCTCTACTCTCTTGTGATGAATTGAGTTTTCCCTTTGAAGTTATCTTAACGGATTGAGTCTTTAAGGATTTGAGAACACTTGATGTATGTCTTGCGTGGGATACCTGTGGTGACAATAGGGTATTCTATTGATTCACTTGATGTATGTTTTGGTGATCAACTTGCGGGTTATGTGACCTTGGGAATCTATGCATAGGGGTTGGCACACGTTTTTGTCTTGACTCCCCGGTAGAAACTTTGGGGCACTCTTTGAAGTTCTTTGTGTTGGTTGAATAGATGAATCGGAGATTGTGTGATGCATATCGTATAATGCCCACGGATACTTGAGGTGACAATGGAGTATCTAGGTGACATTAGGGTTTTGGTTGATTTGTGTCTTAAGGTGTTATTCTAGTACGAACTCTATGATAGATCGAACGGAAAGAATAGCTTCGTGCTATTTTACTACGGACTCTTGAATAGATAGATCAGAAAGAATAACTTTGAGGTGGTTTCATACCCTACCATAATCTCTTCGTTTGTTCTCCGTTATTAGTTACTTTGGAGTGACTCTTTGTTGCATACTGAGGGATAGTTATATGATCCAGTTATGTTATTATTGTTGAGAGAACTTCCACTAGTGAAAGTATGAACCCTAGGCCTTGTTTCCTAGCATTGCAACACAGTTTATGCTCACTTTTATCTTTAGTTACCTTGATGTTTTTATATTTTCAGATTACAAAAAAACCTATATCTACCATCCATATTGCACTTGTATCACCATCTCTTCGCCGAACTAGTGCACCTATACAATTTACCATTGTATTGGGTGTGTTGGGGACTGATACGTCTCCAACGTATCTATAATTTTTGATTGTTCCATGCTATTATTTATGATGTTTTGGATGTTTAATGGGCTTTGTTATACACTTTCATATTATTTTTGGGACTAACCTACTAACCCAAAGGCCCAGTCCAGATTGCTGTTTTTTGCCTGTTTTAGGGTTTTACAGAAAAGGAATATCAAACGGAGTCCAAACGGAATGAAACCTTTGGGAGAGATATTTTTGGAGCAATATACGCATGGGAGACTTGAGAACCACGGAGTAGGGCTGACGTGGCGTCCACGAGGGTGGGGCGTGCCCCCTCCCTATAGGGCGCGCCCCCTGCCTCGTGGGCACCCCGTCTGGCCCCCGGTGCCCTCCTTCCTCCTATATATACCTACGTACCCCGAAACTATCAGAACAAGAGAGAAAACCCTAGTTCCACCGCCACAACCTTCTGTTCCCATGAGATCCATTCTTGGGGCCTGTTCCGGAGCTTCGCCTGAGGGGGAATCTACCACAGAGTGCTTCTACATCATCATCATCGCCTCACCATGAGTTGTGATTAGTTTACCACAGACCTTCGGGTCCATAGCTAGTATCTAGATGGCTTCTTCTCTCTCTTTGGATCTCAATACCAAGTTATCCTCGGTCTTTGAGGAGATCTATTCGATGTAATCTCTTTTTGCGGTGTGTTTGTCGAGATCCGATGAATTGTGGGTTTATGATCAAGATTATCTATGAGAAATATTTGGTTCTTTTCTAAACTCTTTATGTATGATTATAATATCCTTGCAAGTCTCTTCGAATTATAGGTTTGGTTTGGCCTACTAGATCTTTAGTTCTTGCAATGGGAGAAGTGCTTGGCTTTGGGTTCAATCTTGCGGTGTCCTTTCCCAGTGACAGTAGGGGCAGCAAGGCACGTATTGTATTGTTGCCATCGAGGATAAAAAGATGGGGTTTATATCACTATGTTTGAGTTTATCCCTCTACATCATGTCATCTTCCTTAAGGCGTTACTCCGTTCTTATGAGCTTAATACACTAGATGCATGCTGGATAGCGGTTGATGTGTGGAGTAATAGTAGTAGATGCAGAATCGTTTCGGTCTACTTGTCTCGAACGTGATGCCTATATATAATGATCATGCCTAGATAGTCTCATAATTATTCGATTTCCTATCAATTGCTCGACAGTAATTTGTTTACCCGCCGTAGAATATCGCTATCATGAGAGAAGCCACTAGAGAACACTATGGCCCCCAGGTCTATTCTCAACATATCAATCTACAATCTACTTTACTTTTATGCTTTTACTTTCTGTTCTTATATCCAAAAATAGCAAAAATATCAAACTATCATCTCTATCAGATCTCACTTTCATAAGTGACCGTAAAGGGATTGACAACCCCTTATCGTGTTGGCTGCGAAGTTCTTATTTGTTTGTGCATGTGCGAGGGACTCGCGCGTGGTCTCCTACTCGATTGATACCTTGGTTCTCAAAAACTGAGGGAAATACTTACTCTACTGTGCTGCATCACCCTTTCCTCTTCGAAGGAATACAACGCAAGCTCGAGAAATAGCAGGGACACAAGAGACTCTTTGTTATTTGGTTGCAGGGTTGTTTGAGAGAGACCATCTTCATCCTAGGCCTCCCACGGATTGATAAACCTTAGGTCATCCACTTGAGGGAAATTTGCTACTGTCCTACAAACCTCTAAACTTGGAGGCTCAACAACGTCTACAAGAAGAAGGTTGCGTAGTAGACATCATGCCACCCAGGCTCAAAGGGATCATATATCATTCATGCCTAGAAACTTTCATGTGCAGTCATAATGCCGTTATGGGCTCTAGCATAGTTGAGTATGTTGTGTGACCTCTTTCCGTGGTAGACTAGCAGATGTAGCGGATGTAGGTGGTACGGTCTACCCAGGGTTAAGAGTTAATACTCCATAAAGACCGTGTCTCGGTCATCCGTTTCTCAAACACCATGTAGTGCGAGAAATCAAACGGAGGAGATTGGGTCGTGTGGGGAAAAGTGCACAAACTATTAATGAGTAGCCGTGTCCACGATTATGGACGTCTTTGAGTATCTAGAAGTGGATTATTTTATTGATCTCATCACTTGATCTAATAAAATTGTCAGATTATTAATTTTGGTAACTTGGAAATTGAGATGGAGGACCCATTCTCAATATTGCTTAATTCAACTGAGTAGTTAAATAAAACTTATTCCTTTGTTGTAGGGAAAAACTAGCTTTACACAAAAGTTAACCTTACAGCCTCCACCAGCCAAATATGCATGTAGTTGTAGGCATTATTCATCATTACTGCTACAGTAAGAATTGGCCAGTACATTCAATGTACTGACCTACATGGCTGTAACGTCTCATGTTGCAGGAATTACTCGACGAGTAAGAGTTATGTTAGGGTTGCTGTCAAGGATATTACTACCAGTTATAAACCGGCCAGGAGGGTCCGGTTTACGTTATCAAGATTACATTATCAAAGACCCAGCGGAGCATGAAGTAGAAGATTACAACCCAAGAGGTTTAGAGCCCAAGTGTTAGGGCCCATGATTTGTAAACCGTCATACTATGTAACTTGGGATGTAAGATAGAAAGAACAGAGACCGAGGCGGACGCGTTTATGAGCTGGCTCGGGACTCTGTAAACCGGACCGGGCGTCACCTCTTATATAAAGGGACGACCCGGCGACGGTTCAGGGACAGACAACGACAGCTCGAGACACGGGCAAGCGGATTCGCTCCCTGGTCATCGAAACCCTAGCAATACACACCAAATTAGACGTAGGCTTTTACCTTCATCGAAGGGGCCAAACTAGTATAAAATCCCTGCGTCCTTTGTCCGCTTTAACCCCTTTAAGCTAACCCGTAGCGATGGCCTCACGACTAAGTCCTTTTGCTAGGACATCTGCCGTGCTAAATCTACGACTGTTGGCGCCCACCGTGGGGCTATCGCACGATGGTTTCGAGTTCTTGAAGGGCAGATTTGAAGGACTCAAGGGCTATGCAGTGGGCCGGATGACTAAGAGTCGTCGCGGCCGTATCTACATCGACGATGCAGGTTGTGGCCCCGAGGCCGATTCAATCGAATACGGGTACCGGGTCCCCTTCGGCGGCATCCACGTCTTCCTCGGCAAGATCGGCGAACCGGGCCATGAGCCAGACATCTTCCCCAACATCATCGAGCCGGCTCAGCGTGCGAGACCAGCCCGGATTCAGCCAGCCATGAAGCACGCCTTCGTTGGAGCAGTGCATGGAGTTCAAACCGAGGACGGATCGGACTTTGGTGGCGAGACTGTTGTCTATTCCAACGACGAATCTTCTTCCGGAGAGAC
This sequence comes from Secale cereale, assembly GCA_902687465.1. Classification (NCBI taxonomy): domain Eukaryota; kingdom Viridiplantae; phylum Streptophyta; class Magnoliopsida; order Poales; family Poaceae; genus Secale; species Secale cereale. The sequence goes on along the minus strand of LR738711.1, from coordinate 851,163,176 downwards.
AAAACCTTTGTATCTGCTGCAAGACGGTTGATCGAAGGGTTGTTCCGAGGGTGACAGTATTCTGGACCCCCTCGATCCGCCAAACCGGGTCGCTGTCTTTATGGCCGGATCACAGTCTATGCAGCAGCCTTCAACAACAGCGGCATTAACATCGGGCGTGATGGGGGCTAGAGCAGGAGATCCTCCCCCATCGCCATCTAATACTTTATCCACCTTGGTCGACACTTTGACGGCGTTATTGACAGCAGAAGTAACCCATGCCAACAAGGAGCAGCATGATGCGGAGGTCGCTCAGGTGAAAAGCCGGATCGAACAAGCCAAGTTGGACCGGGCTGCTGAGATAGCTAGGTTGGCTACAAAGCAGGCGGAGCTTGATGCTCGGGCCTATCGACTCATGTTGGATCAGACCGCTTCACACGAGGTAATGGTGAGAAGGCAACGATCTCGCCTGCCACCGGTTTATGAGGCAAGGAACCTCTTCAGCACGCCAGGAGTAGGAACCAGTAACCAGCCGGAGGTGAACCGGGGAGGAGTACCGGGAACGGGCGCGTCGGTTCAGCCACCGGCCGCAGAGCCAAACCGCCAAGTTGTGCCGGCCCAACATGTGCCCACCCCTCCTGGTCATTATTATAATCCGTTGGACAACATAGTTGCCGCCGCTTCACGACTAGCCGCCCTTCCTATTGAAGGAATGTCCCCCATAGCAGTGGAAGCGCGACGAGCCAGGGAGTTGTTGGACGCGGTGCTAACTCAACAGCAAGCCTATACCTATAGCCGGGAGAGGATTCACTCGACTCCCCGTCCAAGCCGGAGTTATACGAGGCGTCTGGATGAACCGGCCGTATCAAGCAGCGCACGGAGATGTAAACAGCCGAGGCAGGATAATCCGGCAGGAGGAGAGGCACACGCTCAAGACGTGGTGGATCAGGCCAGACAGCGCCGGGAGGCCGAGGTAACAGCGCAGTACGAAGCCCATCAGGCGACGCCGGTTCGTCCCACCACCACAGTTGAACCGGGGGTCATGTCCAGTTCCCTGGGCGTGCCGTGTCTCATCCCTGCTTTACGGAACATAAAATTACCCAAGGATTTCAAAGGACCGCGCAAAGTACCTAACTACACGGCAGATCTTGCTCCGGAGGCATGGGTTGAGAGTTATGAGATGGCAATGGAGATGCTCGATGTGGATGAGGCAGCCTGCGCCAAGTATTTAACAATGATGCTTGAAGGCACGGCCCGAACATGGCTGAAGGGTTTACCACCTAATTCCATTGGATCATGGGCTGAATTGCGGCACCGGTTTATCAACAACTTCAAGGACACGTGCAAGCAGCCGATGTCTGTCATCGACTTAGCTACCTACGTTCAAGGAGAGCAGGAGTCTACAAGCAGTTGGGTGCGTCGAGTGTCAGAAATCTTGCACTCCTCCAATAGCATCAACCCAAGTACAGCAGTGGTAACCTTGGAGGGCAATTGCCGGTTTGAACCCTTGCGATTAAAGCTGGGACGGCTTAAACATGATTGCAACGACATGGGGATGCTCATGGGCGCTTTAGTAAAGTACGGAGACTCTGATAACACCAAGCATCCAGACGCAGACGGAGACAAGTCGGGGAAGGCAAGCAAAAACGGTAAACAACCGTAGCCCAATCCGGCGAATCAAGGATACAATGGTAAGCGTAAAGCAGATGGCAACTCAGATTTTGTGGCCAACACCAGCGCTCGGGAGGATGGGCAGCGCCGCAAAGGTAGACCGCCCCCATGTAATGGGAGGCCGCCTATTAATCTGGAGCGCCAGTTGAACGTGCCTTGCCCAAAGCACGGTACGCCGGAAAAACCAGCTACACATCTCTGGAAGGATTGCTTCATCATGCAGGAATTCATGAACCGGAATAGGTATGATCACGGGCCCTCCGGCTGATCAGGCCCTGGTTTCCAGGGTCCGGGTTATCAAGGTGGTGGATCCGGTTCAGGGTACCACGCTAATAATGGCAACCACAACGGGCACAACCAGCATAACCAGCAGCATGGTCAGGGCGGATACAACAATTAGGGGAATCAATAGCGTCAGCAGCAACAGCAATCCGGATATCAGAATAATCCGAAGGAGCTAAGCAATGGGCAGTATCATGTCTTCACCACAAGCTTGTGCAAGTGGGATCAGAAAGTTCTGAAGAGGGCAGTACATTCTGTTGAACCGGCGGTGCCGCATTTTCTGCGTTGGTCGGAACAGCCCATTGTGTGGAGCAGAGAGGATCATCCGCCCCGGGTTGACAATCCGGGTTAGCTGGCTCTAGTGGTAGCACCTCAGGTGGGTGGCTACAAGTTCACAAAAGTGCTTATGGATGGAGGCAGCAGCATCAACATCCTGTATTATGAGACTTTCCGGCGTATGGGGCTGACAGACAAAAAGCTTCGACAGTCCAATACAGTGTTTCATGGGGTGGTGCCCGGTAAATCGGCCTATCCAGTTGGCAAGATCGATCTAGAAGTTACCTTTGGAGATGAGCATGACTCTAGGTCAGAGACTGTAACCTTTGAAGTGGTAAAGATCAAGAGCCCATACCACGCTTTGTTTGGGCGGCCGGTTTATGCCAAGTTCATGGCTAGGCCGTGTTATGTTTATCCACAGCTCAAGATGCCAGGCCACAAGGGAACTATTACGATCCATGGGAGCCGCAAAATTGCATTGGAGTGCGAGGAAGGTGATGCAGCTTATGCCGAAGCGGTTTGCGCAACTGAGGAGCTGAAGTTCTACAAGGACAATGTTGATCCGGCATATATGTCTCCGCTGAAGAAACCAACTACAAAGCATGATCCGGCGTTGAAGTTCAAATCAGCTGAAGAGACTAAGTAGGTGGACTTTGTTCCTGGTGATTCATCCAAGCAGTTCACTATCAGTGCTAACCTAGTCCTAAAATAGGAAAGCGCGCTCATCGAGTTCATCCGTGAGAACCGGGACATCTTTGCATGGAAGCCTTATGACATGCCAGGTATACCGAGGGTACTCGCTTAGCACAATCTTAATATTGATCCTAAGTTCAAACCGGTCAAGCAGTATCTGCATCGCTTCAATGAAGAGAGGCGCAAGGCTATTGGAGAAGAAGTGGCTATGCTCTTAGCCGCAGGCTTTATAGTTGAGGTGTTTCATCCAGAGTGGTTGGCTAATCCGGTGCTAGTACTTAAGAAAAATGGCACTTGGAGAATATGCGTTGATTACACGGATCTGAACAAAGCTTGCCCAACTGACCCTTTTGCTCTCCCCCGTATTGATCAAATCATTGATGCTACGGCAGGATGTGAGCGGCTAAGTTTTTTGGATGCATACTCAGGTTATCATCAGATTAAGATGGCAGTTAAGGACCAGGAGAAGACGGCCTTCATAACTCCCGTTGGAGCCTTCTGCTATGTATCTATGCCATTTGGGCTTAAGAGTGCCCAGGCAACCTACCAACGTTGTGTGCAGAATTGCCTTCATGGGCACATTGGGAGGAATGTTCATGCATATGTGGATGACATTGTGGTGAAATCCAGGAAGGAGGAGACACTAATAGCAGATTTAAAGGAAACTTTTGACAATCTCCGGGTCTACAAAATGATGCTTAATCCGGAGAAGTGCGTTTTTGGTGTTCGGGCAGGCAAGCTCCTGGGGTTCTTAGTGTCAAACAGAGGAATCGAAGCCAATCCAGAGAAGATCAAGGCGATTACATCCCTGGCTAAACCAGCGTGCATCAACGATGTCCAACGCGTTGCGGGCCGTATTGCGGCACTCAGCCGGTTTATTAGCCGTTTGGGGGAGAAGGCTATCCCGCTTTATCAGATGATGAAAAAGACAGACCGCTTCGTCTGGAGTGATGCTGTTGATACTGCGTTTGAGGACCTGAAGAGGCAGTTGGCAGAGCCGCCGGTCCTTGATGTCCCAGTTGACAATGAGCCCCTGTTGTTATACGTGGCTGCTAATGCCCGTGCAGTAAGCGTTGCTGTTGTGGTAGAGCACAAGGAGGCAGGCAAAGAATATCCAGTTCAGCGACCGGTTTATTACATCTGTGAGGTGCTCATCGAGTCAAAGTAGAGATATCAGCATTGGCAGAAACTGGTGTATGGAGTCTTCATGGCAAACCGGAAGCTAAAGCACTATTTTCAGGGCCACCCAATCACCGTTGTCAGTTCAGCTCCGTTAGGGTATATAATCCAGAACAGAGAAGCTACTGGGTGGGTTGCAAAGTGGGCCATTGAGCTTAGCCCGCACGGATTAAAGTATGTGCCCCGTACTGCGATAAAATCCCAAGCACTGGTGGATTTCATCAATAATTGGACAGAGTTGCAGGCGCCTGAGGAGAAGCCAGATCACACGTATTGGACTATTCAATTCGACGGTTCATGGCAATTAGAGGGCTCGGGGGCTGGAGTCGTGCTAACTTCCCCAGGAGGTGATAAGTTTTGTTATGTCCTCCGTTTAATGTTCCCCTGCACTAACAATGCTGCTGAGTATGAAGCTCTCCTCCATGTTCTGCGGAGGGCCAAGGAAATGAACTTGAGCCGGGTTAAGTGCTTTGGCGATTCAGATCTGGTGGCACAACAAGTATCTGGCAAGTGGGACTCCAAGGATCCGCTCATGGCAGCATATCGACGAGAGGTGGACGCTGTTGCTGGACACTTCAAGGGTTATCAGGTGGATCACATAGACCGGCGAAAGAATGAAGCGGCCGACGCGTTGAGCCGGCTGGGTTCCCAGCGTAAACCGGTTCCACCTAATACCTTCTTGGATGAGTTGCATAATCCGTTGGTGCAGTTACCTTCAGAGGAGGACTTGGTTGTTCCTGATCCGGAGGCACAATTGGTCGCAGCGCTTCATGTCATTCCGGATTGGACGCTCCCTTACCTGGCATACATGAACCGAGGTGAGTTACCAGAGGACGAAGTCGAGGCCCGGCAGATAATCCGGCGATCTAAGTCCATGACTATTGTCAATAGAGAACTTCATCATCGCAGCGTTTCTGTAGCGTTCCAGCGGTGTGTGTCACCAGAAGAAGGTTGTGGTATCCTTCGAGAGATTCGTGAAGGGGATTGTGGTCATCACGCCGGTTCAAAATCTTTGGTGGCTAAAACTTTTCGTCATTGGTTCTACTAGTTGACAGCTCATGTTGATGCAGAGGACTTGGTCAGAAAATGTGACGCTTGCCAAAAATTCTCACGGTGTGCTCATATACCGGCGCAGGAGCTGAGGATGATCCCAATTACTTGGCCGTTTGCGACTTGGGGGCTTGATATGGTTGGACCCTTCAAAAGATCCCAAGATAATAAAACCCACCTTCTAGTGGCCGTGGACAAGTTTACCAAATGGGTTGAAGCGGAGCCTGTCAGTAAGCGTGATGCAGCAACGGCGGTTCAATTCATTAAAAAGGTGATTTTCCGGTTTGGCTTTCCACACAACATTATAACTGATAATGGCACCAATCTATCCAAGGGGGCTATGGAGGAGTTCTGTCAACGAGAGCACATCCGCCTTGACGTATCATCAGTAGCTCACCCTCAGTCTAATGGCCAAGCTGAAAGAGCCAATCAAGAGATCTTGAGAGGCATCAAGCCCCGGCTTATGGTTCCTTTGCAGAGAACACCGGGTTGTTGGGTGGAGGAATTACCTTCTGTGCTATGGAGCATCAATACTACACCTAACAGGTCTACAGGGTACACGCCTTTCTTCATGGTGTATGGAGCTGAAGCGGTCCTCCCTAGTGATATCCATCATGACTCGCCGCGGGTGACGGCTTATGTTGAAGCGGATAATGAGAAAGCAAGGCAAGATGCGTTGGACCGGCTGGATGAAGAACGGGACACAACAGCAGCTTAATCGGCGATTTATCAGCAAGACCTGCGCCGGTACCACAGTCGCCGGGTTAAGACTAGGACGTTTCAAGAAGGAGACATGGTGCTCCGGCTCATCCAAGACCAGACGGACGTGCACAAGTTATCCCCACCTTGGGAGGGACCCTTTGTGGTCAGCAAGAACCTGCACAACGGATCATACTACCTTGTCGACGTTCGAGAACACAAGGACTCACGTACGGCGGAGGAGGAGACCAAGCGGCCGTGGAACATCGCTCTTCTTCAACCTTACTATACTTGAGCCATAGGCTTCCCTTTATATACAATGTATATATTATGATCAATATAATAATCTAGCGCCCCCGGTAAACCGGGGTATCAGCCATCTTTTCATAAGAGTATCACATGGGGGCTTCCGTGGGCAAGGGAGTTTCTATGGCCTCTTAAACCGGCGCCTTCGATAAATCGAGGTATCAGCCGTCTTTTATGTTCATAAGAGTATCACATGGGGGCTTCCGTGGGCAAGGGAGTTTCCTATGGCCTCTTAAACCGGCGGCCACATCAAGACCATCATACGAGCACAGCTCTGGTTGCTTCGGCAATTTCCACATGATGATGAGGGGCAAAAGAGAGTTTGATGCCTAGCACAACTCAAACATAGGCCCCGACGAGCAATGCACAAACGCTACCTGGGGGCTCCTGATGCAAGTTCATCAGCGAGTTGAAAACTCTTATAGTGAACACGGCTTGGAAGCTTGGTGTATACACCTAAAACCCCGGATTAACCTGCCTGCATCAAGTAAATCTCACCGTCCAGGTAAACCTGGTATGACCCGTCAAACGTACACACAAGTCAATCCTTCTGGACCCTGAACTTGGTAACGTTAAATTGACGATCATCACGTGATTACACAAGTCAAATCTTTATGAGATTTTGAACATTGGTAGCATTTGACATTGATGATTTGGTTAAAGATCGCGGATCATCTTAACAGGCTTTGCTAAAATGGTTAATGACAGTAGCCTGGCAGCTCATAAAAAGCCTCGAATTTGGTGCCTGGCAGCTCGTAAAAAGCCTCGACTACATGGTCTTATTTGCCCAAAAACTTTATTTTTCATTTTTTTTTATGTTTTCTTAAATCTTTATCCTCAAGGTCATTGGTTTTTCAACCAAGTCCATTGATTCAAGAGTGGATGACTACAAAGTTGCCGCTACATCTGTATTTACAGAGTTATAGTCTGGGTTATAAACACCAGTACTAGTTTACAGTTAAACCGGAGTTCATTGTAACCCGGTTCGGCCTTCATGACGAGCCGACAAATAATCAAGGGAGTCATCAGCACTTACACCTTGAATGGTTTCTGCCGGATTAAGGTCTATTAAGATATACTTAACCGCAGGTATGGTACATGCTTATATTTTATACACAGTTCAAGTTATTAACTTAGATCATGTGTTTGGGCAATATGACCCGTCCGGCGGTAAACCGCCAGGACACTTTGAACTTTGTTTTGTGCAGAAACAAGTAGTATAGATTGGCAAAAGCATTGAAAGCAGGATGTATTTCAAAGGCTGCCGAATCAAAGCAAAATCACAAAAGATAGTGTGGGACAGAGACAGTATCTCAACTACCCTATTACAAGGCACTGAAAGGCCCAAAAGAATATCAGTCTTCCTCAAACTACGGGACATAAAGTTAAACCGAAGCCGGTTTAAGACTCTGCATCAGCCCGTCGTGACGATTGAGGGTCAGCCTGCTCCGGGTCTTCAGCGGCTTCCTCCAGCTGTTGGAAATCAGTGGTGCTCCAGTCAATCTTGGCAAGGGCTCAGAAATAAACTTTGTCATTTATAAGTTCTGACGGTTCAATGTCAGGAGCGAAGGTGTGCTTACGAATGGGTGGAATAAGATTTTCAATGTCCTAGGACAGACGCTCCACCCGTACGTTCTCCAGATCAGAACCCGCGTGGTATCTTGATAAATCTGCTTCATCAGCAAGTTTACTGGCAAGAGGCTGCATATCCTTGGTTAAGGCACGAAGGTCATCACTGGAGAAAGTTGATCCGTCCTCCTTCATACTTGGATAGCCATTCATTGCCTCAGTCGGATCAAAATCAGGAACCCACGCCTTGGCTCGGGTTAAAACCATCAGAGACCCAGCTCTTGCGGAGGACTTCTTCACTTCGATGATGCTAGCAGGCAAAGTTGATAGTTTCTCCAGAGTACCTTGGATGGTGGTTGGAGCCAGTTTATTGTGGGAGATAGCACTAATGGCCCTTTGCGCGCCGGAATATAGCTGCTCCACCAAAGTGTAAGGAGCCTTTAGCTTCTTCCGCACATCATCCCCAAGATGAGTAATGCGCCTCCCTGCGTACGAATTACGAGTTAAACCGGAGCGGTACAAAATAGCAAGGACAAGCTTATGTCAACAAGAAACTTACCAAAGATGGCAGATGTCATGTCATTTATATGCTGCTTTAACCCGGACGGCTCCTCCGTCACCGGGTTAAGTGCTGCCTCTGCATCAATGGCTCTCTTTTCCAGTGCAGCCTTTTCAGTTTCCCAAGTTGATCGCTCCGCTTCAAACTCCTTCTTCAGCTTCTCCATATTAGCTAAAGTAAGGGTAAGCTCCTCTTTGGCTTTAACCGAAGCAGTCTCTTGGAAGGTTAGGCTATCCCGGAGTTTAGTTATTTTAGAGGCCCTCCGGTTTAAGTCAGTCTGCCATGGATAAAGTATATCAGATATTCATAAAGCAATCAAAGTCCCAAGCACATAACAAGTTATGCACTTGACACTTGGGGGTTAATGTACATTTGTAGTGAAAGCAGGCAATTTTTCAGACAAGTCCCAAGCACATTACAAGTTATATACTTGGCACTTGGGGGATAATGTGACATCGTTCTAAACATAGGAAAAGTCCCGGTTCACCCGCAATGGAGTAAACCGGCCCTTGGGGGCTACACGTGCAAATCAAAGTTATTCTAGTTGATATACTGAAGTCCTGGTTCACCGGCACTTGGGGGCTACGATGGACTAAAGGTACAGTTACAAGGCACGAGCAGAAATAAAAGACAGGAAAGGAAATTACCTTGTATCGTTCTTTCATTAAGTTCACTAAACCGGCCTCATGGTCACGGCTGGTGTATAGCCGGTTTAAATACCCAGAGTGAAGCTCCTGGGCACTAAGCTGGGCATAGCTGGACAGGTCGGTGCTCCACTTGCCCTTGTCCTTATGGAGAAGTTCTTCCTTGGCAGTATATTTGGCCAAGATGACAGGCGCTCCTGGGGTGGTAAAACCGGTCCTAGTAATCTCAACGTCATCATTGGAAGCAGCAGTTGGCTTGGAAGGATTGACAGCAGGAGTGACTTGAGCAGGACTAGCAGGAGCCGGACTAGCCCGAGCAGGGCTAGCCCGGGCAGGGCTGGCCGGTTTAGCTGTATGATCCATGGGATCGTTCTCTTGAGCAATAATATCTTCTTGATCCATAGGAGGAGGATCATCACGTGGAAGTTCAACATTGTCCTCCAGGGGATTGGCAAGTTCAGGATCTTCTGCCGGTTCAGAAGTAGTGTTGTCGACGGCCGGTTTATTCAATTTTTCCTTTTTGCTAGGCTTGGGCATACTGGGAAAAGATTAAAGGAACAATGAAAATCACAAGTCAAAATGGAAAGATAAACCGGATAGAGTGAAAGACAGCTTACCCGTGAACAATCTTGAGCAAAGGGACTTGCGTGGCGGTTGACTCGCCAGAGGATGAGAGAGGAGTTTCCTGATAATTCAGATCAGACAGATTAAGAGGTTGACGAATAAGACCTGCTTTTGGATGAAGAGCAGTTGGAGTAAGTAAAACCTCAGAGCGACGCCTTCGAGCCGGAGTATGTGGTAATCCGGTCGACTCAACCACATGACCACTGTGGCGAGTAGTGCGGCAAGCTTCATGTTGCTGCTTCTTCAAAAGAAAGTTTGGATCCAGTTGAGCATAAGGGCGAGAAAACTGAAACTTCCGGACTACCCGACGAACTTTGGGTGGCAATGGTTCTGAGTCAGAGGGGAGAGAGATTACCTCAACATCGCCCGCTTTACTACCTTCAGCCGGATCCTGGGAAAATTCATTGTTAATAGAAATGCAGACAAAGAAAAGATTAAAAAGTCATAAGAACTAGGTGGTACCTCGGAGGCCGGATCATCTTCCTCCGCGTTTGAACCGGATGCCGCCGCAGGTTTCTTTTTGTGCTTCTTCACAGCCAGGGTCTTTTTGCGAGATGGCTTTGCCGGTTTATCCTGGGCTTTCCTCTTCAGAAAGGATCGTTAGCCTGTTTAAAGGAATAAAAGCATATTAAGCCAAGCAATACGGATGGATTAAAACAAAGTAAAGGGGCAGAAGAATCTTTACCGATGGCGGTTTGTTATTCACGCGGAAGGGCGCTAATCCGGTCTGGCTGCACTCTTCCAGAGGGATATTCAACATCTATTTGGCAGATTCATTAACTTCTTTCTCTGGAAGCACCATCTCTGTGTGACGCAGAGGGTCCTTGGGGTTCCTAGTGTACTCGCACATTAAACCGGAGCGCCGGCATAGCGGGAGTATGCTCCAGGAAAGCCAGCAGCGGACGAAGTCAACTCCTGTTAGTCCGTTGGCTACGAAGGCCCTGAGCTTTGAAAGCTGGGGAGCATACCGAGCTTGTTCTTGGGCACTTAGACGCTGCGGAAAAGGATGATCCGCTGACAGACGGTGGGGGCGATAACCCGGCATTGGATTTTCCCCTTCTGGTGAAGTGTCAACACAGTAGAACCAAGTTTGGTTCCAGTCCTTGGGATGGCTATGGAGAGTAGCGTGAGGAAAGCTAACATCTTTTCTCTTCTGAATACTCATTCCGCCGAGTTCAGTGTTGGGGCCATCATGAAACTCGGTCCGACGGTTTAAATGGAAGAAGTCCCGGAATAGCTCCACTGATGGCTCCTCTTGCAGATAGGCTTCAGAGAAGACTTGGAAGTTGCAAATATTTGATATAGAATTGGGACCTATGTCTTGGGGATGGAGCTGAAAATCTGCCAACACGTCGCGGAAAAACTTTGACCCTGGCTGGTTAAAACCCCGGGCCAGGTGATAGAAAAAGACAATAATTTCTCCCTCCTTAGGCTTAGGAGGACACTCTTTTCCAGGAGCTCTCCAGTGAAGGGCATCCTTTGGGCCTAAAGCGCCAATGGAGGCCATCTTTTCTAAATCGTCCTCAGTGATCCGGGATGGGACCCAGTTGCAAGCAACAAACTGCTTGGCCACGGAAGTCATCTCTTTCAAAGGGGAAGACTGAAAATGCATAAAAGATCCGGTTTATGATTTATGAAGATCTAAACCGGCATATTCTATGAAGGTAGTGATCTAACTGGCGGTTTAAGCAGGGGCCTAATGGTATCTACCGAATTAGACATCCGAAACAACTATAAGTATGACGTCTACCGGATTATGATGTTTGAAAGCAGAAAGTTAAACCGCCAAACACAGGCAGGTAAGGCACGGATCTAATGTTAAACCGTCGACATTGGCAGATGAGATGCAGATCTAAAGTATGGGAAAACAACTTTAACACGGGCATCAGTAAAATATGGATCTACAGCATATGGAAAACTCAAGATAATTCAAGTTATATTCAGCGGAAACAGCGAAGGTTTTTTGCAGATTCAGTCTAAACTAGCATTATTGGGGGAAATAAGATTACAAGGATGGAGCGGAGTCATGCGTGCAGCGGTCGGCCTAAAAGTTTGAGATCTACGGCTAGGAAATGCCTATGGTGAAGAACCACGAAGAACATGGGTTCATCTATGAGCTCACATGAAACCCTAGAACTAAGATCTACGGGGAGGAAACAATCGGATGTACCTGAAGCAATGGAAGCAGAAAGGCGCCGGCGAATCTCTGGACGCGTTCAGGTTGATGCAGCGGCCGGCTCGACGGAGGCGCAGTACTCGGCGGACGGCGGCGGAGCTCGAGCGTCAGTGGACAGGGGAAGAAGAAGCAAGGGGCAAGAAGAGATGCCCTTTGGCCCTATTTATAAGCCGAATGGATAAAATGGCAGGCGCGGGAATCGAGGAGACCAAAAATCGGATATGGATGGCGCTGTCGCCTCGATCTTTGGAGCTTTAATAAGTAAAGGTAAAAAACAGGTACATGTATTAAATGCGCGGATGGCGTCACGACGGTTTAAAGTGACCTGATGGGATGACGTCATGTTGGTTTACAAAGCATGCTGAAGTTGCAGAAAGGAAAATCTGGACAAGACTTTGAAGATTGACATGAACAGGTTCAAATCAATCTGGGGCCTAATGTCAGGGATATTACTACCAGGTATAGACCGGCCAGGAGGGTCCGGTTTACGTTATCAAGATTACATTATCAAAGGCCCAGCGGAGCATGAAGGAGAAGATTACAGCCCAAGAGGTTTAGAGCCCAGGTGTTAGGGCCCATGATTTGTAAACCGTCATACTATGTAACTTGGGATGTAAGATAGAAAGAACAGAGACCGAGGCGGACGCGTTTATGAGCCGGCTCGGGACTCTGTAAACCGGACCGGGCGTCACCTCTTATATAAAGGGACGACCCGGCGACGGTTCAGGGACAGACAACGACAGCTCGAGACACAGGCAAGCGGATTCGCTCCCTGGTCATCGAAACCCTAGCAATACACACCAAACTAGACGTAGGCTTTTACCTTCATCGAAGGGGCCGAACTAGTATAAAATCCATGCGTCCTTTGTCCGCTTTAACCCCTTTAAGCTAACCCGTAGCGATGGCCTCACGACTAAGTCCTTTTGCTAGGACATCTACCGTGCTAAATGCATGACAGTTGCGCTGTCTACACTCAACTTTGCCGTTGGTGTTGATGGGAATCCACAACTTTGTTGTTACTTCCGCTATATGGATTGAGGTAATAGTATTTATGTTACTTTATATGTTGGAAATATGCCCTAGAGGCAATAATAAAAGAGTTATTATTATATTTCCTTGTTCATGATAATCGTTTATTATCCATGCTATAATTGTATTGATTGGAAACTCAAATACATGTGTGGATGAATAGACAGATTTTGTGTCCCTAGTGAGCCTCTACAGGACTAGCTCGTTGATCAAAGATGACCGTGGTTTCCAGGTCATAGACATGAGTTGTCATTTGATAACGGGATCACATCATTAGGAGAATGATGTGATGGACGAGACCCAAACGTTAAACATAGCTTTTGATCGTGTCAGTTATCGCTATAGTTTTCTGCATGTCAAGTATAAGTTCCTATGACCATGAGATCATGTAACTCACTGACACCATAGGAGTGCTTTGTGTGTGCCAAACGTTGCAACGTAACTGGGTGACTATAAAGGTACTCTACAGGTATCTCCGAGGGTGTCTGTTGAGTCGACATGGATCGAGACTGGGATTTGTCACTCCGTGTGACGGAGAGGTATCTCCGGGCCCACTCGGTAATACGTCATCTCAATGAGCTCAAAGTGACTAAGTAGTTGGTCACGGGATTATGTATTACGGTAACGAGTAAAGAGACTTGCCGGTAACGAGATTGAACTAGGTATAGAGATACCGACGATCGAATCTCGGGCAAGTAACATACCGACGAGACAAAGGGAACTGTATACGGGATTGCCTAAATCCTTGACATCGTGGTTCATCCGATGAGATCATCGAGAAACATGTGGGAACCAATATGGGTATCCAGATCCCGCTATTGGTTATTGACTTGGGAGTGTCTCGGTCATGTCTACATGGTTTCCGAACCCGCAGGGTCTACACACTTAAGGTTCGGTGACGCTAGGGTTGTTAGTGAGAACAGTGCATGGTTACCGAAGGTTGTTCGGAGTCCCGGATGAGATCCCGGACGTGACGAGGGTCTCCGGAATGGTCCGGGGACGAAGATTGATATATAGGATGAAAGGTTTCGGAGTCCGGAAGTGTTCCGGGGAGCATCGGGAAATCGGCGGATTACCGAAAAAGGGTTTCGGGGGTCCCGGAAGTGGTTCTGGGCCTAATGGGCCACAAGGGGGGACACCACAGCCCTCATAGGGCTGTGCGCCCCCCCTGGGCCCTCTCCTCATGCGGCTAAGGGGGGCTGGGCCCCCTAGGGCAGCCGCACCCCTTGGAGTGGGGGGCAAGGCACCTAGGGGGGAAACCCTAGGGCCTGGCCCTTGGCCGCCGCCCCCCCCTCTGCCCTGGCCGCCGGCCCCCCTAGGGGAAACCCTAGGGCGCCCCCCCTCTCCTCCTTCCCCCTATATATAGAGAGGTAGAGGGAGGGCAGCCAACACACGTTTGTGCCTCGGTGCTGCCCTCCCTCTCCCATAACATCTTCTTCTCCCGCGGTGCTTAGGCGAAGCCCTGCTGGAATTCTTCTCCACCATCACCACCACACCGTCGTGCTGCCGGTCTCTCCATCAACCTCTCCTCCACCCCTTGCTGGATCAAGAAGGAGGAGACGTCCCCGAGCCGTACGTGTGAAGAACGCGGAGGCACCGTTGCTTCGGTGCTAGGATCTTCGGCGATCTGAATCGCGGCGAGTACGACTCCATCAACCGCGTTCTTAACGCTTCCGCTTAGCGATCTACAAGGGTACGTGGATCCAACTCTCCTCTCGTAGTAGCATCTCCTAGATTGATCTTGGTGAACGTAGGAAAAATTTTTGTTTCCCATGCAACGTTCCCCAACAGTGGCATCATGAGCTAGGATCTTGCGTAGATGCTTTCTCGAGTAGAACACAAAAGGGTTTGTGGGCGTTGATGTTTAAATTGCTGCCCTCCTTAGTCTTTCTTGATTCAGCGGTATTATGGGATGAAGCGGCCCAGACCAACTTTACATGTCCACGTACATGAGACCGGTTCCATCGACAGACATGTGACTTTTGTTGCATAAGATGGCTGGCGGGTGTCTGTCTCTCCTATCTTAGTTGAATCGGAATAGAACAAGGCGGTCCTTGTAGAAGGTTAAATAGCAACTTGAATATCACCGTTGTGGCTTTGCGTAGGTAAGAAGCGTTCTTGCTAGATACCCATAGCAGCCACGTAAAACATGCAACAACAAATTAGAGGACGTCTAACTTGTTTTTGCAGGGTATGTATGTGATATGATATGGCCAATGACATGATGAGATATATTTGATGTATGAGATGATCATGTTGTAATAGTTAATATCGACTTGCATGTCGATGCATACGGCAACCGGCAGGAGCCATAGGGTTGTCTTTAATTTTGTATGACCTGCGTGTCAATCATTAAGTGCTTTGTAATGCTTTACTTTATCGCTAAACGGTAGCAATAGTAGTAAGAGCATGGTGGGCGCGCGACAACCCCGATGGCGACACGATGATGGAGATCATGATGATGGGGATCATGGTGTGGCGCCGGTGACGATGGAGATCATGCCGGTGCTTTGGAGATGGAGATCAAAAGCACGAGTTGATGGCCATATCATGTCACTTATGATTTGCATGTGATGTTAATCCTTTTATGCATCTTATTTTGCTTAGGACGACGGTAGCATTATAAGATGATCCTTCACTAAAATTTCAAGATAAAATTGTGTTCCCCCCGAGTGTGCGCCGTTGCGAAGGTTCGTCGTTTCGAAGCACCACGTGATGATCGGGTGTGATAGACTCTACGTTCGCATACAACGGGTGCAAGCCAGTTTTGCACATGCAGAACACTCGGGTTAGACTTGACGAGCCTAGCATGTACAGACATGGCCTCGGAACACGGAGGACCGAAAGGTCGAGCATGAGTCATATAGTAGATATGATCAACATGTTGATGTTCACCATTGACACCACCTCATCTCACGTGATGATCGGACTTGGGTTGGTGAATTTGGATCATGTCACGCTCGAATGACCAGAAGGTTTTGTCGATCCAAAGAATGCTGACAAAGTATGCAGGCTCCAGCGTTCCATTTATGGGCTGGTGCAAGCATCTCGGAGTTGGAATCTTCGCTTTGATGAGGTGATCAAAGCGTTTGGGTTTATACAAGTTTACAATGAAGCTTGTATTTACAAGAAAGTGAGTGGGAGCTCTATAGCGTTTCTGATATTATATGTGGATGACATATTGCTGATTGGAAACAATATAGAATTTTTGGATAGCGTGAAGGGGTATTTGAACAAGAGTTTTTCGATGAAGGATCTCGGTGAAGCTGCTTTCATATTGGGCATCAAGATCTATAGAGATAGATCAAGACGCTTGATAGGACTTTCACAAAGTACATACCTTGATAAAGTTTTGAAGAAGTTCAAAATGGATCAATCCAAGAAGGGGTTCTTGCCGGTATTGCAAGGTACAAAGTTGAGTAAGACTCAATGCCCAGTGACTGCGGAAGATAGAGAAAAGATGAGTGCCGTCCCCTATGCTTCAGCCATAGGCTCTATCATGTATGCAATGCTGTGCACAAGACCAGATGTCAGCCTTGCCATAAGTATGGCCGGAAGGTTTCAAAGTAATCCTGGTATGGATCACTGGACAGCGGTCAAGAATATCCTAAAGTACCTGAAAAGGACTAAGGATATGTTTCTCGTTTATGGAGGTGATCAAGAGCTCGTCGTAAAGGGTTACGTCGATGCAAGCTTTGACACTGATCCGGATGACTCTAAGTCTCAAACCGGATACGTATATATTCTCAACGGGGGAGCGGTAAGCTGGTGCAGTTCCAAGCAGAGCGTGGTAGCTGATTCTACATGTGAAGCGGAGTATATAGCTGCCTCGGAGGCGGCAAAGGAAGGTGTCTGGATGAAGGAGTTCATGACAGATCTTGGAGTTGTGCCTAGTGCACTGAACCCAATGACTCTGTTCTGTGACAACACTGGTGCCATTGCTCTAGCCAAGGAACCAAGGTTTCACAAGAGGACCAGACCCATAAAGCGACGCTTCAATTCCATCCGCGATTCGGTCAAGGAGGAGGACATAAACATTTGCAAAGTACACACGGATTTGAATGTTGCAGATCCGTTGACTAAGCCTCTTCCACGGGCTAAGCACGATCAACACCAAGACTCTATGGGTGTTAGATTCATTACCTTGTAATGCTAGATTATTGACTCTAGTGCAAGTGGGAGACTGTTGGAAATATGCCCTAGAGGCAATAATAAAAGAGTTATTATTATATTTCCTTGTTCATGATAATCGTTTATTATCCATGCTATAATTGTATTGATTGTAAACTCAAATACATGTGTGGATGAATAGACAGACTTTGTGTCCCTAGTGAGCCTCTACAGGACTAGCTCGTTGATCAAAGATGACCGCGGTTTCCAGGTCATAGACATGAGTTGTCATTTGATAACGGGATCACATCATTAGGAGAATGATGTGATGGACGAGACCCAAACGTTAAACATAGCTTTTGATCGTGTCAGTTATCGCTATAGTTTTCTGCATGTCAAGTATAAGTTCCTATGACCATGAGATCATGTAACTCACTGACACCGTAGGAGTGCTTTGTGTGTGCCAAACGTCACAACGTAACTGGGTGACTATAAAGGTACTCTACAGGTATCTCCGAGGGTGTCTGATGAGTTGACATGGATCGAGACTGGGATTTGTCACTCCGTGTGACGGAGAGGTATCTCCGGGCCCACTCGGTAATACGTCATCTCAATGAGCTCAAAGTGACTAAGTAGTTGGTCACGGGATTATGTATTACGGTAACGAGTAAAGAGACTTGCCGGTAACGAGATTGAACTAGGTATAGAGATACCGACGATCGAATCTCGGGCAAGTAACATACCGACGAGACAAAGGGAACTGTATACGGGATTGCCTGAATCCTTGACATCGTGGTTCATCCGATGAGATCATCGAGAAACATGTAGGAACCAATATGGGTATCCAGATCCCGCTATTGGTTATTGACCTGGGAGTGTCTCGGTCATGTCTACATGGTTTCCGAACCCGCAGGGTCTACACACTTAACGTTCGGTGACGCTAGGGTTGTTAGTGAGAAAAGTGTATGGTTATCGAAGGTTGTTCGGAGTCCCGGATGAGATCCCGGACATGACGAGGGTCTCCGGAATGGTCCGGAGACGAAGATTGATATATAGGATGAAAGGTTTCGGAGTACCGGAAGTGTTCCGGGGAGCATCGGGAAATCGGCGGAGTACCGGAAGGGGTTTCGGAGGGTCCGGAAGTGGTTCTGGGCCTAGTGGGCCACAAGGGGGAACACCACAGCCCTCAGGGGGCTGTGCGCCCCCCCTGGGCCCTCTCCTCATGCGGCTAAGGGGGTGGGACCCCCTAGGGCTGGCCGCACCCCTTGGCCTTGGGGGGCAAGGCACCTAGGGGGGGAAACCCTAGGGCCTGGCCGCGCCCCCCTGCCCTCGCCGCCGCCCCCTCCCCTTGCCCTGGCCGCCGGCCCCTAGGGGGAAACCCTAGGGCGCCCTCACCTCTCCACCCCCCCTATATATAGTGGGGCAAAGGGAGGGCAGCCAACACAGTTTGTGCCTCGGTGCTGCCCTCCCTCTCCCGTTACATCTTCTTCTCCCGCGGTGCTTAGGCGAAGCCCTGCTGGAGTTCTTCTCCACCATCACCACCACGCCGTCGTGCTGCCGGTTCTCCATCAACCTCTCCTCCACCCCTTGCTGGATCAAGAAGGAGGAGACGTCCCCGAGCCGTACGTGTGAAGAACGCGGAGGCACCGTTGCTTCGGTGCTAGGTCTTCGGCGATCTGAATCGCGACGAGTACGACTCCATCATCCGCGTTCATAACGCTTCCGATTAGCGATCTACAAGGGTACGTAGATCACACTCTCCCCTCGTAGTTGCATCTACTAGATTGATCTTGGTGAACGGTAGGAAAATTTTTGTTTCCCATGCAACGTTCCCCAACAGTGGCATCATGAGCTAGGATCTTGCGTAGATGCTTTCTCGAGTAGAACACAAAAGGGTTTGTGGCGTTGATGTTTAAATTGCTGCCCTCCTTAGTCTTTCTTGATTCAGCGGTATTATAGGATGAAGCGGCCCGGACCAACTTTACATGTCCACGTACATGAGACCGGTTCCATCGACAGACATGTGACTTTCGTTGCATAAGATGGCTGGCGGGTGTCTGTCTCTCCTATCTTAGTTGAATCGGAATAGAACAAGGCAGTCCTTGTAGAAGGTTAAATAGCAACTTGAATATCACCGTTGTGGTTTTGCGTAGGTAAGAAGCGTTCTTGCTAGATACCCATAGCAGCCACGTAAAACATGCAACAACAAATTAGAGGACGTCTAACTTGTTTTTGCAGGGTATGTATGTGATATGATATGGCCAATGACATGATGAAATATATTTGATGTATGAGATGATCATGTTGTAATAGTTAATATCGACTTGCATGTCGATGCATACGGCAACCGGCAGGAGCCATAGGGTTGTCTTTAATTTTTGTATGACCTGTGTGTCAATCATTAAGCGCTTTGTAATGCTTTACTTTATCGCTAAACGGTAGCAATAGTAGTAAGAACATGGTGGGCGCACGACAACCCCGATGGCAACACGATGATGGAGATCATGATGATGGAGATCATGGTGTGGCGCCGGTGACGATGGAGATCATGCCGGTGCTTTGGAGATGGAGATCAAAAGCACGAGTTGATGGCCATATCATGTCACTTATGATTTGCATGTGATGTTAATCCTTTTATGCATCTTATTTTGCTTAGGACGACGGTAGCATCATAAGATGATCCTTCACTAAAATTTCAAGATAAAATTGTGTTCCCCCCGAGTGTGCGCCGTTGCGAAGGTTCGTCGTTTCGAAGCACCACGTGATGATCGGGTGTGATAGACTCTACGTTCGCATACAACGGGTGCAAGCCAGTTTTGCACATGCAGAACACTCGGGTTAGACTTGACGAGCCTAGCATGTACAGACATGGCCTCGGAACACGGAGGACCGAAAGGTCGAGCATGAGTCATATAGTAGATATGATCAACATGTTGATGTTCACCATTGACACCACCTCATCTCACGTGATGATCGGACTTGGGTTGGTGAATTTGGATCATGTCACGCTCGAATGACCAGAGGGATGTCAATTTGAGTGGGAGTTATAAATAATTTGATTAGGTAATAACTCACTTATCATGAACAATAGTCTAAAATGTCTTTGCAAATCTTTTGTTGTAGATGGCTCGCGCAGTAGCTCCCCTGAATTTTAATGCGTTCCTAGAGAAAGCTAAACTGAAAGATGATGGGAGCAACTTTGTGGACTGGCTCCGCAATCTGAGGATCATCCTCACAGCTGCCCAAAAGGTTTATGTCCTAAATGCACCGCTAGGTGACCCCCCCGCTCCTACAGCCCCTGCAGACGTTTTGAACGTCTGGCAGACGCGTTCGGATGACTATTCGATAGTGCAGTGTGCCATGTTGTACGGCTTGGAAGGAGGACTTCAAAGGCGTTTTGAACGTCATGGTGCATATGAGATGTACCAGGAGTTGAAGTTCATCTTTGAAAAGAATGCTAAGATCGAGAGGTATGAGACCACCGATAAATTCTTTGCTTGCAAGATGGAGGAGAATTCGTCTGTCAGTGAGCACTTACTGAAGATGTCTGGGTACTATACCCGCATAGCTGATCTGGGACTTGTGTTCCCGGATGAGGCTATCATTGACAGAATTCTCCAGTCACTCCCTCCCAGCTACAAGAGCTTCGTGCAGCAGTATAACATGCAAGGGATGAACAAAACCATCGCCGAGCTGTTTTCGATGCTGAAAGTCGCTGAGGCAAACATCCAGAAGGAGTATCAAGTGTTGATGGTCAATAAAACCACCAGTTTCAAGAAGAATGGCAAGGGCAAGAAGGGTAACTCTAAGAAGGGTGGCAAAGCAGTTGCTAATCCAGTGAAGAAACCCAAGGCTGGGCCCAAGCCAGAGACTGAGTGTTTCTATTGCAAGGGGAACGGCCACTGGAAGCGGAACTGCCCCAAGTATCTGGCAGACAAGAAGGGGGCCAACAACAACAACAAAGGTATATGTGATATACATGTTATTGATGTGTACCTTACCAACTCTCGTTGTAGTGCCTGGGTATTTGATACCGGTTCGGTTGCTCACATTTGCAACTCTAAACAGGAACTGCGGAATAAACGGAGGCTGGCGAAGGACGAAGTGACGATGCGCGTGGGAAATGGTTCCAAGGTTGATGTGATCGCCGTCGGCACGCTCGCTCTTCGATTACCATCGGGATTAGTTTTGAACCTGAATAATTGTTATTTAGTGCCTGCGTTAAGCATGAACATTATATCTGGATCTTGTTTATTGCGAGACGGTTACTCATTTAAATCGGAGAATAAAGGTTGTTCTATTTATATGAGTAATATCTTTTATGGTCATGCACCCGAAGTTAGGGGTTTATTCTTATTGAATCTCGATAGTGATGATACACATGTTCATAACATTGATGCCAAAAGATGTAGAGTAGATAATGATAATACCACTTTCTTGTGGCACTGCCGTCTCGGTCATATCGGCGTGAAACGCATGAGGAAGCTCCATGCTGATGGACTTTTGGAGTCTCTTGATTTTGAATCACTTGACACGTGCGAGCCGTGCCTCATGGGCAAGATGACAAGGACCCCGTTTTCAGGGACAATGGAACGGGCAAGTGACTTATTGGAAATCATACATACTGATGTGTGCGGTCCGATGAGTGTAACGGCGCGCGGTGTATATCGTTATTTTCTCACCTTCACTGACGACTTAAGTAGATATGGGTATATTTACTTGATGAAGCATAAGTCTGAAACTTTTGAAAAGTTCAAGCAATTTCAGAGTGAAGTTGAAAATCATCGTAACAAGAAGATCAAGTTCCTACGATCTGATCGAGGGGGAGAATATCTGAGTTATGAGTTTGGTGATCACTTAAGAAAATGTGGAATTGTTTCACAGTTGACGCCACCTGGAACACCACAGCGTAATGGTGTGTCCGAACGTCGTAATCGAACCCTATTAGATATGGTACGTTCTATGATGTCTCTTGCCGATTTGCCACTATCGTTTTGGGGATATGCGTTAGAGACAGCTGCATTCACTTTAAATAGGGCTCCATCTAAGTCCGTTGAGACAACACCGTATGAACTGTGGTTTGGTAAGAAACCTAAGTTGTCTTTTCTCAAAGTTTGGGGTTGCGATGCTTACGTCAAAAGGCTTCAGCCAGAAAAGCTCGAACCCAAAGCGGACAAATGTGTCTTCATAGGATACCCAAAAGAGACGGTTGGGTACACCTTCTATCTCAGATCCGAGGGCAAAGTGTTTGTCGCTAAGAACGGGTCCTTTCTCGAGAAAGAGTTTCTCTCGAAAGAATTGAGTGGGAGGAAGGTGGAACTTGATGAGGTTATTGAACCTCTGCTTCAACCAGAGAGTAGCGCAGCGCAGAAAGATGTTTTTGTGGAGCCTGCAGAGGTTGAAGAGGAAGCCGATGATGATGATCAAGAAGCTTCTGATCAAGTTACTACCGAACCTCGTAGGTCGACAAGGATACGCACTGCACCTGAGTGGTATGGTAACCCTGTCTTGGAGGTCATGTTGTTGGACAACAGTGAACCTACGAGCTATGGAGAAGCGATGGTGGGCCCGGATTCCGACAAATGGTTAGAGGCCATGAAATCCGAGATGGGATCCATGTATGAAAACAAAGTATGGACTTTGGAAGTATTACCTGAAGGGCGGAAGGCCATTCAGAATAAATGGATTTTTAAGAGGAAGACGGACGCTGACGGAAATGTCACCGTGTATAAAGATCGACTTGTGGCAAAGGGTTTTTCACAAGTTCAAGGAATTGACTACGATGAGACTTTCTCACCCGTAGCGATGCTTAAATCCGTCCGAATCATGTTAGCAATAGCTGCATATTTCGATTATGAAATTTGGCAGATGGATGTCAAAACAGCGTTCCTTAACGGTTTTCTTAAGGAAGAGTTGTATATGATACAACCGGAAGGTTTTGTCGATCCAGAGAATGCTGACAAAGTATGCAAGCTCCAGCGTTCCATTTATGGGCTGGTGCAAGCATCTCGGAGTTGGAATCTTCGCTTTGATGAGGTGATCAAAGCGTTTGGGTTTGTACAAGTTTACGGAGAAGCTTGTATTTACAAGAAAGTGAGTGGGAGCTCTATAGCGTTTCTAATATTATATGTGGATGACATATTGCTGATTGGAAACAATATAGAATTTTTGGATAGCGTGAAGGGGTATTTGAACAAGAGTTTTTCAATGAAGGATCTCGGTGAAGCTGCTTTCATATTGGGCATCAAGATCTATAGAGATAGATCAAGACGCTTGATAGGACTTTCACAAAGTACATACCTTGATAAAGTTTTGAAGAAGTTCAAAATGGATCAATCCAAGAAGGGGTTCTTGCCGGTATTACAAGGTACAAAGTTGAGTAAGACTCAATGCCCAGTGACTGCGGAAGATAGAGAAAAGATGAGTGTCATCCCCTATGCTTCAGCCATAGGCTCTATCATGTATGCAATGATGTGCACAAGACCAGATGTCAGCCTTGCCATAAGTATGGCCGGAAGGTTTCAAAGTAATCCTGGTATGGATCACTGGACAGCGGTCAAGAATATCCTAAAGTACCTGAAAAGGACTAAGGAAATGTTTCTCGTTTATGGAGGTGATCAAGAGCTCGTCGTAAAGGGTTACGTCGATGCAAGCTTTGACACTGATCCGGATGACTCTAAGTCTCAAACCGGATACGTATATATTCTCAACGGGGGAGCGGTAAGCTGGTGCAGTTCCAAGCAGAGCGTGGTAGCTGATTCTACATGTGAAGCGGAGTATATAGCTGCCTCGGAGGCGGCAAAGGAAGGTGTCTGGATGAAGGAGTTCATGACAGATCTTGGAGTCGTGCCTAGTGCACTGAACCCAATGACTCTGTTCTGTGACAACACTGGTGCCATTGCTCTAGCCAAGGAACCAAGGTTTCACAAGAGGACCAGACACATAAAGCGACGCTTCAATTCCATCCGCGATTCGGTCAAGGAGGAGGACATAAGTATTTGCAAAGTACACACGGATTTGAATGTTGCAGATCCGTTGACTAAGCCTCTTCCACGGGCTAAGCATGATCAACACCAAGACTCTATGGGTGTTAGATTCATTACCTTGTAATGCTAGATTATTGACTCTAGTGCAAGTGGGAGACTGTTGGAAATATGCCCTAGAGGCAATAATAAAAGAGTTATTATTATATTTCCTTGTTCATGATAATCGTTTATTATCCATGCTATAATTGTATTGATTGGAAACTCAAATACATGTGTGGATGAATAGACAGATTTTGTGTCCCTAGTGAGCCTCTACAGGACTAGCTCGTTGATCAAAGATGACCGTGGTTTCCAGGTCATAGACATGAGTTGTCATTTGATAACGGGATCACATCATTAGGAGAATGATGTGATGGACGAGACCCAAACGTTAAACATAGCTTTTGATCGTGTCAGTTATCGCTATAGTTTTCTGCATGTCAAGTATAAGTTCCTATGACCATGAGATCATGTAACTCACTGACACCGTAGGAGTGCTTTGTGTGTGCCAAACGTCGCAACGTAACTGGGTGACTATAAAGGTACTCTACAGGTATCTCCGAGGGTGTCTGTTGAGTCGACATGGATCGAGACTGAGATTTGTCACTCCGTGTGACGGAGAGGTATCTCCGGGCCCACTCGGTAATACGTCATCTCAATGAGCTCAAAGTGACTAAGTAGTTGGTCACGGGATTATGTATTACGGTAACGAGTAAAGAGACTTGCCGGTAACGAGATTGAACTAGGTATAGAGATACCGACGATCGAATCTCGGGCAAGTAACATACCGACGAGACAAAGGGAACTGTATACGGGATTGCCTAAATCCTTGACATCGTGGTTCATCCGATGAGATCATCGAGAAACATGTGGGAACCAATATGGGTATCCAGATCCCGCTATTGGTTATTGACTTGGGAGTGTCTCGGTCATGTCTACATGGTTTCCGAACCCGCAGGGTCTACACACTTAAGGTTCGGTGACGCTAGGGTTGTTAGTGAGAACAGTGCATGGTTACCGAAGGTTGTTCAGAGTCCCGGATGAGATCCCGGACGTGACGAGGGTCTCCGGAATGGTCCGGGGACGAAGATTGATATATAGGATGAAAGTTTCGGAGTCCAGAAGTGTTCCGGGGAGCATCGGGAAATCGGCGGATTACCGAAAAAGGGTTTCGGGGGTCCCGGAAGTGGTTCTGGGCCTAATGGGCCACAAGGGGGGACACCACAGCCCTCATAGGGCTGTGCGCCCCCCCTGGGCCCTCTCCTCATGCGGCTAAGGGGGGCTGGGCCCCCTAGGGCAGCCGCACCCCTTGGAGTGGGGGGCAAGGCACCTAGGGGGGGAAACCCTAGGGCCTGGCCCTTGGCCGCCGCCCCCCCTCTGCCCTGGCCGCCGGCCCCCCTAGGGGAAACCCTAGGGCGCCCCCCTCTCCTCCTTCCCCCTATATATAGAGAGGTAGAGGGAGGGCAGCCAACACACGTTTGTGCCTCGGTGCTGCCCTCCCTCTCCCATAACATCTTCTTCTCCCGCGGTGCTTAGGCGAAGCCCTGCTGGAATTCTTCTCCACCATCACCACCACACCGTCGTGCTGCCGGTCTCTCCATCAACCTCTCCTCCACCCCTTGCTGGATCAAGAAGGAGGAGACGTCCCCGAGCCGTACGTGTGAAGAACGCGGAGGCACCGTTGCTTCGGTGCTAGGATCTTCGGCGATCTGAATCGCGGCGAGTACGACTCCATCAACCGCGTTCTTAACGCTTCCGCTTAGCGATCTACAAGGGTACGTGGATCCAACTCTCCTCTCGTAGTAGCATCTCCTAGATTGATCTTGGTGAACATAGGAAAATTTTTTGTTTCCCATGCAACGTTCCCCAACATTATACATGTGATTACCTCTGTTATAAATCCTCGAGTACTATGTGTCAGCACACCAATCCAGGGATGACACTTAAGCACAGAGACTTGACCCATTCGGGTCGGGTCGCTACAAGATGGTATCAGAGCACATGTTGACTGTAGGACGTGACCCTAGAAACTGGCAAGCCCATAGGAAAGGATTTCTCCAAACTTTCTTTTCAAAAAGATTCTATACCTCTCCTCTTTTCTGAGCTTTGTCAAATCTTCCCTTTTACCTTAAATATTTAGACAATACCCTTTTCCATTTTGACCACTTAGGAGTAAAGAGGATTTCACCATGCATTAGAAGTGTTGAAGCTACAACAATGGATACTCCGAAGATTTGAAGAGTTGATGACTTTGAAGAGACATTGACCTTTAGAAGACCAAACCCCTGTTATGTACTTACGTTAGATGCGATGATTGTGAGCCGTCAATTGTTTGATGTTTTTCCGACGGCCACAAAATAAAACCCATCTCTTCAAAAACTATTGTTTGTATTGAGTGTATCTCACTCCATCTCCCCAATCTCATCCCAAAACCATTGGACCCAATATAGAATGAATGAAGATAGACTTGAAGTCTCTGGACCGATGACCAAACTGGAGGCAAAGCTATGGATACAAAACATTGAGGATCACTTCAGGAAAAGTTTGATTGCAAGGAAGAATGAAGTTCAATATGCTCTTCAGTACTTTACAAAAAGTGCTGCAACATGGTGGAAAATGCATCAAGCCACACAAGGATGTAACGGAGCAAAAAGTTGGGAGGAATTCAAGAAGACTCTGTTAAAATCCCGTCTCATCCGAAGGCGTGGTGACAACCCGAAGAGGAAACCTTGTGCCTGCACGATTTGTGGAGAAATAGGACACACCCAGGAGGGGCACAAGGATGAATGCCCACACTGTGAAGAAAGTCACCCAACTGAAGAATGCCCAACTAGGCAGATTACTTGTTTCTTGTGTGAAGGGACTACCCTCTACCCTGCTCAGTGTCACATTTACCCCACGGTATAACTGATGGCTTCTCGCCCCTCGTTGGTTACCCCAAGTGGAAGGTTTGAGATGTAGCGTAGCAGCAAATTTCCCTTGGCAAAGATACCAAGGATCGAATCCCGTGAGACTCCGAAGGTCGACAAGAAGGTGTCAATGGCGCCAGAACTTTTGCTTGACAGGACCTGCACACAGATACAAATAACTTTGCTCCCAACGAGTACAGAGAGGTTGTCAATCCCTCCGGCCTTGTCGTTTACAAAGGATCAAACACAAGAGATAATAGAGATAGGTATGACTGCAACTAGGAAATAAGAACAGGAAGTAAATAGCGGGTGTGATCAGTGATGGTAATATGGACCGGGGTCCCATGATGTTCACTAGTGATGTCTCTCTCCCAAAAGACGATAAAACAGCTAAGCGAGGTAAACAAATTACAGCTGGGCAATTGACATGATTATGTGCGCAAACCAATGCTAACTATGATGTAAAGAAAGGTAGAGGCTCAAAAGCATGGGCGGTACGCCAAGGCAAGTAGACCGAAATCCATCTGCATCTACTACTAATCATCCACCTTGAGATATCTATCCAGAACATCTCGCTGGTATTAAGTTGCGAGTCCCACCCAAAGTGTAAACTCAAAGCAACAGACAACTGCATTAAAAGAACTTTGCGTAAAGTAAACAATCCTTGCACCCGCAAGTACAAGCACCGTTGTTTTCCCCCTTGTGGCAACAGCACATCCCCTAGACTCATGTTTCTGTCACTCAAGCTAGTCATCGAGGGGCATGAACCCACAATCAAGCATAACGTTCCCTCTTGGAGTTACTACCTACTACTCGGCCAAAGCAATAAACAGCAACCGAGAACATGCAAGAATTACTCAAGAACATAAATATAAAAGAGGTGAATCAAATATATTACTCACACACAATCTGAACATAATCTCATAACCCATCGGATCCCAGCAAACTCAGCAGAGCAACAGCATAAAGATTACATATGTGCCTCGATCATGTAGGGCAGCTCACGAGGTCTAATCGATGAAGAACAAAGAGGGGAGGAGAACATCACATAGCTACTGGTCATGGACCCATGGTCCAAGGGGGGCTACTCACAACTCATCCGGGAAGCGTCCATGGTGGTGGAGAAGCTCCCGGTGGTGGTTCTCCCCTCCGGCAGGGTGCCGGGAAGAGTTCTCCTGGTGCTCCCGATCTTGGAAGCGCGGCGGCGGCTGAACAGAGATGAGATCGCGAAAAAGGGTTCCGTCCTCGAGGGTTTTGGGACGCGAGCAATATATATGCAAAAGGGGGTCACCAGAGGCGGAGGTGGGGCCCCAGGCGACCCCTGGCGCGGCCAGGAATGGGGCCGCGCCGGGTGGCCGCCTGGGCCACCCCAGGCTCCCCTCTGTCCCTGCCTTGGTTTTTCTGGAAGCTCCCGCTACGCTGATTTTTCCTGTATTTTTTCCGGAATTTTTAGGGCACTTTTAATATGGGGGAAACCTGAAATAGAAAAACAGCAGAAAACAGGGACTGGCACTGTGGTGCACTGAGTTAATAGGTTAGTCCAAATATGATCAAAAGTGGTTGGAAGTGCATAAATATCATAGCAATATCACACAAAAGAGGCATGGAGCAAGCAGAAATTATAGATACGTTTTGGACGTATCAACAACGAACTATCCAGCAGAAGAAAGAAGCAATGAAAGAAGCCCTCGTGAAAATCTTAGAAGAACCTGTGATGAAGGGAGATGTGGAGGGCACACACGAAGAAGACCCAATTAAACTTTGCACCAAGTCATGCTATTCGTGTGGAGAAGAAGGACACATTTACCAGCATTGTTCGAGGGAGTATCTAGTAGAATTTCTGACAGTCGAATTTGAGTTTGATCCACAGGAAATAGAAGTCCTGATAGGAACGAAGAAGTCAAGGAAGGGAAAGAGCATGTGTCCCCAGAACAACCCAATTTCTGTGGAAAGGGACCTGAGTCACATCACATGTTACAGGTGCAAGGACTTAGGTCATTACGCTATCAACTGCCCAACAAGGAAGCCAAGAACCCAGGGAACCAAGAAAGTCACCATGAAGTCCTTAGATTTGTCAGATGTCATTTGTTTACACTGTAAGGAAGTGAGGTGTAACACCCCTCTGTACCTTGTCACTGTGACACTCTACTAATGGTGTCATGTCACCATCATTTGCTTAATATGATCACAGTGGTTAAGCACCCAGTTCAAACTTTCCCTCTGAAATCAATTCAAATTTTAAGTGCATTTTGAAGTTGCTCAACATCCACTGCAAAAATGTTCATCATTTAGCAAAAATTCCAAAACAATTATTTGTTAAGAAAAACAATATCACTATTGTGCAAAGATGAACAGTAGCACCTAAAGCAGAGCCATTCCAGCAAATTTAAATGCCTTTGCATTTAAATAAATTCAAAACAACTTCAAATATTTCCTCCAACCTTATATGGCAGTGCCAAATATTGCTAAAGAATTATGTGACTTGGTTTCACATTTTTCAAAATTAATTTGGTTGCCCAAATAAATCCTTTTACCTCTCTGTTATTTAACTAAAAGAAATAACAGAAAAGTAAAGAAAAGGCAGGACCTTACCTGTCGCCTGGCGAGGCCCAGCTCGGCCCAGCCCACAACCGACTCCTACCTGCTCCCGCGCGCGTGTCGTCCCGTCCGTGGACACGCCGGCGCCGCTCCGGCCAGCGCTCGACAGCGCGACGCCGCGGCCATCCGAGGGGATAAGGCCACACCCGAGCCGTCCCCCCTGGCCTCCTCCATCACTCTCCCCTCTCTCCCTCGCCCTCTTTGCCTCTCTTCCCTTCCCAGATCCGGGACAAAGCGCCACCGCCGCCATGCTCCGCCGTTAGCCACGGCCACCGTCATCGCCTCACCCCGCCAGGATGTCGTGAAGCTCCGCCTCCGTTCACTACGCCGTCTGGACCCAGTCGCTCGAGCCGGGAGCCGCTGAGACGAGCCCCACGAGCTCGTCTTCTTCCCCGACTCCGGCGAGATCTTCCGACGAATTCGGGCTCCTCTGCTGCTACTAAGCCGTCACAAGGCCACCTTGTGCCTGCACGGTGAGCTTCTCCTTCGCTCCCCTCTCTCTGCGACGCCTTGTGCCGTCCGTAGTCGCCGCGCCATGGTTGCCCGAACGGAGCTCCGCCGCCATTGGCCTTGCCATCGTTGTGGCCGCTGTTGAGCTCGTCTGAGCTCGCAATCGTGCTCACCGTCGTCGTAGGAGTCGAACGCAACCGTTGCCGCTGCTTGCCGTGCCCGCATTCACCATTTCCATCTTCACCCAAATGCCGCCGCCGTAGACCTCGTCGCCGTTCCTGTTTCCAGCGGCCATTCGGCCCGGCGCTGCCACCAACGGACACGGCATCAAGTGCCCGTTCGAACGCGAGTGACCGCACGCAAAACGGCCCACTGTGGGCGATTTCCGATGCATTCCGGCGAGCTCCGCCGCGGATTTGGTCGCCGGAGCCAACTCCGGCGCCGTTTCAGCGTCGCCAACGTGGCACGGTGGCCCCCACCACCAGTGCCACTGACCGCTGGGCCCCGCGGGCCCAGTTGACTCAGTCAACACACTGACGTGGCTGACACTGCCACTGACTAGTGGGGCCCCCACTGTTAACTAGCTAATTAACCTGTTTAATAATTAAACTTTAATCTAACTGAGCTAATTAGTCTCTGACATAAGGGCCCCACCTAGTTATCTAGCACTGTTAGCTTAGTTTAAATCTCTGTTAAGCTCAGAGAGGCTGACAGGTGGGTCCCACCTGTCAGTTTGACTGGTCAGCAGAGCTGACGTCACTGCTGACGCAATAAAGTCATTTCTGTTAATAAAAGTAATTTCAGAAAATGCTAAAATCTTTAAAAATTCATATCTTTTAAACCGTAGCTCGGATCGAAAAACTTTCTACATGAAAGTTGCTCAGATCGACGAGACGAAGCCAACCGTGCTACTTGTTTCCGTGTCGGGACCCTCTACGAAGGTGAACCCGCAACTTTTAGCCCGTTTCCGGTAGATGAATAGTGCACATACACCGGTAAATAATTCCAGTTAATTCCTAAAAATAACTAATATAACTTAGACATGTTTTTAGGCAACCCTGCACTGCACATTAGCCTAGCACGCTTTGTGATGCTTGTATTCTGTGTATTTATCTGTTTCTTCCCCCCCTCTTCTCTCTCGGTAGAGTCCGACGCTGTCGCCGCTCCAGAGACCGACGCCGTCCCGGTGATTGGTTCCCCCTCCGACGACCTTGCTTTTGCCACCGAGCAACCAGGCAAGCAACCCCCCTTTGATCATTCCGATATCGCCTATGTCTATTCTCTCTTATTCTTGCATTAGAATTGCTGCTACTGCTGCTGCTCCTATTACTGCTGCATAGCCTGTTTTTGCAAATACTGTTGATACCTGTCTTTATTCATAAACTGCTTAGTATAGGTTGGGTAGCACTGTTGTGGTCCCGCTTTCTCGTAGTTGCCTCGCATAGTACCCTTGCCTCGATCAAGCGATCGAGCCCCTTCCCCTGACCTTCTTCACATCACCGCACACCCCCTAATATGCTCGACTCCGCAGTGTTAACATCAGGTGACGAGGGTGATACCTCCGAACTCACTTCCGATGTTGTCCCTGTAGTATAGCTAGCTCGTTGTGGGTTACCGAGGGTGATTCCTCTTCCCACTTCCGACTTAGCTATTGTCGTGCATCCGCTATGGTGATTACCGCCGAGGGTGATTCCTCCGGTATCACCTTAACGGGACTTGTCGTTTAGGAGTCCAACGAGGGTGATTCCTCGGATTCCTCATCGGCATGGAAACCACACGGATGCCCTGGTCTGCAGTACCGTGTTTAAAGACGTATCGATCCCCGAGGCCGGACGTCGCCAGGAACAAAGGCGTGCGGCCAGAGGTATCGTGCGTCTGAAGACACTTTGAAGTTACTACTACACATGTTGGATGGAGGCGGGTTGACCCAGAGGGGTACCCGCGAGTGCCTTTGAGGCGTGAGCTGTGGAGTCGGGTGACCAGTGAGGGTACCCGCGAGATAACTACGAGGCGTGGCCGGTCATTCTTAGTCCTTGTCACAAGTCCTCGAGACGGGACGACGGGGCCAACAGTATCGTAGGCTCTGCTCGTTACCGCGCGCTCCCAATACACTAAGCGATTTGGATATTTGATCCGAGGGGCCTCCGGGTCCGATAGCACTAACCACCACGTGGGTGTGAGTGGGTGCTCTGCGTCGTATACATCAGCCGGAGTCGTCACGACGTCAGCGATTGAGCGGCCCGTTCGGATTGGACCCAGGATGCAACTGTGTGCTTGTATAAGGGGTTGCTAGGTCTGCTACCGAACGGCCTCGCAACGTGCAGGAGTGTCCGGGGCGACGGCCATGACCCCCGGGGGCATAGGATTAGTCCGGCGTGCTCGATCCTCTCTGGCGGTTTCCGGTCGGGTTGCGTCGTATTGTTTGACCGAGGGCGGGCATGACCTGATGGTGTGTCCGGCCGGAGTTAAGCGAGCGTGGTGGGTAACTTGGTGCACCCCTGCAGGGAAGAAAACATCTATCGATAGCCTGTCCTACGGTAACGGACACTCGGAGTTGTATCCACTTCGGTACAACTAGAACTGGTGACTTGAGATATGAGGTTGATATTGCTATGAACATATTACCTTATGATGAACTAATCTGCACCCCCCCCCTAATTGCTGCAAGACCCTGAAGATGCTAGTCTTCGTCAGGACTAGGCTTTTCACCTCTCTACTCTGGCATTCTGCAGTCTAGTCCACCCACATACAGCCTCCTTTGAAAATAATGCATTGCTTAGTATAGATCTGATGTAAGTCTTGCTGAGTACTTTGGATGAGTACTCACGGTTGCTTTGCTTCCCCTTTTGTCCTTCCCGCTTGATAAACCAGACGACGGAGCCTTGGTGCCTGCAGCCCCTGTTGACGACTACTACTACCAGCCCGAGGCTGGCTACTACTACTACCCGGCCAGCGAGTACTTCTACGAGGAGCCGGCGGACGACGACCAGGAGTAGGATCGGAGGTCCCAGGCAGGAGGCCTGCGCCTTTTCGATCGTAGCTTTTCTTTTGCCCCGCCTTGACAAAGGCCTATTTCTGTTTTGTGTTGTATCTGTACCCAGATACCTAACGCTTCCGCTGACTATGTGTGCGACACTTGTTATGTATTCGAGCCCTCGAGGCCCCTGGCTTGTAATATATAACTCGTATGTATTTATTTATGTTTTAGAGTTGTGTTGTGATTCCTTCACGTGAGTCCTTAGGCTTGATCGTGTGCATTTGCGTGTATGATTAGTGCACGGTCGGGCCGGGGTCGTCACAGGTTGGTATCAGAGCCGACTGCCTGTAGGAACCCCCTTTCCAACTCCTTGGCCGAAGTCGAGTCTAGAGGTCCAAAAATGTTTTACTAACTTGGCTGTGTGGCTTATGGCCCCACGTCGCCACTTGGGTGGTGTAGCTTCTTTTATTCCTCGTCTATACTCTGGGACTCTTCTCTCTCGTCTATTCGGGTTAAGTTTTACTAACTCCATTAGGTTCTCGTTTTCACATCTACCCGGAGAGCTGGATATCAGTGCGGTTTCTTATCATTGACCTGATTATTTTGATAATCAATCCTTTCCATTTGTTTGTTTAACCTTTCCTACCAAGTTCTGTTTAATTATCATCAGGACTTGACAAGTCTGATTCTTCTTCTTTCAGATGAATCCTCTGTTTCCACTTCGCCCGGAAACTCAGCTTGTGCTTCGCACCTGGGCTCGAGATGCCCCTGGGTTTCCGGCCATTCTAGTCGCTCTCCTGACCAGACTGGGCTACCGCTGGTACCCCGAGTACATGGTCTACGAGGAGTATCGCGAGTTCAACCAGGAGCAGTATTATGCTGATGTTCGTATCTATGACCGGCAGGATGACTCAGACACTGAGCTGTACCGCTTTCGCGGTAGTGGCGTGACGGTTGCGATGGCAGTCCATGATGCTGCCTACGCTGCTGTCGCACGACTCCGAGGAGAGCACAGAGATAGCTTGGATGCCTCTGAGTTTCGGTACATTCCGTATGCACCTGCTGGAGATGAGACTGGATACTACTCAGCTATCTGTGCCCCGTACGAGAGTCGACGTTATGACCCGCAGATTCTGATTCAGCACACTCAGGCGCTGGATCGAACTGCTCGGGCCCTGGCGGTTGAGTTGTCCATCACTCGGACAACTCTCTACCAGACGTTGACGCAGTTGGTACCGGCTGTCCAAGCAGGGACACTTCCTCAGTCTATCCTTTGCCCGCGCAGGATCAACACACCTCCAGGTGTCGAGTGGCCTGCGGTTGGAGGTTACACGCCAGTTCGTGGACCTCTGATTCCCGTCCGAGACCGGGTTCTGCATCAGAGTGCACATGGAGCTCAGGATCCTTCTGCGATCGAGATCCGCCGTCCGCACTTGCAGCTACCCCGTTTCAGTTCCTTTCTCCGACGTTGATGTAGCCTTTGCTATGTCTCGAGCTTAAGGAGGAAATCGACAAGTCACTCAAGAAGGGCTTCATCCGTCCTAGTTCCTCTGCCTGGGGAGCACCGTCTCTTTTCGTCAAGAAGAAAGATGGTACGAATAGGCTGGTACAAGATTACCGACCTATCAACCAGGCAACCATCCAGAATAAATATCCGCTTCCTCGGATCAATGACTTATATGATCAACTGGCTGGATCATCGGTGTTTTCTAAACTCGACTTGAGGTTGGGTTATCACCAGATCCGTGTTCGCGAAGAGGATATTCCAAAGACTGCATTCGTTACTCGCTATGGCTCTTATGAGTACACTGTCATGTCTTTTGGACTGACTAATGCTCCAGTTACCTTCTCCCGCCTGATGAATTATATATTCATGGATTACCTCGACAAGTTCGTCGTGGTATACCTGGATGATATTCTGGTATTCTCAAAGAACAAGGAAGAACACGCCGAACATCTTCGCCTTGTTCTGGAGAAGCTGCGAGAGCATCAGCTTTATGCTAAGTTTTCCAAATGCGAGTTCTGGCTTTCTGAAGTGACCTACCTTGGACATGTGATTTCCAAGGATGGCATTGCTGTTAATCCGGAACGGGTTCAGGCTATTCTGGACTGGACTCCTCCGAAGGATGTCAAGCAAGTGAGAAGTTTTCTCGGCCTTGCAAGCTATTGTCGTCGCTTCGTCGAGAACTTTTCCAAGATTGCCAAGCCCCTGACTAATCTGCTTCACAAAGGCGTTAAGTTTGAGTGGACAGATAGATGCCAGGAAAGCTTTCAAGCTCTTAAGGACAAGCTCGTTTCTGCTCCAGTGCTTGCTCCTCCAGATTCTCGCAAGGACTTCGTGATATATTGCGACGCCTCTCGTCAAGGATTAGGCTGTGTCCTAATGCAAGAACGAAGAGTAATTGCTTATGCATCTCGTCAATTGCGTCCGCATGAAGAGAATTATCCAGTACATGATCTTGAACTTGCTGCAGTGATCTTTGCATTGAAGCTATGGCGACATTACCTTCTTGGTAACCGGTGTGAGATTTATACTGATCATCAAAGCTTGAAATATTTATTCACTCAGCCGGATCTTAATCTCCGTCAACAGCGATGGTTGGAAACTATTTCTGAATACGACTGCGGTATTTCTTATACCCCTGGCAAGGCTAATGTGATGGCCGATGCCTTGAGTCGCAAGTCATACAGCACCAACCTCAAGGTTAGGCGAGCTCAGCCTCGTCTTTATGAGGAGCTGCGCAAGCTGAATCTGCATATCGTGCCACATGGTTCGCTTAATGACCTTGTGATACAGCCGGATCTTGAGAAGGCTGTCAAGGTAGCGCAAACCAAAGATGCTTACGTTGATGTTATGAAGCAGGAACTGCATCTTCCGAAATACAGAGATTTCTCGATATCTGAAGATGGAACCTTGTATTTCCGAGGCCGCATTGTGGTAACTCGTTTCGACCTTATGACTGACAAGGTCATGAAGGAGGCACATGATACACCGCTGTCTATTCATCCTGGTAGTACTAAGATGTATCGTGATCTCCGCCAAAGGTACTGGTGGCCTAATATGAAGCGGGATATTGCTCGATATGTTGCTGAATGCGATGTCTGTCGTCGCGTGAAGGCAGAACATCAGAAGCCTGCTGGACTTCTGCAACCTCTTCCTATTCCGCTGTGGAAATGGGATAAGGTGCAGATGGATTTCATTACTGGCTTTCCTAAGTCCCAGAAGGGTAACGATGCCATTCTTGTCGTCGTCGACCAACTCTCAAAGGTTGCACACTTCCTGCCAATCAAGGAGACTATCACTGCTAGCCAGTTAGCAGAACTGTATATCTCCCGAATTGTATCCCTCCACGGAATTCCGAAGGAGATCAGTTCGGACCGTGGCACCCTGTTCACTTCCAAGTTCTGGGAAAGTTTTCAAGAAGCTTTGGGAACTCATATCAGCTGGAGTTCAGCTTATCACCCCCAGTCCCAAGGTCAAGTTGAACGAGTCAATCAAGTGCTTGAAGATATGCTGCGAGCTTGTGTTATATCATTCGGTAAGAAATGGGAAGAATCCCTTCCATATGCCGAGTTCTCTTATAACAACAGCTATCAAGCAAGCTTGAAGATGGCTCCCTTTGAAGTTCTGTACGGACGTAAGTGTCGAACCCCTCTGAACTGGTCAGAAACTGGGGAACGACAATTTATTGGTCCGGACATTATTCAACACGCCGAAGAGCAAGTCCGTATAGTGCGCGAAAATCTCAAGGCGGCTCAAGACCGTCAGAAGAGCAACTATGATCGCAAGAGATGGGGATTGACTTATCAACCAGGTGATCAAGTTTATCTTCGTGTCACCCCTATGAAGGGCACACACCGTTTCGGCGTCAAGGGCAAGTTAGCTCCGCGCTACATTGTCCCCTTTCCCGTGGTTGCTAGACGTGGATTTGTGGCTTATAAACTGGAATTGCCTCCGCAATTCTCGCATATCCACGATGTGTTCCATGTGTCGCAACTTCATCGATCCTTCAAGGAATCCCCGCATCGTGCTGTGGATCACGAGATGCTCGAGCTTCAAGATGATCTTTCTTATAAGGAGCATCCGATCCGCATCCTCGATCAAGCTGAACGTCGGACCCGTCAGAAGACAACCAAGTTCCTGAAAGTGCAGTGGTCAAATCATACTGAAGATGAAGCCACTTGGGAACGCGAGGAAAATCTTCGGGCGGAATACCCCGACCTCTTTGCTTCTACCTCCTAAATTCTCGGGACGAGAATTTCTTTTAGAGGAGGAGAATTTGTAACACCCCTCTGTACCTTGTCACTGTGACACTCTACTAATGGTGTCATGTCACCATCATTTGCTTAATATGATCACAGTGGTTAAGCACCCAGTTCAAACTTTCCCTCTGAAATCAATTCAAATTTTAAGTGCATTTTGAAGTTGCTCAACATCCACTGCAAAAATGTTCATCATTTAGCAAAAATTCCAAAACAATTATTTGTTAAGAAAAACAATATCACTATTGTGCAAAGATGAACAGTAGCACCTAAAGCAGAGCCATTCCAGCAAATTTAAATGCCTTTGCATTTAAATAAATTCAAAACAACTTCAAATATTTCCTCCAACCTTATATGGCAGTGCCAAATATTGCTAAAGAATTATGTGACTTGGTTTCACATTTTTCAAAATTAATTTGGTTGCCCAAATAAATCCTTTTACCTCTCTGTTATTTAACTAAAAGAAATAACAGAAAAGTAAAGAAAAGGCAGGACCTTACCTGTCGCCTGGCGAGGCCCAGCTCGGCCCAGCCCACAACCGACTCCTACCTGCTCCCGCGCGCGTGTCGTCCCGTCCGTGGACACGCCGGCGCCGCTCCGGCCAGCGCTCGACAGCGCGACGCCGCGGCCATCCGAGGGGATAAGGCCACACCCGAGCCGTCCCCCTGGCCTCCTCCATCACTCTCCCCTCTCTCCCTCGCCCTCTTTGCCTCTCTTCCCTTCCCAGATCCGGGACAGAGCGCCACCGCCGCCGTGCTCCGCCGTTAGCCACGGCCACCGTCATCGCCTCACCCCGCCAGGATGTCGTGAAGCTCCGCCTCCGTTCACTACGCCGTCTGGACCCAGTCGCTCGAGCCGGGAGCCGCTGAGACGAGCCCCACGAGCTCGTCTTCTTCCCCGACTCCGGCGAGATCTTCCGACGAATTCGGGCTCCTCTGCTGCTACTAAGCCGTCACAAGGCCACCTTGTGCCTGCACGGTGAGCTTCTCCTTCGCTCCCCTCTCTCTGCGACGCCTTGTGCCGTCCGTAGTCGCCGCGCCATGGTTGCCCGAACGGAGCTCCGCCGCCATTGGCCTTGCCATCG
This sequence comes from Secale cereale, assembly GCA_902687465.1. Lineage (NCBI taxonomy): Eukaryota > Viridiplantae > Streptophyta > Magnoliopsida > Poales > Poaceae > Secale > Secale cereale. The sequence continues at coordinate 851,125,024 of LR738711.1, read as the reverse complement.
TTGTGGCCGCTGTTGAGCTCGTCTGAGCTCGCAATCGTGCTCACCGTCGTCGTAGGAGTCGAACGCAACCGTTGCCGCTGCTTGCCGTGCCCGCATTCACCATTTCCATCTTCACCCAAATGCCGCCGCCGTAGACCTCGTCGCCGTTCCTGTTTCCGGCGGCCATTCGGCCCGGCGCTGCCACCAACGGACACGGCATCAAGTGCCCGTTCGAACGCGAGTGACCGCACGCAAAACGGCCCACTGTGGGCGATTTCCGATGCATTCCGGCGAGCTCCGCCGCGGATTTGGTCGCCGGAGCCAACTCCGGCGCCGTTTCAGCGTCGCCAACGTGGCACGGTGGCCCCCACCACCAGTGCCACTGACCGCTGGGCCCCGCGGGCCCAGTTGACTCAGTCAACACACTGACGTGGCTGACACTGCCACTGACTAGTGGGGCCCCCACTGTTAACTAGCTAATTAACCTGTTTAATAATTAAACTTTAATCTAACTGAGCTAATTAGTCTCTGACATAAGGGCCCCACCTAGTTATCTAGCACTGTTAGCTTAGTTTAAATCTCTGTTAAGCTCAGAGAGGCTGACAGGTGGGTCCCACCTGTCAGTTTGACTGGTCAGCAGAGCTGACGTCACTGCTGACGCAATAAAGTCATTTCTGTTAATAAAAGTAATTTCAGAAAATGCTAAAATCTTTAAAAATTCATATCTTTTAAACCGTAGCTCGGATCGAAAAACTTTCTACATGAAAGTTGCTCAGATCGACGAGACGAAGCCAACCGTGCTACTTGTTTCCGTGTCGGGACCCTCTACGAAGGTGAACCCGCAACTTTTAGCCCGTTTCCGGTAGATGAATAGTGCACATACACCGGTAAATAATTCCAGTTAATTCCTAAAAATAACTAATATAACTTAGACATGTTTTTAGGCAACCCTGCACTGCACATTAGCCTAGCACGCTTTGTGATGCTTGTATTCTGTGTATTTATCTGTTTCTTCCCCCCCTCTTCTCTCTCGGTAGAGTCCGACGCTGTCGCCGCTCCAGAGACCGACGCCGTCCCGGTGATTGGTTCCCCCTCCGACGACCTTGCTTTTGCCACCGAGCAACCAGGCAAGCAACCCCCCTTTGATCATTCCGATATCGCCTATGTCTATTCTCTCTTATTCTTGCATTAGAATTGCTGCTACTGCTGCTGCTCCTATTACTGCTGCATAGCCTGTTTTTGCAAATACTGTTGATACCTGTCTTTATTCATAAACTGCTTAGTATAGGTTGGGTAGCACTGTTGTGGTCCCGCTTTCTCGTAGTTGCCTCGCATAGTACCCTTGCCTCGATCAAGCGATCGAGCCCCTTCCCCTGACCTTCTTCACATCACCGCACACCCCCTAATATGCTCGACTCCGCAGTGTTAACATCAGGTGACGAGGGTGATACCTCCGAACTCACTTCCGATGTTGTCCATGTAGTATAGCTAGCTCGTTGTGGGTTACCGAGGGTGATTCCTCTTCCCACTTCCGACTTAGCTATTGTCGTGCATCCGCTATGGTGATTACCGCCGAGGGTGATTCCTCCGGTATCACCTTAACGGGACTTGTCGTTTAGGAGTCCAACGAGGGTGATTCCTCGGATTCCTCATCGGCATGGAAACCACACGGATGCCCTGGTCTGCAGTACCGTGTTTAAAGACGTATCGATCCCCGAGGCCGGACGTCGCCAGGAACAAAGGCGTGCGGCCAGAGGTATCGTGCGTCTGAAGACACTTTGAAGTTACTACTACACATGTTGGATGGAGGCGGGTTGACCCAGAGGGGTACCCGCGAGTGCCTTTGAGGCGTGAGCTGTGGAGTCGGGTGACCAGTGAGGGTACCCGCGAGATAACTACGAGGCGTGGCCGGTCATTCTTAGTCCTTGTCACAAGTCCTCGAGACGGGACGACGGGGCCAACAGTATCGTAGGCTCTGCTCGTTACCGCGCGCTCCCAATACACTAAGCGATTTGGATATTTGATCCGAGGGGCCTCCGGGTCCGATAGCACTAACCACCACGTGGGTGTGAGTGGGTGCTCTGCGTCGTATACATCAGCCGGAGTCGTCACGACGTCAGCGATTGAGCGGCCCGTTCGGATTGGACCCAGGATGCAACTGCGTGCTTGTATAAGGGGTTGCTAGGTCTGCTACCGAACGGCCTCGCAACGTGCAGGAGTGTCCGGGGCGACGGCCATGACCCCCGGGGGCATAGGATTAGTCCGGCGTGCTCGATCCTCTCTGGCGGTTTCCGGTCGGGTTGCGTCGTATTGTTTGACCGAGGGCGGGCATGACCTGATGGTGTGTCCGGCCGGAGTTAAGCGAGCGTGGTGGGTAACTTGGTGCACCCCTGCAGGGAAGAAAACATCTATCGATAGCCTGTCCTACGGTAACGGACACTCGGAGTTGTATCCACTTCGGTACAACTAGAACTGGTGACTTGAGATATGAGGTTGATATTGCTATGAACATATTACCTTATGATGAACTAATCTGCAACCCCCCCCTAATTGCTGCAAGACCCTGAAGATGCTAGTCTTCGTCAGGACTAGGCTTTTCACCTCTCTACTCTGGCATTCTGCAGTCTAGTCCACCCACATACAGCCTCCTTTGAAAATAATGCATTGCTTAGTATAGATCTGATGTAAGTCTTGCTGAGTACTTTGGATGAGTACTCACGGTTGCTTTGCTTCCCCTTTTGTCCTTCCCGCTTGATAAACCAGACGACGGAGCCTTGGTGCCTGCAGCCCCTGTTGACGACTACTACTACCAGCCCGAGGCTGGCTACTACTACTACCCGGCCGGCGAGTACTTCTACGAGGAGCCGGCGGACGACGACCAGGAGTAGGATCGGAGGTCCCAGGCAGGAGGCCTGCGCCTTTTCGATCGTAGCTTTTCTTTTGCCCCGCCTTGACAAAGGCCTATTTCTGTTTTGTGTTGTATCTGTACCCAGATACCTAACGCTTCCGCTGACTATGTGTGCGACACTTGTTATGTATTCGAGCCCTCGAGGCCCCTGGCTTGTAATATATAACTCGTATGTATTTATTTATGTTTTAGAGTTGTGTTGTGATTCCTTCACGTGAGTCCTTAGGCTTGATCGTGTGCATTTGCGTGTATGATTAGTGCACGGTCGGGCCGGGGTCGTCACAGGTTGGTATCAGAGCCGACTGCCTGTAGGAACCCCCTTTCCAACTCCTTGGCCGAAGTCGAGTCTAGAGGTCCAAAAATGTTTTACTAACTTGGCTGTGTGGCTTATGGCCCCACGTCGCCACTTGGGTGGTGTAGCTTCTTTTATTCCTCGTCTATACTCTGGGACTCTTCTCTCTCGTCTATTCGGGTTAAGTTTTACTAACTCCATTAGGTTCTCGTTTTCACATCTACCCGGAGAGCTGGATATCAGTGCGGTTTCTTATCATTGACCTGATTATTTTGATAATCAATCCTTTCCATTTGTTTGTTTAACCTTTCCTACCAAGTTCTGTTTAATTATCATCAGGACTTGACAAGTCTGATTCTTCTTCTTTCAGATGAATCCTCTGTTTCCACTTCGCCCGGAAACTCAGCTTGTGCTTCGCACCTGGGCTCGAGATGCCCCTGGGTTTCCGGCCATTCTAGTCGCTCTCCTGACCAGACTGGGCTACCGCTGGTACCCCGAGTACATGGTCTACGAGGAGTATCGCGAGTTCAACCAGGAGCAGTATTATGCTGATGTTCGTATCTATGACCGGCAGGATGACTCAGACACTGAGCTGTACCGCTTTCGCGGTAGTGGCGTGACGGTTGCGATGGCAGTCCATGATGCTGCCTACGCTGCTGTCGCACGACTCCGAGGAGAGCACAGAGATAGCTTGGATGCCTCTGAGTTTCGGTACATTCCGTATGCACCTGCTGGAGATGAGACTGGATACTACTCAGCTATCTGTGCCCCGTACGAGAGTCGACGTTATGACCCGCAGATTCTGATTCAGCACACTCAGGCGCTGGATCGAACTGCTCGGGCCCTGGCGGCTGAGTTGTCCATCACTCGGACAACTCTCTACCAGACGTTGACGCAGTTGGTACCGGCTGTCCAAGCAGGGACACTTCCTCAGTCTATCCTTTGCCCGCGCAGGATCAACACACCTCCAGGTGTCGAGTGGCCTGCGGTTGGAGGTTACACGCCAGTTCGTGGACCTCTGATTCCCGTCCGAGACCGGGTTCTGCATCAGAGTGCACATGGAGCTCAGGATCCTTCTGCGATCGAGATCCGCCGTCCGCACTTGCAGCTACCCCGTTTCAGTTCCTTTCTCCGACGTTGATGTAGCCTTTGCTATGTCTCGAGCTTAAGGAGGAAATCGACAAGTCACTCAAGAAGGGCTTCATCCGTCCTAGTTCCTCTGCCTGGGGAGCACCGTCTCTTTTCGTCAACTCAACACAGTTACCCGAATACAAGAGCTTAAGGAGGAAATCGACAAGTCACTCAACACAGTTACCCGAATACAAGAGCTACTTACGACAGACTTTGGAATGGACCACTCAACGATGAGTCTGAGTACTTACATCGTGCCTACAAGCTGGCCACATACGATCATAACATCGGCCATGCTAACGGTGCTTCTAGCGCTGCTCCGGACGGGAACCGGACTCTTTGGAACCGGGTGTGGAAAGCGGTTGTTTCACAGAAAATGAAGATTATGGCCTGGAGTGTTGTTACGGGAACTCTACCTACTCAGCAATGCAAGAACTATAGGCATGTTGCATTACATTCTACTTGCAGGCTCTGTGGGTGGGAGGAGGAGACCACATTTCATGCTTTGACAACATGTTCTCAAGCCAGAATGTTGTGGATTAATATGCGTAGACGGTGGCCTATTCCAGGTGACGATCTTCTAGTTGATAATGGAATGGAATGGTTTCTGAATTTTCTCAACAATTGTTCAATAGATGTGCGAGATATGGTGATTATGCTGGTCTGGAGGATCTGGCAAGTGCTCAATTGAAAGAACATGCGGTGCCCCCATGTTTGGTTTTGGTAATTGATGACAATCTCTATGGACTAATGGTTGCCTTGAGTTATATTTGAAGGGTTTGTCCATAGGATTTTCTTGGTTTCCATTTTTTGGTTTCAAGGATGAAAGCACAAGTGCTCCCTGGGTGATTTTGGTAATTAATGTCAACATATCTCTTGTTGGACTAATGTTTTCATCTAGTATATTTCAGACAGGTTCAACAAATGGAGTGGCATGAACTAGAGGATGTGGAACCCCTTCAAGATGATAAGGACAAAGGATTGGCTTAAGCTCAAAGCTCACGACTACATTTTATATTTTAGTGATCCAAGATCACATTGTGTCCATAGGAAAGCCAATACTATTAAAAGGGGATGAGGTGTTGCTTAATGGCTTGCTTGCTCAAAGTGCTTAGTGATATGCTCCAAAACCCTCAACCACTTTCTCACATCCACATATGTCCCAAACCAAAAGTCAAACTCGGACCTGTCGAAACTTTCTATCCGGTGCCACCGAGTTCAGTTGACATAGCCACTGCCACAAACCCTAATCAATTCGGTCTCACCGATGGGATCTCGGTCTCACCGAGATGGGCTTGCAAATTCTCTGTTGCCTGTTGCAATATTTTCGGTCCCATCGAGATATGAAATCTGTCTCACCGAGTTTGCTTGGCCAACTCTCTGTTTCGCTTATTACACAAATCGGTCCCACTGAGTTTATGTAGTCGGTCAAACCACGATGAGGCTTTACACTAACCCAAGCACATCGGTCCTACCGAGTTGATCATATCGGTCCCACCGAAATGCATAACGGTCACATTATGAACTAAATCGGTCTGACCGAGTTTTCTGATTCGGTCGCATCGAGTTTGGTAAATTGTGTGTAACAGTTAGATTTTGTGTGGAGGCTATATATACCCCTCCACCCACTCTTCATTTATGGAGAGAGCCATCAGACCATGCCTACACTTCCAACGTACATCTTCTCAGAGAGAACCACCTACACTTGTGTTGAGGTCAAGATATTCCATTCCAACCACATAAATCTTGATCTCTAGCCTTCTCCAAGTTGCTTTCCACTCAAATCATCTTTCCACCAAATCCAATCCTATGAAATAGAGTTGAATGTTGGGGAGACTATTATTTGAAGCACAAGAGCAAGGAGTTCATCATCAACACACTGTCTATTACCTTTTGGAGAGTGGTGTCTCCTAGATTGGTTAGGTGTCACTTGGGAGCCTCCATCAAGATTGTGGAGTTGAACCAAGGAGTTTGTACGGGCAAGGAGATCGCCTACTTCGTGAAGATCTACCCTAGTGAGGCAAGTCCTTCGTGGGCGATGGCCATGGTGGGATAAACAAGGTTGCTTCTTCGTGGACCCTTCATGGGTGGAGCCCTTTGTAGAGTCGCGCAACCGTTACCCTTCGTGGGTTGAAGTCTCCATCAACGTGGATGTACGATAGCACCACCTATCGGAACCACGCCAAAAATCTCCGTGTCTCCAATTGCATTTGCACACTCCAATCCCATCCCTTTACATTCTTGCGAAATTGCATGCTTTACTTACCGCTGCCCATATACTCTTGTCACGCTTGCTTGATATGTATTGTGAATGTTTAAACATGTGTTAAAACTCCACCTCAACTTCAAGAAATTAAAAACTGCCACTTTTCTTGCTAAGAGTCTATTCACCCCCCCCCCCCTCTAGACACCTCTTCTCGATCCTTTCAAAGGAGAGTTTGTGATGACCAAGGTGCTATTAAGGAATTGTCCAAAGATTGGTCTTGTGAGTGTTGAGCTTATTCCAAGCATGTCTTGAAGAAGAAGAAGAGTGTGTGATCACTCATGTTTACCTACAAGACATCATCCAAATGAAGAGAGTTGGAAGGATTCAAGGTTGATCAAGACTAAGTCAAAGAGTGAATCAAGTTGATCAACACACAAAGCATCGAAGATGTACCGAGAGGGATCAAGCGATCCCATGGTATGGTAAGCATTGTCAATTACGCTTTGTGTCCTAACCCATGGACTTCTGAGAGTTCTTTGTGGGGTTGGGTTGCGGTGTGCAAGTTCAAGTATGATCATCACGGAGAGATCATATGCTTGAAGCTTGCCGTCCATTGTGGTGGCAATGGACTTGTGAAGATGTGTCGAAGAGTGGCTCACCCATAGTGGAGTATGGGGGAGCAATCTACTAGTCTTCGCCGAGCCAACGCAATCAAGTAAGGTGGTCCAGCTTGAGGGAGTCAAGATCATAATCACCCAGCTCAAGTAGACTATGTGCAAGGCAAAGGTTTGCCCTTGATAGGTTTTCTATTTTACCGGTCTCATGGTGGTAGTTGGGAGACCGGGTTATACGATCAATTGCCGTACTATCAAGGGGGGCTCTCGATGAGTAGCTTGATCGTATCGTTCGTAGAGAGCTCAAACCATTGCATCCTTGCATCATCTTTATTGGTTCTTGTTTGGTCTCCTTGTGAGTTTTGGAGCTTTTAGTCATCTTGATGACAAGCTCGAGTTCATCAAAAACGGAGTTCACTCATGCATCTTCTATGATGTTTTTGATGTTGGAGGTTATGTCGGTTCTTCTCTGATGGAGGGTTCACTCCTCTATATCCTAGGCATACCTCCCCACCTCTTCTTACAATAACCAGTCGTTGTTTTGATGCTACTCCTCTTCCTCTATCCAACAAGCTTGAGTTTGCTCAATTCGGAGTTCATATGAAGAAGTTATAGCAGTTCTGTTTTTCTCCCTGCGGTAGTACCGCGGTCGGCAGCAGTAGTACCGCTTGTAGTGTCAATCGGTAGTACCACTCTATTACCGCTCTACTACCGCCTCGATTTTGGGTCTTGCTCTTTTCGTGTCGGGTTCAACAGTAGTCGCACGGCAGTTCTGCCTATAAGAGGTAGTGCCGCCCCAATTGGGCGGTAGTAACACCCCGGTCGGGCGGTAGTGTCGCTACTGCATTACTGCCGCCGTACTCTGCTCTGCTCTGCCTCCTTTGGTCCCGTGTTCTGCTTCTATAGCTGTAGTACCGCTGGGGTGAGCGGTAGTACCGCTTATAAGCGGCACTACCGCCCTAGGGTTCATGTTGTTGCTCCATTTTCTTGCTTCTACCGCTCGAGCGGTAGTACCACTCGTGGAGCGGTAGTACCGCTCATGTGCGGGCTGAGCACATAACGGTTGGATTCGGGAGGCCCTATAAAAGGTGGTCTTCTTCCCCAATGAAACTTATCCTTTGAGTTCATGTTTTCCCCCATTGTTGACCTTCTTCGAGCTTGCTATCTCCTCTATGAATTCTTGCTAGTTTTTCGGGGAAAAGAGAGAGGAGATCTAGATCCATATTTCCATCAATAACTTTCTCCTCTGTGTGAGGGGAACCCTTTGGATCTAGATCTTGGAGTTCTTCGTGTTCTCTTCTCCGTTCTTCCTCTCATATTCCTCCCTAGAATTAGTTGCTTTGGTGGGATTTGGGAGAGAAGGACTTGGGCACTCCGTGTGCCCTTGCCATTGTATTTGGTGCATCGGTTTGAGTTCTCCACGGTGATACGTGGAAGTGAAGTTGAGAAGCTTATTACTCTTGGGTGCTTGGTACCCTTGAGCTCGTTCCTCTTCGGTGCTTGGGTGCCCTAGACGATTGAGGTCACCTTGGAGCCGTATTCCATTGTGGTGAAGCTTCGTGGTGTCGTTGGGGAGATAGCCCCAACCTTGGTGGTGTTCGGAGCTCAATCATTGTGGTGTAAAGCTCCGGGCAAGCGTCGGGGTCTCCATTTAGGTTGTGGAGATTGCCCTAAGCAATTTGTACGGGTTCGGTGACCGCCCCCAAGGGTTGCCATTTGTACGGGTTCGGGGACCGCCCTCAAGGGTCCCTTAGTGGAATCACGACATCTTGCATTGTGCGAGGGCGTGAGGAGATTACGGTGGCCCTAGTGGCTTCTTGGGGAGCATAGTGCCTCCACACCGCTTCAAACGGAGATTAGCATCCGCAAGGGTGTGAACTTCGGGATACATCGTCGTCTCCGCGTGCCTCAGTTATCTCTTACCCGAGCCCTTTACTTATGCACTTTACTTTGTGATGGCCATATTGTTTCTTGTCATATATCTTGCTATCACCTAGTTGTTTATCTTGCTTAGCATAAGTTGTTGGTGCTCATAGGTGAGCCTAGTTGTTGTAGGTTTTGTGCTTGGCAAATTAACCGCTAGGTTTATTGCGCGTTTGTTTCAAGCCTAAACCGTAATTATTTTAAAGCGCCTATTCACTCCCCTCTAGGTGGCATCCACGGTCTTTCAGCAATGATCTATGCCATGGTAAGAGCATCTCTAGTGGCTTGTCTAAATTTGGTAGTCTATATCTTCATATAGACAATGGTATAATTTTTTTTGAATTTAGACAACCTCTGTTTTCCAGCGGATTGTCTAAATTTGGTAGTCTATATTTTCAACGGCTATATTTTCAATGCCTACTTTTCCAACGGCTATATTTTCAACGGCTATATATACCACCCTATCTCACCTCTCTCTCAGCATTCCAACTTGTGCCTTCTCTCATCTCTCTCCCGAATCTCTCTGTCTCCTTTCCCACCACCACACATCCGGCTGCCGCGATGAGCAAGAAATCTGACGCCGAGGAGGAGGCCGCCCTCATCGCCAAGGAGCAAGCGGAGGAGGAGGCCGCCCTCATCGCCAAGGAGCAAGCAGAGGAGGAGGCCGCCCTCATCGCCAGGGAGGAGGAGGAGGCCGCCCTCATCGCCGAGGAGGAGGAGGAGGATCGCCGTTATGCGCTAGAGGCCACGCAGGAGGATTCTGGCCTCGATGAGTACCCGGATTGGAATCCCAAAACACACTCAATTGTGTGGGATATCCAGCACGGCTACGTATTGATCCCGTATGAGAAGGAGAGACCTAGCTCACGCAGGCCAAAATAAATAGTTCATGTCCAGAAATGAGGAGTTGTCCAACTGTGAGTTGA
>LR738711.1:851095173-851114893 GCA_902687465.1 Secale cereale | reverse complement strand
CCGCGCCCTCCCCTCGTCGTGGCTCGGTTGTGGCTCGGTTGTCCAAATGTGGACAACCGGTAGCTATTTTGGTGGTTGTCTAAAATTTAGACTACCACATAGACAAGCCACTGGAGACGTTTTTTGACCTCTGGTAGTCTATATTTGGTTTAGACTACCACATAGACAAGCCACTAGAGATGCTCTAAGGACCCCCCCACCCGTTCTGGCATCAATTGATTACCTGGATAGCTACTACCAGTCCATCAAGCTTGCTTCCAGATTCTCCGAGGACGAAATTATAAAGGGTAAGATGCTCGTTGTACTGCCGGCACCGCTCCAGCCTCAGGGGTCGCCGGTGCTACCATGGCCCGCCCCGGGCGCGGACAGAGTGGCTCTCTCTATTGACGGGTCCTTCTAAGCTATCGACGACTCGGCGGCTGCTGGCATGGTCCTCAGGAGTAGCGATGGGGCGATCACCTTCGCTGCATATCACTTCATTTTTCATTGCAATGATCCTCTCGAAGCGGAGCAACATGTAATAATGGAAGGTATGGCACTGGCCATCGAACACTCCAACAGGCCGGTGTTGTTGCAATCAGACTCATCGGAAGCATTGTCTTGCTTGTTGTCCAATGCGCTTCTTCGGTCCGCTTATGGCCATCTGGTGATGGAGATCAAACACTTAGCTGCTACTAGGGAGTTTTATCCTCAAAAAATTAGTCGTTCCCAAAATAGAGTTGCCGATCGTTTGGCTTCTTATAGCCGATCAGAGCGAGCCACCGTTGTTTGGTTGGGCTCGGTTCCACCTTGTATCGAGGACTTCTGGCCTCTCGACTGTAACTCTATGATATTGCAATAAAACTCCCGTTTCCCCTTTAAAAAAACTCAGTAGATGTACAGACATCCAGTAAAAATATTCTGGGAGGGTCTTAGATGCAGTTTTATTGGCAGTTCACGTTTCCATTCGATCAAAAAAATGTTTATTCCCGGCGGCTATGTACTGATCGTACGTGCAACGTGTAACAAGGCCTGGTTAGATTTTCGTCAGCTAGCTAGTCAGTGGCAGAAAGTAATTAATTTTTTAAAGCAGCCAGGGAGGGGAAGAATATATATATAGCAGAATAACGCTGATATGATGCTATAGACATATTTTATTTTAAAGAGCCAATTGTTCAGCCAAGTACTGTTGTGAGTAATTTTTCCCCCTCAAGGAATCGGTACTGTAGTGGGTTGGGAAAAGAAAAGATCTCTTGAACAGAGACTGGACAGAGAAAGATTGGCGCTCCGCTGGGCCAGCAGCCAGAGCCCGGCCAGCAGCATGGCCAGCTTGTCCTCACATGCATACAGTTGGTCAACTCAGCAGCAGACTTTCGTCATATTACCAAGGCCGTGACAAGATCTCTCTCCCATTTTTTTACCGCCCAACCACACCATGCCCTCCGACGTACCTCTGCTCTGACCTCGCTGCGCGAAAATTAACCACCCACAGCCACCGTCCAGTCACACTCACAGGCAACCATTGATGCATGCAGCCAGCTCTCCTCCCTCCCAGTCCCAGGATCCAATCCGGATACTAGTATCTTGCGGCCATGCACTGATGACTCATGACTGATCCACGACGCTCACACGCATAGCAATGGCGTCGTAGTAACCTGCCGCCTGCCGCATTCCAGACGTACGTGCACGCCTGGCTCTCGCGGCATGCATTTTCACTTGCACGGTCTCGTCCCGTTTTCACCCTGGCCGACGTATAATTATCCTCTTCACATGCCCGTCCTCCTCCCTCGCGCTCGCCTCACCCTCTCTTTACTCGCCCTCGCCATTTACTGGCTTCGCTCACGCTCTCACATGGCGCCCCATTAATATATAGCGCCACCACCCCCCGCTCCAAGCTCCAAGAACTCCACCCACACTCCCAGCTCACTCACAGACGCTCTAGCCAGGCGAGCGAGCTAGCCCGGTAGGCTGTGCGGTGCACAGTGCCGCGCCATGTCGAGCTCGAGCAAGCCGTCGTCGAGGAGGAGCAGCTTCACGCTGCGGCAGCCGCCGGTGGTGGACGTCGGCTGCAACTGCCGCCGCCCGAAGCTCTTCTCCAGCCTCTTCTCCTCGTCCTCCCTGCCGTTCCGTGGCAGGGGCGGCAAGCCCAAGTCGCCCAACGCCTCCTCCACGTCCACCACCACGGCGTTCACGGCCACCACGCTCGGCGGCCGCAGCGGCACCACGGCCACCTCCGCCGACTCCGCCTCCTGGGGCCCCGCGTCCTTCACCAACAACTCGCTCTACGAGGACCCGGCCGCCGCGCGCCGCCGTGGCCAGGAGCCGGAGCAGGAGACGCGGCGCCGTCGGAGGCAGCGGCGGCGTCGCAGGCGCGCCGCCTGGGACGGCGTCGGCGGCGGGCACGGGGAGCAGGAGGCGGAGGCGTACGGGCGCGTGGCGCGGGAGAGCGTGCCGGTGGCGGTGGAGTCGGCGGAGCCGTACGAGGACTTCCGGGAGTCGATGGTGCAGATGGTGGTGGAGAAGGAGATCTACGCGTGGGACGACCTCAACGACCTGCTCACCCAGTTCCTCACCCTCAACTCGCCGCGCCACCACCCGCTCATCCTCCACGCCTTCGCAGACCTCTGGACCCGCAACGGCCTCTTCTCCCCTCCCTCGCCGTGCCAGTTCTAGCGCAAAGCTTCTCACTAGCCGCCGCCGGTCAGCATTACACCGCCACGGCGCCATGCACGCACGCACGCACCCACGTCATACTCTTACCACCAGTACTACTCCTGTTTATTGCTTACTGTAACCATTAGTGTTGTAATTCCTACTAGCACCTGATCGATCGTCGGTCTGTTAACCAGCTAGCTAGCTACCCGGTGTACTCCTTCGTCACTCCATGGCCGGCCGGGGGAGGTTATTAATGGAGATCCCGGCCGGCGAGATGCGCCTAGTCTTCAGCTCAAGCTAAGCCGAAAGGCTAGCAAAGCACGATGGTGTAATCCAATGTAACCGTTATTTTTCATGTAATGTAATGATGCGTGCGCGTGGCGCCATGGCGTTGTAATGATATGAGTAACTATTTGTGTTTGTGCATCAAGTAGTATGTGTACTAGCTATGTAATCGTTCACTGCTCAACCTTTTTCTCCTCAGTCATCTTCCACTGTTTTTACCGACATGCCACTGGACTGCTAGCTAGTTTTACCGCTGCTTTTGTTGCGATTCATTTGCTCACCGTCCTGTCAACTCGTGAAATATATGTACTGCGTGCCGCACCACTCCCATGTTGTCACGTCCAATCCATCCTTCGTTCTCGTGCATGCGTACGTCTTTATCGGAAAAAAATGCGTACGTGCGTACGCGCGTGGGTTGGTGCGACTGCGACTCATGCGCGCGCGCGTCGTGAACCAGGTGCAAAAGCTGCTGCGCCCGAGGCTGATTTGTGTCCACGCCGGGTCCGTTGGCTGCCAGCGTCCAGTTGTTTCACTGTGCGGGCGAGCTGACGGGTGCAACGACAAGCAGCTGTGCCACTGTTGGGGACTGGATGAGTTTGGAGTGGATGGCAGGCGTGCGAATCAACGGCTGGATCTCGACACAGTGCCCTTGCACTGTGTGGGCTTGATTGCGTCGGGGCCTCAGCCCGCAGGCCTGCTGCCCAAAAGGTCGACGGAGCCACAGTGCCGGCTCGTCTCAGCGTATTCATTGGGGTAAATTTTCACTGTACGTCTACGTGTACGCGTTCTGTTGCAGGATAATACTGTTCCTGCAGGCCACTCCTGGATCGGTCGGTCGATGATCGATTCATTAGAGGTTCTGATTTATGGCGCAACAGGAGCACTTTAGAGCAAGTAGCAAGGCTAGCTACATCGATGCGTATGGGTGTCAAATTGCATGATTGTATTCATTGGCCATCCTTAGATTTACTAACCAAAGCCGGACGCCAAAATACTTTCATGCTTCGGATTCAAGCGAACAGATGAGTTTGGATTGCTCACTACGCTAGACCAAACCCCCTGTTTCACAGAAGGAGGTGAAGTTAGTATCATCAGCAGTACCGTGGTACTCATCAGAGTACATGTAGTCGTACCGCGGCAGTTAACAGGGCGCGACGCAACTGAATCCCCTTCCCGCCTCGCCCGTGTCCGCTCAAAAGGAGCTGTGAGCTGTGAGATGTGACTGACTGATAAACGGACACGCACAGGTGCATCACAGGTGCGTACGGAGAATACGTTTGACACCGCGTACAGTAGCACCACAGGTATCAGAGTCCACGTGAAGCCGTACAAATCTGAAGGTACGAATACGTATAGTAAAAATGTACAGTTGGACGCTGTGTTCCGCTGGGGTCCTTGGTAGGATAGCACAGCACATGCACGCATGGATCGCGCGATAGATGGACGGTCTCTGATTTTATGACTGCCACAGGAGCTAGCTAGCATGCACTTGATGTTGAAACAAGCCATATATACATACTGACAGCATACACATGTCGGACTGCATGACCGTATTCATTGGTCAGGCTGGCGTTTAGCACAAACCAAACCGCCGAAATACTACTTCCACTCTTGCATGCTTCAGGTATACTCAAAACAGAGGGTTTTCTTTTTAAGCAAGGACAAGGCAGCACGGAGGAAATTTGATTTGTTCATCACGCCACGCGAAACATTGTCGTCCTGCCATGTTTCAGAACATTTACGCTATGAAGTAGTACTAGTAGCCGTCTAATGACCCGCCTTAAATCCCATCTTGGTTCGTTTGTATCTGTTCCAAGAAACTAAAATTTTGCGCGCGAACGACATGACATGAAATGCGCGCGCGCCGACGTACAATACACTATCTTCCCAGTACTTACATATCAGTACGCCAGGTATAAAAGTCCGCATGCTTCTGCATGCAGTACGAAACTGAACGTGCGTGCAATAACATGCATGTACTGCAAAGTCGTAAATACACGTACCCGTAGACTTTTTTTATTTTTTTGAGCGGTAGCTTTTTTTTAAGATTATAATGTACCTGTAGGCCGTAGCTCTGGCAACGATTTACCAGCGGTTAAGTTAAGAAGCACGCAAGACGGCGTTGGAGCCCGTGCATGCATGCATATCACGGGACAAGGCTGGGCCGCAAAGGAATGAATGGCAACTTGCTAGGCCGCCTCGTCCGCACTCGCCAGCCCGCTCGGTCGGCCGGCCGGGTGGCGGCTCTCCTCAGGCGGTCGTCCGGGACCCTGACAGCGGTCAGTGTGGGCGGCGCAAGCCGCCGAGCGGGCGCGCCCCACCGGATCCCGCCGTAGCCGGAAGTCTTTCCTTCTCCGCTGCGGCGCTCTTGTCCGGTCCGGCCGCGCGGGCGACGGTGCATGGCAGCGGCGCGGGGAGGCAACACGTCCATCAATGCTGACAAGGTCTTAACGCCGGGGGGTCACGGGGAGAGGCCCGGCCGTACGCTCCAAATCGCGTGACCCCGAATCGCCGAAGCGGGCGGCGAGCAACACGCCTACGTACGCCGGCCGCCGCCGCCCACCGGCCGGGGGATTGTAGGGCGAGTAATCCGTGCCGTCGAGGAGACGTCCCGTTGCGCTCTCATCCTGATCGGGCATATCCTGTGACGGCTAGGGCACGCGCCGGGCGCATCAGAATATTTTTCCAAACGGCTAGAGCATCATAATGGCCTAATGGGCTGCGGCTCGTCGCCGTGCAGTTTTGTTTTTCCCGTGGGTCTCTTCTTGTCCTTATTGAAGAACGCAACAGGGTGCACTAATGGGGTTGTTCACGGGGTGGAGTTGTTCTGTGATTTAATTGGCCTGACAGAGTCATGCATAGGCGTCAACATGTACTTGTGTTTGCTAGTAGACCTAGAGATCTTTGATATTTCGTCCGTTTGCAACTAGGGAAAATATGCTGGTTCCTGTCAGTCAGCTTGACCTCTTTCCTCAAACTTCTGGATTATGAATATATACTTCATGTGCCATGTACTGCCCCGTATAGGTTGAGAATCTGCATGCAACTTACTGTACAAACGTTTTTGTTACTTCCGGTTTGTGGCTTGAACGTAGGAAAACTGTAAGCAACTCCTCGCTGTTGCAAATCTATTGGTGGAGCATTGTCACGATGCTATGCTCGCTCTTTCTTTTTTCCCATTTTCAGTACGAGTTTTTTTTCCCCTGTAGTTTTGGGAGGACATTCGTACGTACTTTGAATTGAAAAGGCGAGCAAGCCTTAAAGTTTGTCTATCTAACAACCATGGCCCATCAGGAATGAATTTATGGGCCTATAGGGCTCAACCCGCAGCGAGACAGAAGGTCTCACCCAATGGACGCCTTAAATGGGCCGGCAATCACGCGGGTACAAGCACATCAGTATTTCTTTAGGACACCATTTGTGGTTCCTTAGGGCCTGTTTGGTTGGCGCCTATGCCGGCCATGCCAATTCAGGGCTCGCCAAATTATTGGCGAGGAAATCTGCCGCCCTGGTTTTGCCCATGCAATGGCGTGAAAAGTAAAGGGATGACCCCAAGGTTGGCATACTACCAAAATTTTGGTTGCAATCCAAGCGCCGACCAACCCAGCTGGTCAACTCCAAAATTTTGGTAAGGCAGCTTGGGGCTGCAATCCAAACAAGCCCTAAAGTGGAGTGATCAATAAAGTTGTATTTCCATGAATTTGTGTAATGATCAATAAAGTGAAGTGTGTAATTCTAAAATAAAGTGGAGTGACTCTAGGTTAGAAAACAAGCACATCAGTTTTTGATTGTTTCTTTTTTTTTTATATCTTTGAAAATTCATATATAATTCCTCCAGGCAAAGCTAGTAACCATTTTTTTTGCTTTTCCTTCTAAACAAAACAGGAAACTGACACAATTTCAAAGCGTCCAGTTCATAATCCTTAATACATGCCATATCACAAAGTCAAGTAAAAGTATGAAAATGCATGTCAGTGTAAAATAGTTGTTATTGTAATTTTTTTAAATGACAGTATGAGACATAAAAATAGACATTTACAAATTGATCACATGTTAAGATAAATGCATGTACATTTAAAGAATATTCACGTATATCAAAAATATGTTGGTGATAATTTTAAAATATGTTTATGCAATGACAAAAAATGTTCGCATAGTTTAAAAACGTTTTGTATCATTCAAATAGTAATTCAATGTTTATTTGGAAAATGTTTAACAAACGTTCAAAATATATCAAAAACATTTATTTGAACATTGTTAAACGTGTATAAAATATTATTTATATGTACATGAGAAATGTACAATGTGCATGATATTTTTTTGGAAATCAAACCTTATTTTTTGTTAAATGGAATAATCCATGTGAAAAATGTTTCTGATGTATACGAAAGTTATAGACATGTGTTGGAAAAACACCAAAGGAATCCGGTGAAAACAGGAGAAATAAATTTATAAAACTGAAGAGAAAGACATGAAAAGTAAAAAAAAAACAAGAGAAAACCAAAGAAAATCCTTGCAAAACATTAAAAAAATAAGAAATGTTTGCGCCACATGGCAAATATACAGTACTTTGCTGGTCCAGTAGCGCCATGCCAAAGGCGTGCTAGAGCTATGTCTTGCAGTGAGCGAGGCATAGGTCCCATGGACATTTAAGAGCCACCTGTTTTATTTAATATTAGTCACCACAAAAACCGGATCAGCCATTCCAAGATCTTTTTTTTGCTCTAATTTTTTTCCATGATCTTTTTCCCTCAAAAAACCCATGATCTTTTTTGTTTCCCTCTTATTTGTATTCATCCATCCATGTTATTTTGCCATGTTATTTCATTTGATGTGTTAGCATGTTCCTCCTTCTTTTCCAAGTATTACATGAAGAATTGACCTATTAATTTTGTATCCAGTTTTCCATGGCATTTATTTTTCCTTTTCTATATTTTCATATGCATAAACTTCTCATGAAAAACTTTCTCGTTTTCCTCTAGTTTACTTTGTGCCGAATAGCAAATATTATATTTCACTTTACTTGTATCATGTTCACTTACACATTCTCCCATGGTAGTTGCAATTTGGTCCACAAAGATAATTTCTGTTGCAATTTGCATAGGTATGTGTTTCACTAGACACTCATAGATGCCTTTGGTTCCACACACACACAAAATTTTTGTTTCACTTTCCATGTTGTTTCTATAGAAGTCGCGATGTGTTCCTTGAGTACTAAAAAGGGTTGTACTTTATTAAAAGTTTGGTCTCAGTTGTATGAATTGTTCTATTTCTATTTTAGCGTGGTTTCGTAACAACAAATATTTGGGTCTTTAGCATGAAATTTTTGTTCTACCTAATCCGAGTATATGACGTAGAGCATGGAACTTTTGGCCACCTAATTTGAATACACAAGACAATACCTGATTGGTGGATTGACACTCGGCCAATATTCATGTGTGTGATGATGTGTCTTTATTTTCTTCTTACCAGGTCGCATGAGATTGCTCCGTCCTGATGGGGAATGGCTCGCATGCTTTAGCTCTTGGTGTTGGCATGGTAGGTCTGAACTTTAATTCGGAAAAGATCGTGCAACTAAAGAACGTACAACATGTCCCTGCCATCAAGAAGAATCGCGTTAGTGGCTCCCTTCTATGTGAAGAAGGATTTAAGTTAGTATCCGAGTCGAATAAAGAAGTCGTATCTCGCTGACTGTTTGTTCGAAAAGGATACGATTGCGGAGGTTTGTTCCACCTTTCCATAGCGGATTTATGTAATAAAGTCGCAAACCAAATTTATTCTAATGTGAATGAATATGATGTTGCCATTCACGTTTTTGTCACATTAACTTCGGTTGTATGCCATGGATAGTTAAGACAGATTTAATCCCGAGTTTCACTTTAGCCAAAGGCTCTAAGTGCCATTCGTGTGTGCAGGCAAAACAATCTCGTAAGCCTTACAAGCCTGCGAAGGAGAGACACCTGGCACCACTAGAGCTCAAACATTCAGAACCGTGCAGGATGTATGGTGTGTTGACTAAAGATGGAAATAAATATTTCATGATATTGATTGATGATTCCACTAGATTGTGCTATGTGTATTTATTAAATACCAAGGATGAGGTTGAACACTACTTTAAAATCTATAAGGCATAAGTTGAGAACTAACTTGAAAAGAAATTAAAACGAGTTCAGTTTGAACATGCTGGAGAATACTTTTCTAATGCGTTCGATTTATTCTGTGCGGAACATGGTATTATTCATGAGAGGACGTCTTCCTATCACCCCAATCAAATGGCGTTGCCGAACGAAAAAACCGTACTCAAACAGATATAGTTAACACCATGTTAGATACATTGGGTTTATCCAAGGCATGGTGGGGGAGGCTGTATTGACATCATGCCATGTCCTGAATAAAGTTCCCACGAAGAATAATGAGACTACTCCCTATGAGAAATGGGAAAAAAAATGAACTACACTCTCTTACTTGCACACTTGAGGCTGTTTCGCGAAAGTCAATGTCCCGATAACCAAAAAGTATAAGTTGAGACCAAAGACTGTGGACCGCGTTTTTATGGGCCATGCCAGGCATGGCATCAGCTAACTTGTGATGTCCCGGATCCCATCCGAGACTCCGAACTACTTCCACACTTCACCATATTAATATCTCAATACTACCCTGGTGCTACCGAACGTTAAGTGTGTGACCCTACAGGTTCGAGAACATGCAGATATGTCTGAGACTCCTCTCCGATAAATAATCAATAGTGGGACCTGGATGCCCATATTGATTCTTACATATTCAACGAACATCTTTACCGGTTGAACCACAATGTCGAGAATCCGGTAAATCGTGTATACAATTCCCTTTGTCTGGTTATATGCTACTTGCCCGAGATTCGATCGTCGATATCTCCATACCTAGTTTAATCTTGTTACCGACAAGTATCTTTATTTCTAGTGGTGAAATCTGATGTACGCTACGTAAAGGTCGGTACGATCATGGAGTCTAAAGATGCTACATTCTTTGAGGATATTTTCCCCATGGGAGATACGCAAAGCACTGGAAGACTGGAATCTAATGAGACTCCTGAACCTGTTATTCAGATGGAATATTATGAGCACAAAAGTGATGAAACTTCCACGGAGGATGACGAGGAAGCTCCCATTCGGAGCAAGAGGCAGAGGACTGCAAACTCCTTCGGTGATGATTTCCTCGCGTACCTTGTGGATGGCGATGCTCCCAGTTCCATTTCAGAAGCTTATGCATCATCGGATGCTGAGGACTCGAAGGATGCAGTCCCTGGCGAGAAGGATTCCATCTTGGCTAATGAAACATTGGAAATTATTGATTGTACTTATGGTTGCTGTGACGACCCCGGCCCTACCGTGCACTAATCATACACGCAAATGCACACGATCAAGCCTAAGGACTCACGTGAAGGAATCACAGCACAACTCTAAAACATAAATAAATACATACAAGTTATATATTACAAGCCAGGGGCCTCGAGGGCTCGAATACATAACTGTTGGGGAACGTAGTATTTTCAAAAATTTCCTACGATCACGCAAGATCTATCTACTAGATGCATAGCAACGAGAGGGGAGAGTGTGTCTACGTACCCTCGTAGACCGAAAGCGGAAGCGTTTATCAACGCGGTTGATGTAGTCGTGCACCTTCACGATCCGTCCCGATCTAGTACCGAACGTACGGCACCTCCGCGTTCAGCACACGTTCAGCTCGATGACGTCCTCGCCTTCTTGATCCAGCAAGACGGGCGAAGTAGTAGATGAGTTCCGGCAGCACGACGGCGTGTTGGCGGTTGTTGATGAAGAACAATCTCTGCAGGGCTTCGCCAAGCACTACAGAAACTAGACGGAGGATAAACTAGAGGGTCGGGGTAGCCGGCACACGGCTTGGTGTATCTTGATGTGTCTTGGGTGCTAGCCCTACCCCTCTATTTATATGTTAAGCCTAGGGGTCGAAACTTGGAGTAAAAGCCTTCACAAAGTCGGTTTCACCCGAAAGGCAAGAGTCCTTCTCGGACTCCAGGGCCAGACGCCAGGGTTCCCGGCGTCTGGACCCAGACGCCAGGGACCCTGGCGTCTAGCCCCTAGACTCTGCAAAACTTCCTTTTGCGCTTTCCAAAAACCTTGTGTGCTTTCCCTTTTGGCCCAAATAACGTGTTCTTGTACCCAAACACTTCGGGAAACATCCGGAACCTCTTCCGGTGAATTCCGGAACCCTTCCGGAGGTCAAACACTATTATCTCATATATTAATCTTTATCTCCGGACCATTCCGGAGTTCCTCGTCATGTCTGTGATCACATCCTGGACTCCGAATAACATTCGGTCACCAACATACATAACTCATTAAATACTATATCGTCAACGAACGTTTAAGCGTGCGGACCCTACGGGTTCGAGAACTATGTAGACATGACCGAGACATCTCTCCGGTCAATAACCAATAGCGGAACCTGGATGCCCATATTGGCTCCTACATATTCTACGAAGATCTTTATCGGTCGAACCGCATAACAACATACGTTGTTCCTTTTGTCAAACGGTATGTTACTTGCCCGAGATTCGATCGTCGGTATCTTTATACCTAGTTCAATCTCGTTGCCGGCAAGTCTCTTTACTCGTTCCGTAACACATCATCTCGTGACTAACTCATTAGTCTTTTGCTTGCAAGGCTTATTGTGATGTGTGTTACCGAGAGGGCCCAGAGATACCTCTCCGACACTCGGAGTGACAAATCCCAATCTTGATCTATGCCAACACCACGAATACTTTCGGAGACACCTGTAGAGCATCTTTATGATCACCCAGTTACGTTGTGACATTTGATAGCACACAAGGTGTTCCTACGGTATTCGGGAGTTGCATAATCTCATAGTCATAGGAACATGTATAAGTCATGAAGAAAGCAATAGCAGTTAAACTAAACGATCATAGTGCTATGCTAACGGATGGGTCTTGTCCATCACATCATTCTCCTAATGATGTGATCCCGTTGATCAAATGACAACTCATGTCTATGGCTAGGAAACATAACCATCTTTGATCAATGAGCTAGTCTAGTAGAGGCATACTAGGGACATACTGTTTTGTCTATGTATTCACACATGTATTAAGTTTCCGGTTAATACAATTCTAGCATGAATAATAAACATTTATCATGATATAAGGAAATAAATAATAACTTTATTATTGCCTCTAGGGCATATTTCCTTCAGTCTCCCACTTGCACTAGAGTCAATAATCTAGCTCACATCGCCATGTGATTTAATACCGATAGTTCACATCGTTATGTGACCAACACCCAAAGGGTTTACTAGAGTCAATAATCTAGCTCACATCGCTATGTGATTAATACCCAAGAGTAATAAGGTGTGATCATGTTTTGCTTGTGAGAGAAGTTTAGTCAACGGGTCTGTCACATTCAGATCCGTATGTATTTCGCAAATTTCTATGTCTACAATGCTCTGCATAAAGCTACTCTAGCTAATTGCTCCCACTTTCAATACGCATCCAGATTGATACTTAGAGTCATCTGGATTTAGTGTCAAAGTTTGCATCGGCGTAACCCTTTACGACGAACTCTTTATCACCTCCATAATCGAGAAATATTTCCTTAGTCATCCAATTACTAAGGATAATTTTGACCGCTGTACAGTGATCCACTCCTGGATTACTTTGGTACCTCCCTGCTATACTTATAGCAAGGCACACATCAGGTCTGGTACACAGCATTGCATACATGATAGATCCTATGGCTGAGGCATAGGGAATGACTTTCATTTTCTCTCTATCTTCTGCAGTGGTCGGGCATTGAGTCTTACTCAACTTCATACCTTGTAATACAGGCAAGAACCCTTTCTTTGACTGATCCATTTTGAACTTCTTCAAAATCTTATCAAGGTATGTGCTTTGTGAAAGTCCAATTAAGCGTCTTGATCTATCTCTATAGATCTTGATGCCTAATATATAAGTAGCTTCACCGAGGTCTTTCATTGAAAAACTCTTATTCAAGTATCCTTTTATGCTATCCAGAAATTCTATATCATTTCCAATCAACAATATGTCATCTACATATAATATTAGAAATGCTACAGAGCTCCCACTCACTTTCTTGTAAATACAGGCTTCTCCAAAAGTCTGTATAAAACCATATGCTTTGATCACCTCATCAAAGCGTATATTCCAACTCCGAGATGCTTGCACCAGTCCATAGATGGATCGCTGGAGCTTGCATACTTTGTTAGCACCTTTTGGATCGACAAAACCTTCTGGTTGCATCATATACAACTCTTCTTTAATAAATCCATTAAAGAATGCAGTTTTGTTATCCATTTGCCAGATTTCATAAAATGCGGCAATTGCTAACATGATTCGGACAGACTTAAGCATCGCTACGGGTGAGAAAGTCTCATCGTAGTCAACTCCTTGAACTTGTCGAAAACCTTTCGCAACAAGTCGAGCTTTGTAAACAGTAACATTACCGTCAGTGTCAGTCTTCCTCTTGAAGATCCATTTATTTTTGATGGCTTGCCGATCATCGGGCTAGTCAACCAAAGTCCACACTTTGTTCTCATACATGGATCCCATCTCAGATTTCATGGCCTCAAGCCATTTTGCGGAATCTGGGCTCATCATCGCTTCCTCATAGTTCGTAGGTTCATCATGTTCCAGTAACATGACTTCCAGAACCGGGTTGCCGTACCACTCTGGTGCGGAACAAACTCTGGTTGATCTACGAAATTCAGCAGAAACTTGATCTGAAGTTTCATGATCATCATCATTAGCTTCCTCACTAATTGGTGTAGGAATCACTAGAACCAGTTTCTGTGATGTACTACTTTCCAATTCAAGAGAAGGTACAATTACCTCATCAAGTTCTACTTTCCTCCCACTCACTTCTTTCGAGATAAACTCTTTTTCTAGAAAGGATCCATTCTTAGCAACGAATATTTTGCCTTCGGATCTGTGATAGAAGGTGTACCCAACAGTCTCTTTTGGGTATCCTATGAAGATTTATTTCTCCGGTTTGGGTTCGAGTTTATTATGTGAAAACTTTTTCACATAAGCATCGCAGTCCCAATCTTTAAGAAACAACAACTTTGGTTTCTTGCCAAACCACAGTTCTTAAGGCGTTGTTTCAACGGATTCAGATGAAGCCCTTATTTAACGTGAATGCAGCTGTCTCTAATGCATGACCCAAAACGATAGTGGTAAATCGGTAAGAGACATCATAGATCGCACCATATCCAATAAGGTACGGTTACGACGTTCGGACACACCATTACGCTGTGGTGTTCCAGGTGGCGTGAGTTGTGAAACTATTCCACATTGTTTCAAATGAAGACCAAACTCGTAACTCAAATATTCTACTCCACGATCAGATCGTAGGAACTTTATTTTCTTGTTACGATGATTCTCTACTTCACTCTGAAATTCTTTGAACTTTTCAAATGTTTCAGACTTGTGTTTCATTAAGTAGATATACCCATATCTGCTCAAATCATCAGTGAAGGTCAGAAAATAACGATACCCACCGCGAGCATCAACACTCATTGGTCCACATACATCAGTATGTATGATTTCCAACAAATCTGTTGCTCGCTCCATAGTTCCGGAGAACGGAGTTTTAGTCATCTTGCCCATGAGGCATGGTTCGCAAGCACCAAGTGATTCATAATCAAGTGATTCCAAAAGTCCATCTTTATGGAGTTTCTTCATGCGTTTTACACCAATATGACCTAAACGGCAGTGCCACAAATAAGTTGCACTATCATTATTAACCTTGCATCTTTTGGCTTCAATATTATGAATATGTGTATCACACGATCGAGATCCAATAAACTATTTTCATTGGGTGTATGACCCTAGAAGGTTTTATTCATGTAAACAGAACAACAATTATTCTCTAACTTACATGAATAACCGTATCGCAATAAACATGATCAAATCACATTCATGCTCAACACAAACACCAAATAACAGTTATTTAGGTTCAACACTAATCCCGAAAGTATAGGGAGTGTGCGATGATGATCATATCAATCTTGGAACTATTTCCAATACACATCGTCACTTCATCCTTCAACTAGTTTCTGTTCATTATGCAACTCCCATTTCGAGTTACTACCTTTTTAGCAACTAAATCAGTATCAAATACCGAGGGGTTGCTATGAACACTAGTAAAATACACATCAATAATCTGTATATCAAATATACCTTTGTTTACTTTGCCATCCTTCTTATCCGCCAAGTATCTAGGGCAGTTCCACTTCCAGTGACCATTTCCTTTGCAGTAGAAGCACTTAGTTTCAGGCTTGAGTTTAGCTTTGGGTTTCTTCATGGAAGTAGCAACTGACTTGCTATTCTTTTTGAAGTTCCCTTTCTTTCCCTTTGCCCTTTACTTGAAACAAGTGGTCTTGTTAACCATCAACACTTGATGCTTTTTCATGATTTCTACCTTCGCCTACTTCAGTATCGCGAAGAGCTGGGAATTCCTTTCGTCATCCCTTGCATATTATAGTTCATCACGAAGTTCTACTAACTTGGTGATAGTGACAAGAGAACTTTGTCAATTACTATCTTATCTGGAAGATTAACTCCCACTTGATTAAAGTAATTGTAGTACCCAGACAATCTGAGCACATGCTCACTGGTTGAGCTATTCTCCTCCATCTTGTAGGCAAAGTACTGTCAGAGGTCTTATACCTCTCGACACGGGCATGAGTATGAAATACTAATTTCAACTCTTGGAACATCTTATAT
Organism: Secale cereale; assembly: GCA_902687465.1. Classification (NCBI taxonomy): domain Eukaryota; kingdom Viridiplantae; phylum Streptophyta; class Magnoliopsida; order Poales; family Poaceae; genus Secale; species Secale cereale. Next base: position 851,099,202 of record LR738711.1, on the reverse strand, counting down.
GATCCGTGGCGTTCAAAACGTTTTTGAAGTCCCGATTCTAAGCCGTAAAGTATGGTGCACTAAACTATCAAGTAGTCATCATATCGAGCTTTTGTCAAAAACGTTCATAACGTCTGCATCTGCTCCTGCAATAGGTCTGTCACCTAGCGGTGCATCACGGACATATTTCTCTGTGCAGCAATGAGGATAATCCTCAGATCACGGAACAATTCCGCATCATTGCTACTAACATCTTTCAACTTAGTTTTCTCTAGGAACATATAAAATAAACGGGGAGCAATATCGCGAGCTATTGATCTACAACATAGATATGCTAATACTACCAGGACTAACTTCATGATAAATTAAAGTTCAATTAATCATATTACTTAAGAACTCCCACTTAGATAGACATCCCTCTGGTCATCTAAATGATCACGTGATCCAAATCAACTAAACCATGTCCGATCATCACGTGAGATGGAGTAGTTTTCAATGGTGAACATCTTATGTTGATCATATCTACTATATGATTCACGCTCGACCTTTCGGTCTCCAGTGTTCCGAGGCCATATCTGTATATGCTAGGCTCGTCAAGTTTAACCCGAGTATTCTGCGTGTGCAAAACTGGCTTACACCCGTTGTATTTGAACGTAGAGCTTATCACACCCGATCATCACGTGGTGTCTCGGCACGACGAACTTTCGCAATGGTGCATACTCAGGGAGAACACTTATACCTTGAAATTTAGTAAGGGATCATCTTATAATGCTACCGTCGTTCTAAGCAAAATAAGAAGCATAATAAGATAAACATCACATGCAATCAAAATATGTGACATGATATGGCCATCATCAACTTGTGCTTTTGATCTCCATCTCCAAAGCACCGTCATGATCACCTTCGTCACCGGCTTGACACCTTGATCTCCATCGTAGCATCGTTGTCGTCTCGCCAACTATTGCTTCTACGACTATCGCTACCGCTTAGTGATAAACTAAAGCAATTACATGGCGATTGCATTTCATACAATAAAGCGACAACCATATGGCTCCTGCCAGTTGCCGATAACTTTACAAAACATGATCATCTCATACAAAACCGTATAACTCATCATGTCTTGACCATATCACATCACAACATGCCCTGCAAAAACAAGTTAGACGTCCTCTACTTTGTTTGTTGCAAGTTTTACGTGGCTGCTACGGGCTTAGCAAGAACCGTTCTTACCTACGCATACAAAACCACAACGATGTTTCGTCAAGTATGTGCTGTTTTAACCTTCACAAGGACCGGGCGTAGCCATACTTGATTCAGCTAAAGTGAGAGAGACGGACACCCGCCAGTCACCTTTAAGCAACGAGTGCTCGTAACGGTGAAACCAGTCTCGCGTAAGCGTACGCGTAATGTCGGTCCGGGCCGCTTCATCTCACAATACCGCCGAAGCAAAGTATGACATGCTGGTAAGCAGTATGACTAGTATCGTCCACAATCTCATTGTGTTCTACTCGTGCATATCATCTACGCATAGACCTGGCTCATGATGCCACTGTTGGGGAACATAGTATTTTAAAATTTTCCTACGATCACGCAAGATCTATCTACCAGATGCATAGCAACGAGAAGGGAGAGTGTGTCTACGTACCCTCGTAGACCGGGAGCGGAAGCGTCAAGTGACGCGGTTGATGTTGTCGAACTTCTTCGCGATTCAACCGATCAAGCACCGAACGTACGGCACCTCCGCGTTCAGCACACGTTCAGCTTGATGACGTCCCACGAGCTCTTGATCCAGTTGAGCTTCACGGGAGAGTTTCGTCAGCACGACGGCGTGGTGACGGATATGATGTGAACACCGGCGCAGGGCTTCTCCTAAGCTTCGCGACGGTACGACCGAGGTGTGATTCTGTGGAGGGGGGCACCGCACACGGCTAAAACAATTCAACTTGTGTGTCTTTGGGTGCCCCCCTGCCCCCGTATATCAAGGAGCAAGGGAGGAGGGGCCGGCCACCTCCTATGGTGCGGCTAGGGAGGGGACTCCTACTAGGAATAGGATTGCAATCCTATTCCTAGTAGGATTCACCGAAAGGAAGAAGGGGGAAAGGAATAGGAGAGGTGGCGCCCCCCCAATCCTAGTCCAACTAGGATTCCTAGGTGGGGGCGCCGGCCAGCCCTATGGGCTGCCTCTCTCTCACCCTTTAGGCCCACTATGGACCATCCCCTCTCGTAGGGGGTTCCGGTAACCCCCTCCGGCATTCCCGATAAATCCGAAACTTTTCCGGTATACTTCCGGTGTCCGAATATAGCCGTCCAATATATCAATCTTTATGTCTCGGACATTCCGAGACTCCTCGTCATGTCCGTGATCTCATCCGGGACTCCGAATTACCTTCGGTACATCAATACTCAAAAACTCATAATACCGATCGTCATCAAACGTTAAGCGTGCGGACCCTACGGGTTCGAGAACTATGTAGACATGACCGAGACTCATCTCTGGTCAATAACCAATAGCGGAACCTGGATGTTCATATTGGCTCCTACATATTCTACGAAGATCTTTTATCGGTCAGAACCGCATAACAACATACGTTGTTCCTTTTGTCAAACGGTATGTTACTTGCCCGAGATTCGATCGTCGGTATCTTTATACCTAGTTCAATCTCGTTGCCGGCAAGTCTCTTTACTCGTTCCGTTACACATCATCTCGTGACTAACTCATTAGTCTTTTTGCTTGCAAGGCTTATTATGATGTGTGTTACCGAGAGGGCCCAGAGATACCTCTCCGACACTCGGAGTGACAAATCCTAATCTTGATCTATGCCAACACCACGAATACTTTCGGAGACACCTGTAGAGCATCTTTATGATCACCCAGTTACGTTGTGACGTTTGATAGCACACAAGGTGTTCCTACGGTATTCGGGAGTTGCATAATCTCATAGTCATAGGAACATGTATAAGTCATGAAGAAAGCAATAGCAGTTAAACTAAACGATCATAGTGCTATGCTAACGGATGGGTCTTGTCCATCACATCATTCTCCTAATGATGTGATCCCGTTGATCAAATGACAACTCATGTCTATGGCTAGGAAACATAACCATCTTTGATCAATGAGCTAGTCTAGTAGAGGCATACTAGGGACATACTGTTTTGTCTATGTATTCACACATGTACTAAGTTTCCAGTTAATACAATTCTAGCATGAATAAAAGACATTTATCATGATATAAGGAAATATAAATAACAACTTTATTATTGCCTCTAGGGCATATTTCCTTCAATAACATGTGTCACACACATAGTCAGCGGAAGCGTTAGGTATCTGGGTACAGATACAGAACACAAGTACAGATAGGCCTCATACGAGGCGGGGCAAAAGAAAAGCTACGATCGAAAAGGCGCAGGCCTCCTGCCTGGGACCTCCAATCCTACTCCTGGTCGTCGTCCGCCGGCTCCTCGTAGAAGTACTCGCCGGCCGGGTAGTAGTAGTAGCCAGCCTCGGGCTGGTAGTAGTAGTCGTCAACGGAGGCTGCGGGCACCATGGCTCCGTCGTCTGGTTTATCAAGCGGGTAGGACAAAAGAGGAAGCAAAGCAACCGTGAGTACTCATCCAAAGTACTCAGCAAGACTTACATCAGATCTATACTAAGCAATGCATCATTTTCAAAGGAGGCTTTATGTGGGTGGACTAGACTGCAGAAAGCCAGAGTAGAGAAGGGAAAAGCCTAGTCCTGACGAAGACTAGCATCTTCAGGGTCTTGCAGCAATTAGAAGGGAGCAGAATAGTTCATCATAATGTATAGTGTTTATAGCAATATCAACTTCATATCTCAAGTCACCAGTTCTAGTTGTACCGAAGTGGATACAACTCCGAGTGTCCGTTACCGTAGGACAGGCTATCGATAGATTGTTTCTTCCCTGCAGGGGTGCACCAAGTTACCCACCACGCTCGCTTAACTCCGGCCGGACACACCATCAGGTCGTGCCCGCCCTCGGCCAAACAATACGACGCAACCCGACCGGATACCGCCAGAGAGGATCGAGCACG